>CM018692.1:25888743-26488743 GCA_009363875.1 Mikania micrantha
GAGGCTCTTCCTCACAATCAATATCAGCTGAGCTTCAGAAATCTCTTTGATGAGACAAGTATGGCACATGAACAGTATAAATGGCTTAAATATCCTGGATCGTCTCAGGAATGTGATAATCTTTGTAAAATGTCTGGCATTCGTCGTGGTAACATCAAGATGTGCACAGATGTTGTTCTTGGGAACGGCCTTGTAGCCTGCCATACTGAAAAATAAGAAAAACAACAGGTCAGTTCAGTTCAGTAGACAATTGAACAAAATCAAAATTTTAACACAAGTGTTCAAATGGTGAAAATGAACCTACACCATCTGAATGAGACTCAGGAGAATGAGAAAAACTGGCCAAATGAATGCTACCATCCGAATGACACACGAATGAAGTCATTCGGTTGAACCCACTCATTCGCATGATCAGATGACCCGAATGACCTCATTCGGTCCACCCTTTGACCGAAAGGCTCTCATTCGGTTGAGTCCCCTCATTCGGTTGAATCCTTTCATTCGGTCGACCCTGTGATGCGAAAGGACGTCATTCGGTCGACCGAAGAACTTAAGATCCCAAATTTTTCAAAAGCACAAATCAGACCACAAAAATGGTAAGACATTGTTCAGACATGTCCGATTGAAGTTTTAGAATAGGTTTTAAGAGCATCAAAGTTCATTTTGTTGGGTTATTTGATTTGCACATGTTCGAGCCCTAAAACCCTAAAAATTCAAAGAGTTAGGGTTCAATCTATGGTCAAAAATCAAAGATCTTGATTCCATCAATACCTGTAACATTCACAAGATGAAAGATGATCAATATAAGTTAGAATGATGGTGAAAAACATAGAGAATGAACAAAAAGTTGCTTCAGGCGAAAGAGGGTTCACACAGTTGGGGCGAAAGAGAATAAGAATGAGAATTAATCATTCGGTCGAAAGGCCCTATTAAATAGGGAAACTCACTCGGGTGAGAGTTCAACCGAATGACCCCATTCGCATCAGGGGATCAGCCGAATGACCCATTCGCATGAATGGATTCATTCAGTCATTTGAGTCTTTCACATGGCTCATTCGGGCGAATGAGACTCAGCACCCAAAACACAAATTATTTTCAGATTTGACATTTTGACTATTAAAGAGAGTATCATTATGAAGACCTGTCTGGTTTGGTGATCGGTTAAGATGAGATTGAATATCCGAACAAACAAAGGATCAGTCAAAATAACTAAAATTGAAAATCTTTTTGTAATTTTCTGATAATCAAACACTATACAACTAAAACTGAAAAAAATAAAACACACATATTTTTGAGAGTATCCTTTCAAGAAAATGACACATACACCAGTTCATATCAAATCAGCATTCATGAATGTTATACTTCTGACACATTTGATTTATGAAGCAATTACTGATATGCTTGTCCACTTTAAACCTGAAAATACTTTATTTCTAAACCAATCAATGATCACCTATGTTTTCTGACTGAGTTACCCATTATAGTCAACCAATCTAGGTCAAAACTAGTTTATAACTTATCTCTGCATAGCTTAATACCTAACATCATAAGTTCTATAAGGTTCCAATTTATTTTCTTTTTGTATTTTTTTATTTGTTTCTCAAGTTCAACACGTTCTCATGGACGGCTTCAGCTAGGTCTTTACAAAGCAATATGGCATGTATACAGAACTGTGTTGACAAGATCAACTTGTTCTATCCAAATGGATGGCTTCAACTAGGCTGCAACCCAACTATATGGCACATGTATGGAATCGAACTTATTTTATTTTTGTATTTTTCTAGCTTATCCTATCTGAATGGACGGCTTCAGCTAGGCTGCAACCAAACAATATGGCACGTGTACAGAATCTGATTTACTTTTATTTCATGTGATTCAATCATTCTCATCTGAATGAGCGGCTTCTGCTAGGTCTTTACAAAGCAATATGGCACGTGTACAGACTTGAATTCATGAATCATTGGAAACCTCAAAAGATCCTATGATACCAGGTGTATGCCTGATTTGAGTTAAAGACTGTTTATCCCTCAACTGGTTTTCTAAACTGGGTCCCACACTTCAGACATTCTAAGCAATCACTAATAGTCTATAAAACTTTGTAAAGTTGGCCTATCTGTACACCCAATCATAATTCCCATGAGCATTCAATTTATGCATTCAATCTTGCATCTAAGACATGACAGGTTAACACATCACTTTCTCAAACAAGACTTTCTAATTTTAAACAATTTTTCAAATGTTTTTGGTTTTTCAATTAAACTACTTTTTTCTCCCCCTAAAAACCTAAAACTGAAAATCTTTTTGAGTTTTTGAATAAATGAAAGAAAAACAACAGAAGTCCTAAAAAGAAAAAATAAAACAAAAGAAACTAACTAACAAGATAATGATCGTTTGTTTGATTCAGATAAAGAATGACTTCATCCTTTTGGAAAACACCATTAGCTAATAACAGATATAAAAATCTGGGTTTGTCAAACGCTTTAGTGTAAAGATCTGCTTTCTGGTTATCAGTGTGAATTTTAAGAACATCGATTAATTTATTTTCAAAACAATCACGTATGAAGTGATATTTAATGTCGATGTGTTTTGTTTTTGAGTGCTGGATAGGATTTTTAGTAACAACAATGGCGGCAATGTTATCAACATATATAGGAGTGTTAGAAAACTGTAACCCGTAGTCCTTAAGTTGTTGCTGAATCCAGATGATTTGTGAGCAACAACTAGCAGTTGCAATGTATTCTGCTTCACATGTTGAAGTAGACACCGACATCTGCTTCTTGCACTGCCAGGTAACTAGGCGTTTCCAGAAGAGCTGACACCCCACAGATGTTGACTTGAAGTCTCTTTTGCATCCACCATAATCTGAATCACTATAAGTAGTTAGGCCAAAGTTATCATCATTAGGGTACCACAAGCCCAGATCCGGTGTACCCTTCAGATAACGCAAAATCCTCTTCACAGCAACAAGATGAGAAACTCTTGGGGTTTGACTGATAACGGGCACACATACAAGTAACAAACATGATGTCTGGACGAGAAGCTGTTAGATACATAAGAGATCCGATTGTTCCTCAGTACAGAATGGCATCGATTAACTCCCCCTTTTCATCTGGAGTAATCCCGTGATTAACAGCCAGTGGGGTACCAGCAGGTTTTGCATCCAACATACTGAACCGGCTCAGAATGTCACCAACGTATTTGGTCTGATGAATAAAAATTCCTGCTTCAGACTGATCCACATGCAATCCCAGAAAAAATTTCATCTCTCCCATGGAACTCATCTCGAACTTGTCTTTCATAACTTTCTCAAAATCTTTGCACAGAACATCATTTGTGGATCCAAAGATGATATCATCCACATATATTTGCACCAAGTGCAAATCCCCATCCATATCTCTAATGAATAAAGTGCAGTCAATGACACCTCTTCTGAACCTGTTGTTCAGAAGGTGAGTAGACAATGTCTCGTACCATGCTCGCGGAGCTTGATGCAATCCATATAAGGCCTTGTCTAGTTTGTAGACATGGTCACGATGCAATGGATCTTCAAACCAGGGAGGTTGATTGACATACACAACTTCATTAATCACACCATGAAGAAATGCACTCTTAACATCCATCTGATAAACTTTAAACTTTTTGAAGGATGCATAAGCCCGAAAAAATTCGGATTGCTTCGAGACGAGCAACCGATACAAATACTTCATTGTAGTCATTTCCTTCAATAAGTCTAAAACCTTGCACCACTAGACGTGCTTTGTTTTGTACCACAATGCCATGATTATCGCGTTTAATGCGTAAAACGTATCTTGTGCCAATAACTTTTGTACCCATGGGTCTATCAATAAGCTGCTAAACTCCCAGCTTCTTAAATTACAGCAGCTCTTCCTGCATAGCATCTACCCAAGATTCTTCTTTAAAAGCTTCAGTAATGGTTCTGGGTTCAACTTGGGAGATAATACAAGAATGGGCACAGAAGTTTACATCTGCAAAGTCAAGTATGTCAGCAAAACCACCTGAAGATAACTGATTTCTGGTCTTCACTCCATCAGTTTGATTTCTAAATAACATTGAGTTGAGGATGAATTCTGTTAATTCTGCCAAGAGGGTGAGCAAGAACCTCAACTTTTGGATCAAGATTGTTTAGATTGAGATCCTCAAGAGGAGGTACAATATTATCAACATCTGGTGCTGGAACATTTGGATGAGAGAGATTATTATTTGAGTCTGAACTGTCATCATGTGCCTGCACTGGAACTTGAACTGAAAAAGGTTGCACAGGCTCATCAGGTTCATTTTGTGCATCATAAATCATCTGAACAGCAACATCTTCATCAAAATACATGGGAGGCATATTGAAAGAGTCAAAAAGATCAGAATAGTTGAACATCCAGTCAGGACCCTTTCCAGGTGGTGGCATAGAATAATTCTGAACATCTACATGGTACCACTCCTCCACATTATGAGTCGATCTGTTGTAAACTCGCTTATTTGGAATGTTGTACCCAAGAAAATGGCCTTCTTCCACCTTTTCATTGAACTTGCCTTGCTCATGTTTCTTAAGCATTGTGCATGGAGCACTAAATGGTCCAAGATACTTAAAATTTGGCTTTCTGTTATGGAGCAACTCAAAGCAAGTCTCACAATCAACACCCGGTTCAAAGTATAACAAGCATTAGCAAAAGCTTCATTCCAGAATTGAACCGGTAGAGAGGAATCAGCAAGCATAGTCAGAGCAGCCTCAATTAATGTTTTGTTCTTTTGCACAGCAACACCATTTATCTGTGGGACATATGGAGCACTAAATTGCTGATTAATACCACGTTCATTGCAAAAAGTCTCCATATTGTGATTCTTGAATTGAGTCTCATTATCTGTTCTGAGCATGCGAACCTTGAGCTTATACAGTGATTAAAGCTTAGTTACCAGAACTTGAACACAATCGAACGTTTCTGATTTCCCCTTCATAAAGAACACCCAAGAGTATCTGGAGTACTCATCAGTAATGACTAAGCAATATTGATCTCCAACAATGCTCTTGTGATTGACAAGACCAAAAAGATCCATGTGGAGAAGCTCAAGTGGGACAGTAATTGAATGAAACTTTTTGGGTTTGTGAGACAGCTTGAAGTTCTTGAAAATCACTACCTCAACCAGATTGTTGTGAACCAGATGATTCATCTTCCTCAAACTCAAATGACCCACATTATTATGCCAAAGGATAGAATCCTTCTCTGTAGCATTGGACATAAAACATGAAGCTGTAGAAGATGTAGTTGAAGCTGCGGCCATATTGTGAACATACATATCTTGCTTTCTTGGAGCAGACATCATAATCCAGTCTTCAGGAATGGTAATGCCTTTCTTGAGAATGTAGCAACTAGAATCATCAAACAGAACCTTGTACTTCTTGTCACAAATCTGTGAGACTGAAAGTAGATTGTTCTCCAGCTGCTTCTCATATTTGACCTTGTCAAATGAAACTTGACCAGTTGAAAGAATTCCCTCTCCAGTAATAAACCCGCCTTTGTCACCAGAAAAAGCCACATATCCTCCTTTAATTGAATGAAAATTGGTAAGAAGAAGTATGTCTCCAGTCATATGCCTTGATGCCCCACTATCAACAATCCAAGTTCCGTTAAGAGCAGCATTTGGGGCAACCTACAGATACACAAATCTTAAGTTGAATTGGGAACCCAAGCCTTTAAAGTCTTGGGTTGAACCAATGAATCAAGGATTTTCATTTCAATCCATTGTCCATCTGAGTTTAATTTATCAGGAGGTTTAGAAACAGGAGTTTCAGAGGACTTGGCCATCCAAACAGTGTTTTTGCTAAAAGATTTCTTTAAATACACTGTAGATGGCTTGGATTGTTTCTCAAAAACAATTTTGGGTGTATCATGATCAACCATAACCCATTTACCCTATCATGAGTGATGGGTGAAGGATGTTTGGGTTTAACTTGAGGTGAGGGACAAGCAGATTTGACCACTTTAACAAAATTCTGATTTTGTTTTCGATGTGGTGCAACTTGTGGTCTAATCAAATGAGGAAAAAATCTAGCAAAATGTCCAGGTGCATTAGACCCAAACAAGATTTTTTATCTTTGGTGGTGTTTGTTTTTTCAGAGGTAAAACGTCTGCGGTCTGCGGACCACATCTGCAACCTCTTTTGCAGAAGAGGTGGACCAAACCTCTGTAAGAAGAGTGTTTGAGGGTGTTTGTTTTCTCAACCTCTTCCCAACCCCGCCGTCCCCCAACCCCGCTGTCTTGCTCAACCCTACAGTCGACCTGTTCTTGAGCCACCACCGTCGACCTGTTCTTGAGCCACCACCGTCGACCTGTTCTTGAGCCACCACCGTCCACCACTGTCACCATCACCTCAATCGAAGGAACCAGGGGCGACGACCGAATGAACCAGGGGCGAGCCCTAACCTCGATCGAGCCTTCGTGGACCAAACCCTCCCGTCGATCGAGCCCTAACCTCGATGGAGCCCTCGTTCTAAAACCTTCACGATCTAACCCAAGCTGCAATCTCGAATGAAGGAACCCTCGATCGGTGGTTGCTTGAGGCGGAATCACGAACGAAGGGGGTGGAGGAGTTCGGCGGCCGGGCGATGGTGGTGGAGTAAGAAGGCGACGGCTACGGTGGTGGAGTATGACGGCGACGGCGAGCAAGGGGTGGAGGAGTTCGGCCGATGGCGATGGTGGTGGAGTAGGGAGGCGACGGCTACGGCGGTGGAGTAGGTATGGCGCGACGGCGAGCAAGGGTGGAGGAGTTCGGCGGCGGAGGGTTGAGAAAAGGGGGAGGAGGCTGGAAGAGGTTTGAAGATGTGGGAAGAGGTTGGTTCATGTCTGCGCCAAGAAGAGGACGCGCAGACGTTTTTTAATGAAATGTCTTCGAGAAAACAAACAGCCTAACCTCTTCCCGCGTCTGCGCAGCGCAGACATAAGAGGTTAGAAGAGGTTAGAAGAGGTTTTTTACAAAAAACAAACACCCCTTTTGTGATAAAACTGTTTGGGTTTAGAATAAAACTTTTTGTTTCGATGAAAAGCATTTGTTTTTGTCTTGTGCTGCTTGAAACCAAAACCCTTTGTCCCATTGAAGACAAGATTATCAGTTTTGTTGGACTCACTTGCATCACCATTTTGTTTCTTTTCCCTTACCCTTCAGATCAGTCCCATTACTGATCATGTGCTCAATGATGTATGATGAGCTTTCATAGCTATTGAGCTTTTGACTCAAAGTTTCATAGTCACATTCTACTATGGCTAATTTCTTCTTTATCTCATTGATGGTATTGAGATAAGAAGTGATTGCATCTTGCTTATTCAGCACAGCGATCTCAGCCTCAATGCATTGGTTGAGGTCGCTGATCAGGTCAGCATTATGTTGCTGATAAGCCAACACCTTACTTTCAAGGTCAACACAATTAAAGCAACGAGAATGAGATGAGGAACAATCATCATATACCTGATTAGACTGAGATGATGCATAAGTATTCACCATGAAAGCAAATTGTGTAGCAGATTGTTCTTCAGACTCAGCATTTGACTCTCCTTGAATTTCTGAATCCGATGTGCTTTCTGATCCTGATGATTCATCCAGACTGGTCTTTGTTTCTTCTTAATTGCTATCATCAATAGATTCAGCAATGTCCTTGATTTCTGCAACACAATCTTTATCTTCTCCTCCCTTTTCAGAGTTGAATTTGAAATCCCAGTTTTCTCCCTCGTCATTCTGAATCATTAAAGCCTTGTTTGCATTTGATGAGATAGCTTGAGGAGTTTCAATTAGTACTAATCTTCTTTCTGGGTTAGCAACTGATGATCTTTGTTACTGAAATGGATTGTGGTTACCCATCTTCTTTGGATTGTTGCATTGTCTTGGGAAATGTTGTCACACCCCCTGCGCCGCGTGCGGAATCCACGGCGCGGTGACGATCGAAAGTTGAATCATGCACAAGTATTGAATAAGAACAACCACAATGCATTACTAGATTTCAAAATGTTTTGACCATTGTTTAGTTACAGACATTCTATCTATCTATCAAAAAAAATGACAACTACAGACCCAAAATATAGTTTACAGAATAAGACTTCAAACAAGACAATTAAATAATCAGGATTTAGTGTGTTTCTAATCCATCCTAGCTTGTTTCTTCATCTTGTTCTATCTTAAACGGTCTCCTTAGTTGTCCTTTAGAATGTCTTAAACCTTATTACCTGAAACACGTGAAAAGTAACTGTCAAATACAAAAGTAGTTGGTGAGAACAATAGGTTTAACATTTGTAAATATGAAATTGCATTGTAAGGCATATGAATAAATAATGATTGAAAAGACATGGATGGTTGCAACCCAAACTAACATCAAGTATGTAAAACGTGTCCAAACAGTCATCAGACTGTTTGCTAGCAAACCAACATATAATGAAGTCCCAAACTACGTTTGGAGTTAGAAACTTTGTCAGCAACATTGATATAACCATTTGTAACCAAATCCTGCAGTTGGCTTTTAAAACAAATTTAAAAGCTAACTCCAGAATTAGGTCTGCCCAATTGTGTCCGCTTTCCCTTGTTGTGATCACCCAGTACTAACGCTAAATGAATATGTAACTTGATATGTGTATAAGTTTGTTCACAACGATGAACACCATGCTTCTGAAAACTTGAATTGAAACCCTTTGATTTAATGCCTTGTTTGAATACCATGATTTGAAAACCTTGCTTGAATACCATGAATTGAAAACCTTGCTTGAATACCATGAATTGAAATCGTTTGATTGAATATCGCTATGAAAACCATTGGTTGAAAACCTTGTATTTAAACCATTGATAGAATACCAAAGATAGTGTCCTTGTGTAATTACAAGGTTTATAAAGTATCATTTTATTGAAAACACAAGATTTTAGTAAAAGAGTTTATAAAACTTATTCTTTAAAAGAGTTTAACATTTATAAAACTATTTGTGACGAACAGGTATATAACAGTTTAGAGAACCTTTTATAAAACCTTTTAGTAAAATATGTTTAACAGTATATAAAATCCTTTAAGACAGTTGATAAATCCTTTAAAACAGTTGATGAATCCGTTGAATTTGTACAATGAACCTGTAATGTTTGTAAAGTTGCATACATTCTGTAAAATGACGTATAATTGTAATGAGAGTAATTGATCACGTGTTCCACCCCAAAACAGTTGTACAACAGTAAAAGAGGGGCTAAAGTTCTCACCTGTCTGCAGTAGACTCTGAACTATAACAAGTAGCAAGTAGCAAACAAGACCTCTAACTGGTTCCTATATCATTGTAATCATACATAAGATATAAGATTTATGATTGTATAGACTTTGACTTATTGATTGACTTGTGTTATCATGGTCTTGATTAACTCTTGAATACTTGTTCTCATGGTTCGCCCGAACCTGCAACTTCAACCTCATCTTCATCGAACTGATCGTGGTTGAGAAGCTAACCTAGTGTTGATATTATGCGTATGTTGGTTCCTATTGGGTGTCGAATGTGTGTATAGCATGGTCCTTAAGCCGTGAGGGTTCGGATCGCAAGAAGGATGGGAAAACCCTAATTCCCGTAATATTCTTTTGTTCATACCTCCGATTTGGCCGGTAAAAACTTCAGATCCGTTGTACTTTTATGTAGGGAATGTCGAGAGCTTTGCGTAGGTTCAAGAATCACCCATTTTCGTGAAGTAATGAAGAAGATATGGAGCTTTTAGTGTGGTTTTCTATTGAGAAGGTGGAATGACGAACCTTCTAGTGAGAGAGAGGTTTGTGGTTGAAATAAATGAAAGGAAACACCTTCATTTGGTGTTTAAATACCCTCGGGGTATTCGGGTTCGTTCCGGTTGCTCGGTTCGCGTTTTAAATAAAATATAATTGTTATTCTCATCATTTTGATGAGTTTCAAAATTGTAAAAATGTAAAATAATTATTTCACTTATTTTTACTCTTCGTGCATTGCCAGATCGTTAAACAAATATAATTACATGTATACCCGCAATCGCGTACGTTTTTCGATCGAAATAATTATTTATTGTCGTTTAATCATAATTATAAGTTCAACATTCGTACCGTTATGGATCGTCACCCATAATTATACTCAGTCTCGCTTACGTATTACGATTTTTGTTTAATTAATTCATTTGTCATACTATTCGTCTAAACACTACGCACTAACACTATCCCATTACATTGAACGCAGTATATGTATAGGGCATACCCCAGAGTCCAGCTACCTGCCTTATCTGACGCCGTCCCACCATTGTTTCGATATAATACGATACTGTTCTTGCCTAGCGAAATTTATAAATAATACATACTTGTTCCTAATTAAAGAATTCCTATAACACACAAACACAATCATGAACATATGAATCACATTAACTGATTGGACATGAATACACATTGTTCTAACACTGTTTACGACTACCATGACTAAATGTACAGATGTTACAGTCTCCCTTAGTTAAGGGAATTTTTTCCCGAAATTAACTAGCCGAAGGTACTGTAAAAAGATGCGGGTACTTAAGCTTCATCTGGTCTTCACATTCCCAGGTGAACTCAGCACCACGTTTTCCCTCCCATCGTACCTTTACGATCGGGATACAGCTACGTTTAAGTTTCTTGACTCCATGATCCATGATTTCAACCGGACGTTGTATGAATTGCATGTTGTTTTGAATCTGAATGTCTTCCGGTGGAATCTGAACATCATGATCTGCCAAGCATTTCTTAAGATTTGATACATGAAATGTATCGTGAACATTGCTTAGCTCCACCGGAAGTTTGAGTTTGTAGGCTACGGGACCAATCCGTTCTAGGATTTCAAAACATCCAACGTACCTTGGTGTAAGTTTCCCTTTCTTCCCGAATCGGACAACGCCTTTCCAGGGAGAAACTTTGAGTAAGACTCGGTCACCGACTTGAAACTCAAGAGGTTTCCGACGTCGATCGGCATAACTCTTTTGTCGATCCCTTGCGGCCTTAAGTCGTGATTGAATGATTTTGATCTTGTCTGTTGTTTCTTGAATGAGTTCAGGTCCTACGACGTGTGAGTCACCAACCTAAGTCCAACAGACCGGTTATGAGCACTTCCTACCATATAAAGCTTCAAATGGTGCACATTGAATGCTTGTATGGTAGCTGTTGTTGTACGAAAACTCGATGAGTGGAAGATGAGTATCCCAACTCCCACCGAAATCGATCACACAAGAACGAAGCATGTCCTCGAATGTTTGGATAGTCCTTTCGCTTTGACCATCGGTTTGGGGATGATACGCCGTGCTAAGATTAACATGGGTTCCCAAAGCTTTTTGCAATGTTTGCCAAAAGCGAGAAGTGAAACGACTATCACGATCGGAAATGATTGATGTTGGAGTACCATGACGAGTGATGATTTCGTTAATGTATAAGGTAGCTAACTTCTCCATTTTGTAATCCTCTCGGATCGGGAGAAAATGAGCAGATTTGGTAAGTCGATCAACGATCACCCAAATCGAATCGTAACCTCGCGGAGTTCTCGGCATAGTTATGAAATCCATGGAAATTTGTTCCCATTTCCATTGGGGAATTTCAGGTTGCTGCAGAAGTCCCGAAGGCTTTTGATGTTCTGCTTTGACTTTGGAACATGTTAGACATTTCCCCACATACAGTGCTATGTCTTTCTTCATTCCGGGCCACCAGTAAGATGTTTTCAAGTCTTGATACATCTTATCGGCTCCTGGATGAACTGAGTATCGCGACTTATGAGCCTCATCACAGATGAGTGTGCGCAATTCTTCTGACTTTGGAATCCACATACGACCGTTGAAGTATAAAACCCCATCAGCTCGAGGATTCAATTTACCCTCAACTCCGCAGTCTAACTCTGTCTTCAGTTGATTGTCAATCACTACTTGTTGTTATGCAATACGAATCAGGCGTTTCAAGTTTGATTGTGTGTTGATCTCCATGGCTCTTACATGAATTGGTTTGACTGGTTCCTTACGACTAAGAGCATCCGCCACCACATTGGCTTTACCCGTGTGATAACGAATCTCACAGTCATAATCGGTTAGAAGCTCAACCCAACGCCGTTGTCTCATGTTGAGTTCTTTCTGATTGGGAATGTGTTGTAGGCTCTTGTGGTCTGTATAGATGACACATTTAGTACCATAAAGGTAGTGCCTCCAAATCTTCAATGCAAAAACCACAGCCCCTAACTCAAGGTCATGAGTAGTATAATTCTTCTCGTGAACCTTAAGTTGTCTTGAAGCATATGCCATCACCTTGTCCCGTTGCATAAGTACACAACCGAGTCCAAGGTTTGAAGCATCGCAGTAGACAAATAAATCATCACTGCCTTCTGGAAGACTAAGAATAGGGGAGTTGCATAACTTCTGTTTAAGAAGTTGAAATGCATCTTCTTGTTTCTATCCCCATATGAACGCTTGACTTTTCTGGGTCAGTGTGGTAAGTGGCAAGGCGATCTTTGAAAAGTTTGCGATGAATCTCCGGTAATAGCCTGCCAATCCCAGAAATGAATGAATCTCTGTTGGAGTAGATGGGTAGTCCAGTTCTTAATCATCTCAATCTTCGCTAGATCTACGTGTATCCATCCCTGTTAATGACATGCCCTAAGAAGTGAACTTCTTTTAGCCAAAATTCACACTTTGAGAATTTAGCATAAAGTTGTTCAGCTCTTAATAGCTCTAAGACTTTCCTCAAGTGATCTTCATGTTCTTGCTCAGTCTTTGAATCAATCAGTACATCATCAATGAAGACGATAACGAACTGATCTAAGTATGGCCTTGTAGGATCAGATGTTCTCATTTGATCAATATTAGGTTATAGCAGCGGAATTCAACGATGAATTAGCTTAAAATTAGCAAGAACAAAGTTAATCTAATATAACAGTAAAGCACAAGTTGTTATAGAAAGAGAATTCTGCAAAAGGAATAATCTCATTCAATTCGCACTAACTTCGTTAAAGATACAATATGTCAACTGCCCTTATATAGAAGCAGTGACGTCTGATGATGTCACATGATGTTGACACCTAACAGACAAAAGATAACAACTGAAATAACCAAAACTACTGAGGATGTTTACAACTACTGAAGACATCCTCTTACAACTACTGAAGAACTAAAACTACTGAAATTAAACTAAAACTACTGAAGACAAAAATTAACATCACAACATCTGAAGACTAACACTTCAGCTGTTGTGAACAACATCTGAAACTTGTTCTTCAGAGCTTGTAACTCTTCAGATCTTCTCTTCAACAGTCGTTTGTCTTCAGCTGTTGTGCTCTTCTTCAATTGTTGTGTGCCTGTGGGACTTAGAGGATTTTCTGATCAGGCTCATTGGTTCTTTTGGTCCAACAAACTCCCCCTGAACCAATGCAGCCAAAACCTCTAATTATTAGTTGTCCCACTTATTGTTGATTTTCCAGGCAGAAAGATGTGTCTTTTTCTTTAGAGATCAGCTTCTAAGATGACCAATTAAGTGTAGGCCTGGATGACAACAGCTTCAGAAGATCTAACAGTTGAAGGATGAGAGAGAACTCCAATTGGGGAATGGACTAAGAGTTGTTGCCTCTCTCATTGAAGCTACTGCCCATGCACGAGTCTAAAAGATTCTCTGACATAGGCTTCCAGAAGGACTACTTGATCTTCAATGGTTAGTAGCTCTGGCTCACCTTCAAAGAAGAACTCAGGTCCATAGTATTCAGATAGGTACCTGCTTGTAGACCCATTGTGCAATTCAATCCTTGTGATTTCTCTGTATACAAATTCATCTGGATGTTTTCCTTCCAGGAACAATTGTAGCTCATTCTTCTTTAACCCTTCCATTCTATTGTATACCAGCCCCTTCTTGATCATTTTGTTTTCCAATAGCTTGGGAACTGGCAGTTTAGCATTGTAAACCTTCTTAAAATCTTCAATGATTTCCCAAGGGTCCATCACAAACCCAGCCATAATGTCAGCACTTATCACCTTTTTGATTCTTCCTCTGTAGGCTTGTGGAATGTTTCTTTTGTGTATCCTGTGCTGTACCCTTGGGTCAGGCCATACTCGGATTACTTCTTTCCTGTACTGGAAGGTATGCCTTAGTGCAAATAACCTTTGTGCTTCCTTCCTCATAGCTGTTAGCGAGGAAGTCTGAGGGTAGTCTTTGTCTACCAATCTCAGAATTTTGTCATCATATAGTCTCTGACTTTCCTCTTCTTCTATCTTCACTTTTACAGCTTGCATCTGAGATTCAGGAGTCATTACAGGGACAATGGAAGACTCAGGCTTTTTCAGTTTTAGAACAGTTGACAGTGGTTGCCTATCTTCATCATCTTCCTCCTGAATCATCAGCTTTCTCCTCTTCTTGAGAGGTGCATCAATTGTTTTGACAGGTTTTGATTTTGGGATGGAAGTGGCTGATTTTGGAGCAGGTGTATGAAAATTAAGCATGCTGGAAATGAGTTCCTGTTGAGACTTTTTAAGCAGCTCCTTCTTTTTCTTCAGGCCCACCACATCCATTGCTTCAACTATCAGTTCTTTGTTAGGAGTCTCAGAGCTGCAGATCTTTGTTGTAACTTTGATAAGATTATTCCTATCCCAAGCCCTGATCTCAGCAACTGATCTCCCTAAGAATTTGGCTACAAACCTAGCCATGACATGAAGTCTCTCACTTTCTTCCTTGTCATATTGCTTCCAAATGTTGTCTATGTGATTTATTTCCAATTCCCTGATCTTCTTATTCAGATCTCAGGTTCAGCATCCTCCTTGAAAAGTTGGCTTATGATTTCATCCATGGCTTGAAAATGGACTTGATCAACCTGTTGTACTAGCTTCTGAAGCTCAGACATTTCAGGCTCTATCACATCAGCAGCCTTTTCAACTATAATCTTTTCAGCTTTTTCACTTGCAATCTCTTTCTCTACAACTTTTTCAATCACATCAGCCTTGGAAGATTTCTTTTGCCTTTTGTAGGTAAATTTCAGAGGAGAGGCAGGCTTTTCAATGTCTATAGCTTCAACTTGTATACCCACTTCCTGTACATCACCAGAATCTTTCCTTTTTGTCTCTATGACAGAACTAGACTCCCCCTTTTTGGCTGCAATTGGTGTAGGAGGTTTAAGGCTAGAAAGAATTGTTTGAACTGCACCATCTATCATTGTTTGGATTTGTGTTTGTGAGGGAAGTAGCTTGTCAAGAGATTGGGAAATAAGGGTTTGGAGGATGGGAGTGATGAGAGGAAGAGCAGCAATGAAAGCAGCAACAAATGCTTCTGGGGGTTTGAACCCAGAGGATTTGTGCCTGAAGCAGAGGCAGGTGGCTGTTGTTGTTTTTGTGTGGAGGATGAAGTGTTTTGGGGACCTCCAGAAGTTGAAGGTGCCATCTGTGGGTTAGAAAGGGCAGATGGACTTTTATCCTTGGACATTTCGGTGAGCAGCTCATTGAGTCTGCAGACCTCAGCCTCAAGGAATTTGTTCCTTGATAGAACATCAGATAGAGTCCTTTGGTCATCATTAGCCTTGGCTAAATCATCTGACCTCCTGATAGTATCAGGATGTACCTGAGTTGAGTGTGGCTCAACATGTTCAGGTGCCCCTTTTTCTTGGTACTGGGGACTTCCAACCTCAGGGATAAACCCTTCATCAGTTGTTGCCTCTGGCAGGGTCTTAGATATGTTACTACTATCAATCACTCCAAATGATGGAGGTGATGAAGTAGCAGCCCTGTCAGAAATCAGAATCTCTCTGTCCACACTAGGAGATCTGATATGGTAGTCAAAATCCTGTGGGATATCAGAAACACTTTGATCCTCCCCCTCAATGTTGGAGCTAATCCCAGTTTTAATAGGTGTCTGGGTAGGGATAGGAGTGTTTAACTGATCCAGGATTTGGTCAATTAATAAAGTTGGGCTTTGTTGGGTGGTTTCAGTAGTAATAGGCTGTGAAGCAGAGTGCACCCGGGGAGATTGGTGCTGTTCAATAGAAACCTTTTCAAATGAAAGAGGCTCTAGATGTGTGTCTACCCCTTCAATGGTTGCACCAAGTTCCTGTTGAGAGGAATCTTGGGCGGTTTCAGCTGGTAGAGTCTGGTGTACCACTGGCTGACTACTACCAGTGGCCATTTCATGCCTTGGTGAGGCATGGGCAGACTCAGGGGACTCATTTCCCTGAGCAGCCTTTTTGGGCTTTTTGGTATGTGGTTTGGTGGGGACTTTGGATTTTGATTTTGGAGTGGAGACTGTGGGTTCCCTATGCTTGGGTTTTAGCTTTCGGGCAGCCTCTTTGAGAGTGAGGTTAGTGTTGTGTCGGGAATATACCTCCAGTAGAACTGCTGGAGCAGAGATCCCCTGACCAACAAGGCCATTTTGCTTTAACTGTTTTTCTATGATGGCCATGATAAAACGTGGGTAAAGAAGCCATCTAGAAGAAACAGGTTTAGCAGCATGTTCAGTTAATTCTGAAAATAAGATTTGTGAAAAATTTAGTTTTTGGGATTCCAAAATTGAGTAAAGTACCTGTTGCCACTTGAGACATCTGGTCCCATGAGGATGATTTTGGAGCCAAGCAGATGTTGATCATGTGAAAGATAAGACGCTCAGGATCATTGAAGTTCTTCTTGTACAGAGTTGAGTCACTCAAGTCACCCTGGTATTCGTGACTTGTGAAACAGAGGTCAGTTAGGTTCTTTGGGAATTGAGTGACCAGGTTAGCATCATCTAATTGAAGAACCTCCCGCAGTTCGGCTGGACTGATATGCACATTGTGTCCATTTACTGTTGAGCGAAGGGAGATGACACCAGTGCCGACATTGATGAGCTCGACATTCATCCAGAATTGATGAATAGATTCAACATGAATTGTTGGATTGATAAGAAACGCGGTTTGAAATTGAGATGCATTCATGAGATCAACAACTTCATCAAATTTGGACCAGAAGGATGATTTGGTGAGATATGCGACGGAGTTATGACGAGGTTTAAGGTTCATTGTCGCCATGGAAGCAGAGACTTGAGAGGGAAGATAGGTTTTTGAAAAAGATTGAAAGTTCTGATGAAGTGGTAATGAAACAAATGAAGAAGGTTTGGGATAAATAGAGTATTGGAAGTTGTTCTTCAGATGTTATAAAGAGAAAACAACAGTGGTTGAAACATCTGAAGAGTAAATTTACTCATCAGGTGTTGTCGACATTGGGTGTTCATCAGCTGTTTTCATCAGTTACTCATCAGACTTTATGAAACATCAGATTTTCTCATCAGATTTTGTGAAAAATTTGTCATCAGAACTTGTGAACAAAAGTTGTTCATCAGACTTTGTGAAATATTTTTGACCTTCAGTACTTTGTCAACCAAAACCCATCAGTACTTTGAACTGATAATATTGGTAAAGGTCAGATGTTTCCTTGAATCAGTACTTCTGATACTTATCAGTATTTACTGAAAATATCAGGAGTTGCAAGGTGATACAAAAATTTGAATTTTTATAAAGGTGAATATTTGTGTATTTTTGAAAATTTTTTATCTGGTGGATGGAATTTTATTAGTGTGAAAACTAATTTATTCAAGTTGCAGCATACCAAGCCTTAGAACTAAATTTTGAAAAGTTGAAGTGTCTAAAGGCTTAGTAAAGATATCTGCAAGCTCATCAGCACTAGGAACAAACTTTGGATCAATCAGACCCTTTTCAAAACAATCCCTTATAAAATGATGTCTGATTTCAATATGTTTGGTCCTAGAGTGCTGAACTGGATTCTTGACAATACAAAGAGCTGAGGCACTATCCATTAACAATGGTGTCTTAGACTCTTTGATGCCATAATCCAAAAGTTGAGTCTGAAGCCAGAGAATTTGTGAAGTACAGCTTGCAGCAGCAATGTACTCGGCTTCAGCTGTTGAAGTGGCCACAGATGTTTGTTTCTTACTCTGCCAAGAAACCAAACAATTTCCTAGAAACTGACAACCACCAGAAGTTGATTTTCTGGTGAGTTTGCATCCTGCATAGTCACTATCAGAAAAAGCAACAAGCTTGCAGGAATGCCCAGTGGAATACCAAATTCCCAGTGATTGAGTGCCCTGCAAGTATCTAAAAATTCTTTTTACAGCAATTAAGTGAGATTCTTTAGGTGCAGCCTGAAATCTAGCACAAACACATGTAGCAAACATAATGTCTGGACTAGATGCTGTGAGATACATCAAGGAACCAATCATACATCTATAAAGTGTTTCATCAACTGATTTACCTTTCAAATCTGCATCAAGTTGTGTGGTGCTGCTCATGGGGTTAGAACATTGTTTACAGTTTTGCAAATCAAATTTCTTTAACAGCTCTTTTGTGTATTTGGATTGATGAATGAAAATGCCATCAGGACTTTGTTTGATTTGAAGACCCAAGAAAAATTGTAATTCCCCCATGGCACTCATTTCAAAATTCTTGGTCATTAACTCAGTAAAATCAGCACACAACTTTGGATCAGATGAAGCAAAAATTATGTCATCAACATAAATTTGAACAAGGAGCTTATGCTGTCCTACTTTCTTTATGAACAAAGTTTTATCTATGGAGCCTCTAGTGAAATTATTTTGAAGAAGAAAAGTGGATAGAGTGTCATACCAGGCTCTAGGTGCTTGTTTCAGCCCATAAAGAGCTTTATCAAGCTTATACACCCAATCAGGATGTTTATTGTCCTCAAAACCTGGTGGTTGACACACATACACTTCCTCTTTTATTTTACCATATAAAAAAGCACTTTTGACATCCATTTGAAAAACTTTTAGTTTGTGTAAGGCAGCATATGCTAAAAACAATCTAATTGCTTCCAGTCTGGCTACAGGGGCAAAAGTTTCATCATAATCAATACCTTCTTCCTGAGAGAACTCCTGTACAACCAGTCTGGCCTTGTTCTTAATTATTTGACCATTTTCATCAGTTTTATTCCTAAACACCCATTTAGTGCCTATTGCACACTTACCTTGGGGTAAAGGAACCAGCTCCCAGACTTGTTGTTTCTTGAACTGCAACAACTCCAACTGCATAGCCTCCACCCAGCCATTGTCTCTAAGTGCTGTGTGATAGTTCTTTGGCTCTTGTTGACTGACAAATAAAGCATAGAGACAAAAGTTTGACAATTGACTTCTTGTGGAAACACCAGCAGAAATGTCACCCAGAACTTGAGATAATGGATGATCCTTCAGTTCTTGATATGGAATAAGATCAGTGCAAGTGTTTGATGGGGGTCCAGTTGCTGCAGAAGTTGATGAAGATCCAGGGAACAGTTCAGCAGGGATTTCAAATGATGTAGAAGATTCCAGAATTTCATCAGCATTTGTATTTGGAGGAACAACTGGAGCAGGATGAGCATCAGATTTAGCAGACATAGGCAGATTGTCACTAAATCTGAACAAATGAGTACTTTCATCTTCATCATCATGACTTCCTTGTGTGGTTGCTGTGGAAGCTGTTGGTGGAACTACTTTAGGTGCATCATCTTCCACACCAATAGACTCAACTGGGGATTGATAGGATTCATGTTGCAAGATGTCTAGATTAAACATCTCAACAGGATTTTGTGGAATAGAATCTTTTGGACATTCATTGAATTTGACATGAAGAGTTTCTTCAACCATCTTTGTTCTGCAGTTGAACACTCTGTAAGCCTTGCAAGTTGAAGAATAGCCAACAAAATATCCTGCATCAACTTTGGAGTCAAATTTTGTAAGTTGATCTTTGGTATTGAGGATATAGCAAGGACAACCAAAAGCTCTGAAGAAGGAAATCAAAGGGGTCAAAGTATGAAGCACTTCATAAGGTGTTTTCAACCATCTTTGATTTACCAAAACTCTGTTATGTACATAGCAAGCTGTATTGACAGCTTCTGCCCAGAAGGTCAATGGCAAACCAGAGTCAGCAAGCATTGTTCTGGCAGCTTCAATCAATGTTCTATTTTTCCTTTCAACTACTCCATTCTGTTCAGGAGTTCTAGGGATGCTGTACTGCCTCTTGATTCCCTTTGACAGATAAAACTCATCCAGAATATGATTTCTGAACTCTGTTCTATTGTCACTCCTTACACACTTGACAGGAAGAGAATATTGCTTCTCAACATACAACACAAAGTTTATAATGGACTTGGCAACCTCATCTTTTGAGTGCAAGAAGAAGGTCCAGACAAACCTTGAGTAATCATCAACAATTACTAAGCAATACTTCTTCTTTGCCATACTCATGACCTTCACTGGTCCAAACAAATCCATGTGCAACATTTGCAAACAACCAGTGGATTTGGGATCACCAATTGGAGGAAAAGAAACTTTGTGTTGCTTCCTTTTCAAGCAAGCAGTGCAATTCTCATCACAACTAAAATCCTTCATTGGAAGACCTCTAACCAACCCATGTTTCACCAGTTAATTCATGTTTTTGAGATTCACATGACCTAATCTTCTGTGCCACAGATTTGATTCCTTGAAAGAAGCCTTAGAGAATAAACAAGGATGACCTTTAACAGAGATTTTCTTTGACAAATCAAAGGCATAAACCTTTCCCACTCTGTTAGCCTTAAGGAGAGTATACTCATCTAAGACTTTGCCAATCAGAGGCAACACTTCAGAAGACAGTATTCTGCAGTCTTGCTTGGTGAAAAGAGAAATGTGCCCCTTATCACACATCTGACTGACACTCAGAAGATTATACTTAAGATTCTCTACATGATTCACATCATCAAACCTTATCTCACCATTTGTCACATAACCTTTCCCTATAATATAACCCTTAGCATCATTTCCAAAAGACACAAATCCCTTCCTTCCTATAAAATAGTCATTAAGAAGAGATCTGCTCCCAGTCATATGCATGGATCCTCCACTGTCAACATACCAGATGCTATTTTGGCATGCTGAAGGACCCTGCATACACCAACACACTCAGTTAGACTTTGGGACCCAAACCAGTTTGGTTTTGGGTCTGTTAACACATGAAGAAACAGAATTAACATTTGCAGTTGAAGCAACACTTGAATCATTCTTTTCAAAAGATTTAACCTTGGTTTTTGACCTTGGTTTCTTCTTATGAAATGAAGCATCTACTATGTTGGCTCTTCCTAGCAGATGTTGCATCATTAACATCAGTTGATTATGGTTTTGAGTCAAAATTTTGATTTCATCAGACATATCAGGACTTGACTTTTGATTTTTGTGTTTTGTCAACTTAGTTTCTTTAACTGATGAAGAATCTTTCAAGTGTTGTTTCTTTGAATCTTGAACAACCCCTTTACCTTTCTTGGATTTATTTGATTCATTTCCTTGTGAGGTTTTTCCAGATTTTGAAACTACTGATGATTCTGGTACAAACTTGGAACTAAATTCATTTTTCATTTTGATTATGTTCTTGTTTTTGTGCTTAATTTTATTGAATTTAGATCCTCTTCTGTACCAGCATTCATCAGAGGAATGATTAAACAACCTACAAATTTCACAAGGCACTCTCTTGTTCTTCTCCTTGTGAGTATCCACAAGTACTGAAGACTTAGAAACTGAATTTTTGTTCTTCAGAACATTTGGAACATCAGTATTTGTAGACATTTTGACAACAGCTGATGTGTTGACAACCTCTGAAGAGTTATTCTTCAGCACTTGTCTATCAACACAATTTTCATCAGCAGTTGTAACATTTCCAGCTTTTTCTATAACTGCTGATGAGACACTCTGACTTATCAGAAGCCGTGCATCTTTCTCTCCAGTGCCATGCCCATCTGACTCAATCAGTTTTAAATTTAATTCATTGGAAACTTTTTCATCAGGATTAATTTCAATTAAAACACTATCTTGACATGTGTCACCCTGAATGACATTTGTACATCCAATAGAATAAGAATATGTCTCAATTCCACAGTTTCAGACTCAGATTTGCATGCACTTAACTCACTTTCAGAGGATTCTTCAGCATCAGACTTTTCTGAAGATTTGGTGGATTGGTATACACTGTCCCCTTCAGACTCACAGTCAAGATTTTTTGGTGTATAATCAGCTGGAGGGGCAGTGTGATTGTATCCAATACCAAACTTCACATTTGATGCTGTTTGTTTGTTTAATAACATCTCAAACCCCTTGCAAGACTCAACCCATCTTTCACACTCTACTTGGGTTGCTGCAAGTGTTTGTTTCAGATCATTGTGTTTTACAAGCATGACTTCCACCCTAGCCATTTCATCAGACAATTGACACTTGAGTTTATAAATTTCAGACTCTTTTTCATTCAAAACTTTCTCAAATTCAGTTTTATTCTTAGTCACAGCCTTTTCTAAATCCAACTTCTCATTGATTAATTCAACATTTATTTCTCTAATGGAAGCAAATGCTGAAATACATGATTCTGAACACAACTTAGCTTTAGATTCAGATGATACCTGTGATGTTGAAGAAGTTGGACCTGAGGTGTCAGTTGAATCTATAGCCATCAAAGCAAGATTCCCAAATGGATTGTCTCCACCATGTGAACCAGCTTCAGAGTACAACTGCATATTGAAATCAGATAAGTCATCAGGTAAACTACTCCAATCAGCTACTCCAGGGGTGAAGAAGCTCTGATGTTGTTGTTGTTGAGGCTGTTGATTTGTTTGAGATTTGCTGGGGTCAGGAAGAGCAGGTGATTGAGAAGGTATTAGTGCTGGAGTGTGAGTGTATTGTGGCATATAGAAGCAAGGATATGGATAAGGCATAGGACTTTGTGGTACAAAATGAGCTGGATAAAATTGTTGTTGACCAGATCCAGAAGATTGTTGTCCTTTGTTTTGTGGGTTATTGCTAGGAAAGGTCACAAAGGGTGCAGAGGAACTAGGTCCAGTGGATTTGCACTCTCTAGCAAAATGACCAAGCCTGTGACACTTGTGGCACCTCAACTTCCCTTTGTCAAAACCAACTTTGGTTTTGCCAGATAATCCGGGAAACTTTCTTCCAGTTCTTTTGTAGAATTTTTGAGATCTAATGTTGATTAATGCCATCTGACTTAATATATCCATCTCCTCCAGATCATCATCTGGAATTCCTTTCAAATCATCCATCACAAAACACAGATTATCACCATAATTTCCTGCATTACCATCAACTCCCACAAAAGCATGTTCAGCATTATTAGTAGAGAAATCAATATGTTCATCATAAGAACATTTAGACCCATTAAACTCTGACTCTTGACCTATCAAAGCAGTATTACCAGAAACAAAATCATCAGTGAGTTTTCCAGATGAAGACAGTTTTCTCTTCTGTTCTACCTCTCTCTCAAAAGTTAAGAGTTTCCCATGGAGTTAGGTGAGAGATAGATTCTCTAGATTTGCATTAGAGCGTAAGACAATGTATATGTGTCCCATCTCTCAGGCAATGATCTGAGAAATCTGTTGTTCATCTGACTATTTGTATATTCCTGCTTAACCATTTTCAACTCAGAAATCAAACATGAAAACCGCTCAAATTGTTGGGTCAATGACTCACCCTTTCTATGAGAAAAAGTCTCATACTGTTGAGCAAGGATTTCTCTAGTATTTGCTAAAACCTCATCGGTTCCACCGAATTGTTCTTTCAGTGCAACCCAGAGATCATGAGCAGTATCATGATGCATCAATCCTGAATAAATCTCATTCGGCAAAGCCATGGCTAGAATACCATGAGCTTTCGCATCAATTTCAAACAATTTGATATCCTCATCTGAATACATATCCGATGGTTTCGGAATCATGATTTTAGTTTCAGGATCAGTGATCATGGGTTTATACGGACCATGCACTACAGATTTCCAACATCCTGCACTGTTAATTGACAGGTGATGTAGCATTCTACGTTGCCAAATGTTGTACTCACTCCGAACCAGCATCGGAGGCTTGGTTGCGGAGCCTGTGTTGTGCGGATCATTGTTTGGAGTTGTCATGATCTCAGATTCAATCAATATCAACAAAATTCAAATGAATTAACACAAACTTCAACCAATTGATTCAATACAAATTGATATTGAAAAACAAATCAACAGAAGTTATCAGAAAACTTCAATCTATAACAAATTCTTACTAATCGGCTAATTCGATCAACCAGAGAACTGAATTGAGCAGTTTCAGAGATCAATTGTTTAATCGATCAATGATTAACCAGCTCTGATACCAATTGTAGGATCAGATGTTCTCATTTGATCAATATTAGGTTATAGCAGCGGAATTCAACGATGAATTAGCTTAAAATTAGCAAGAACAAAGTTAATCTAATAGAACAGTAAAGCACAAGTTGTTATAGAAAGAGAATTCTGCAAAAGGAATAATCTCATTCAATTCGCACTAACTTCGTTAAAGATACAATATGTCAACTGCCCTTATATAGAAGCAGTGACGTCTGATGATGTCACATGATGTTGACACCTAACAGACAAAAGATAACAACTGAAATAACCAAAACTACTGAGGATGTTTACAACTACTGAAGACATCCTCTTACAACTACTGAAGAACTAAAACTACTGAAGACAAAAATTAACATCACAACATCTGAAGACTAACACTTCAGCTGTTGTGAACAACATCTGAAGACTTGTTCTTCAGAGCTTGTAACTCTTCAGATCTTCTCTTCAACAGTCGTTTGTCTTCAGCTGTTGTGCTCTTCTTCAGTTGTTGTGTGCCTGTGGGACTTAGAGGATTTTCTGATCAGGCTCATTGGTTCTTTTGGTCCAACAGGCCTGCAGACTCGATTCATCAAATCCATGAACACTGCAGGTGCGTTGGTCAGCCCAAATGGCATAACCACAAACTCGTAGTGTCCATATCGAGTCCTAAATGTCGTCTTTGGTATATCCTCATCATTTACTTGTCACACCCATGCGCCGTGTGTGGAATCCACGGCGCGGTGACGTATGAACAGTTGAATCATGCACAAGTATTGAATAAGAACAACCACAATGGATTACTATGTTTCAAAATATTTAGACAGTTGTTTAGTTACAGCGAATCTATTTACCAAAAGAAAGACAACTACAGAACCAAAATATAGTTACAAAATTAGACTTCAAACAAGACAATTAAACAATTAGGATTTAGTGTGTTTCTAATCCATCCTAGCATGTTTCTTCATCTTGTTCTATCTTAGAATGGTCTCCTTAGTTGTCCCTGAGAAAGTCTTAAACCTGATTACCTGAAACACGTGAAAAGTAACTGTCAACTACAGAAGTAGTTGGTGAGAACAATAGGTTTAACATAAGTAATCATGCATTTGTAAAATAAAGCATAGGTATATTAATGCAATAAATGAATTACATGGATGGGTTCCAACCGAAACTAACATCAGGTATGTCAAATGGGTGTAAACAGTCCAAAGACTGTTTGCACAAAAACCAACATATAATCAAGTCCCAAACTACGTTTGGAGTCAGAAAATTTGTCAGCAACAATGATAACCATACGTAACCGAAATCTGCAGTTAGTTTATAAAACAAATTTAAAAGCTAACTGCAGCAATCGGTCTGCCCCAAATGTGTCCGCTTTCCCTTGTTGTGATCACCCAGTACTAACGCTAATGAATATGAAACCTGATGTGTTTATAAGTTTGTTTACAACGATGGACACCATGCTTTTGAACATTGCTTTAAAGTAGCGTGTTAATGCCTTATTTGATAACATGATTTGAAAACCTTGTTTGAGTACCATGAAATGAATCCTTTGTTTGATCACCATGAGAACCATTGTTTGAATACTATGTTGTGAAACCCTTGATTGAGTACATAAGCCAGTGTCCTTGTATAGTAACAAGGTTTATAAAAGATTACATTCGAAACATGAGTTTAGAGTAAAAGAGTTTATAAATTTCATGACTTAGAAGTGTTTATCCTTTATAAAACTATTTGTATAAAAACTGGTATAAACAGTTTAAAGAACTTTTCTAAGACCTCTTTAGTAGGAAACGTTAAATAGTTGATAAAACCATTATAAATAGTTGATAATTCCTTTGAAAACAATTGAGAAATCCCTTGGATTTCTAGAGTGAACCTGTAATGTTTGTGAAGTAACATGAATCTGTATCATACGATATGATTGCAATAAAGGTATTTGATCACGTGTTCCACCCCAAAACAGTTGTAAAAACAGTAAAAAGAGGGGCTAATGTTCTCACCTGTCTGCAGTAGACTCTGAACTTATAACAATTAGCAAGTAGCAAACAGGACTTCTAGCTGGTTCCTATATCATTGTAATCATACATAAGATATAAGATTTATAGTTGTATAGACTTTGATTCATTGATTGACTGGTGTTAACCTGAGCTTGATTAACTCATGATTACTTCATCTCATGATTATGATTGTTGTGTAAACTTGAAAGTCATGGTTATGATACTTGATTGACCAATGATTCATGAAAAGAGATGTCATGTTTCTTTTATGCACAATCTTATGCATAAAATGACAAGTGTTTGTGAACTTGATAACCATTGATTAACATGTATTATGAAAAGATGTTCAATTGTTTTAAGTCTTTGAGATTGTGATTTGGTCTCATAATTAGGTTAAGTTATAACTTAACTCAATTAAGATCAAATTACAATTTTCCTTGAGTTGTGGGCCACACTATGGGCCTTAAGCCCATAAACTATGATAGGCTTAAATAGAGGTCCATGGGCCTCTTAGGTTAACAAGGGCCAATTGGATGTGATATTGGGACAATTGAATGTGGTGTTGGCCCAACAACATGTATATAGGCCTTGCAACACGCCAAAGATAATATCAAACCAATTAGAATCATAGTGGGCCGAATGGGCTTGGATTGGGCCTAAAGGATTTGAGTTGGGTCGGATGGAATGGGATTTAGTTCATTCTAATGTGGGCCAAAGTTAACCCATCGATTGGGCCAAGAAATGTAAAGAACTTGCATGTTGGGCCTCGACCCACCCCCTTGGCAGCGAACCTTTAATGTTGACGGCCTAAGGTTCGGCCAACGAGCATAACAAGGTTCGGTCCTCTGGTGTGCATGTAAGGTTCGCCTACGTGCATAAAGGTTCGGCCTGCATAAGACCTGATGAAAGTTCATGCATGAAGATTAAGGTTCGTGAGGCTAGAATGAAATATGGTTCGTCTCTTATGCTTCGGCAAAAGGGGATGAGAGGTTCGGCTTCATGTCAACGAACCATGCAAGGGTTCGGCAAGTTCACTATGATTCGGCAGTCTTGATCAGGTTCGTTGCACAACAGGGTTCGTAGAAGGTTCGGACATGATGTGGGTTTGTGTAGGTTCGTGAAGCTCATCAGGGTTCGGCTGTTTGTGATCAACGAACCCTAGGTTCCTTCCTGACTTGGTTCGCCACCCAAAAGGTTTGACAGCTTCCGAGGGTTCGGGAAACATGCTGGGTTCGTGATTCATCAAAAAGGTTCGGCCGTGGGATCTCCTAAACGAACCTGTTACCTGTTTCATCACCATCATCGAATACAATCTGTTCCAAGTCGGTATACACCTCATGAATAACTCAGAATCGCGATCGTGTGTTTAGGATTTAAAATGGAAAGGAGGAAACCGGTTAGGTCTTGGATTTGAACACATACACATAGAAAACCCTAATTTCCAGATTTTTCACTCGATCATACCTCGTGTTTGGCCGGGTAAATCCACAGATCCTTTGTACTTCCGTGTAGGGAATGTCGAGGGCTTCGCGTGGACACCAAAAACACCAAAATCCGTTGAGAAACGAGCGAGATACGAATGTTTAAAGCTTGGATTTTTAGAGAGAGAAAGGTTGAACGAAAATTCTAGAGAGAAGGAGGGTTGTTGGTCAATTAAATGACAAAATGGCCTTGTTCAAGGCTTTTATAGTCCGTGTGGTATTCGGGTTCGTTTCGGTCGCTCGGTTCGCGTTTCCGGAACGTAACGCGTATTTTACGCGAATTTTAAATAAAAGAATTGTTAAACACAATAAAATGATGAGTTTCAAAATTGTAAAAATATAAAATAATTATTTTATCAATTTTTACTCTTCGTGCGTTATCAGATCGTTAAACACATACAATTACGTGTACACCCGCAATCGCGTACGTTTTTCGATCGTATAAAATAGTTAAAGCCATTCACTCGTAATTATAAGTTCAACATTTGTATCATTATGGATCGTCACCCATAACTATACTCAGTCTCGCTTACGCATTACGATTTTGTTTGATAAATTAGTTGTCATAATATTCGTCTTAACACTACGCACTAACACTATCCTGTTACACCGAACGCAGTATATATATAGGGCTCACTCTCGCTGCCCACCACTGTTTCGATATAACACGATATTGTTCTTGCCTAGTGAAATCGACTGTAAATAATAATTCATACTTGTTCTCAAATAATAAGGATTCTATCACACAAGCACATAATGAACATATGAATCACATAGATTAACTGAACATGGACACACACTGATCTAACACTGTTTACGACTATCATGACTAAATGTACAAATGTTACAGTCTCCCCTAGTTAAGGGAATTTCGTCCCGAAATTAACTAGCCGAAGGTACTGTAAAAAGATGAGGGTACTTAAGCTTCATCTGGTCTTCACGTTCCCAGGTGAACTAAGCACCGCGTTTGCCCTCCCATCGTACCTTTACGATAGGGATACGGCTGCGTTTAAGTTTCTTGACCCCATGATCCATGATTTCAACCGGACGTTCTATGAACTGCATGTTGTTCTGAATCTGAATGTCTTCCAGTGGAATCTGAACATCATGATCAGCTAAGCATTTCTTAAGATTTGATACATGAAAAGTATCATGAACATTGCTTAGCTCCACTGGAAGTTTGAGTTTGTACACTACGGGACCAATCCGTTCTAGGATTTCAAAAGGTCCAACGTACCTTGGTGCAAGTTTCCCTTTCTTCCCGAATCGGACAACGCCTTTCCAGGGAGAAACTTTGAGTAAGACTCGGTCACCGACTTGAACTAAAGCGGTTTCCGACGTCGATCAGCATAACTCTTCTGCCGATCTCGTGCGGCCTTAAGCCATGACTGAATAATTGTGATCTTGTCTGATGTTTCCTGAATGAGTTCTGGTCCTACAACCTGTGAGTCACCAATCTCGGTCCAACAGACCGGTGATCGGCACTTCCTACCATATAAAGCTTCGAATGGTGCACATTGAATGCTCGTATGGTAGCTGTTGTTGTACGAAAACTCAATAAGTGGAAGATGAGTGTCCCAACTTCCACCGAAGTCAATGACACAAGAACGAAGCATGTCCTCGAGTGTTTGGATAGTCCTTTCACTTTGACCGTCGGTTTGGGGATGATACGCCGTGCTAAGATTAACATGAGTTCCCAAAGCCTTTTGCAATGATTGCCAAAAGCGAGAAGTGAAGCGACTATCACGATCATATATGATTGATGTTGGTGTACCATGACGCGCAATGATTTTGTTGACGTACAATGTGGATAACTTCTCCATTTTATAATCCTCTCGGATTGGGAGAAAATGAGCAGATTTGGTGAGTCGATCAACGATCACCCAAATCGAATCGAAACCTCGCGGAGTTCTCGGCAACTTAGTTATGAAATCCATGGAAATTTGTTCCCATTTCCATTGAGGAATTTCAGGTTACTGCAGAAGTCCTGAAGGCCTTTGATGTTCTGCTTTGACTTTTGAACCTGTAAGACATTTTCCCACATACAGTGCTATGTCTTTCTTCATTCCCGGCCACCAGTAAGATGTCCTCAAGTCCTGGTACATCTTATCTGCTCCAGGATGAACTGAGTATCGTGAGCCTCATCACAAATGAGTGTGCGCAATTCTTCAGACGTTGGAATCCAAATGCGGCCATTGAGATATAACACCCCATCAGCTCGAGGTTCTAGTTTCTTCTCAATGCCGCAGTCCAAGTCTGTCTTGAGTTGATTGTCTGTTACTACTTTTTGTTGTGCGATACGAATCAAGTCTTTCAAGTTTGGCTGTGTGTTGATCTCCATGGCTCTGACACGAATTGGTTTGACTAGTTCCTTACGACTAAGAGCATCCGCCACCACATTGGCTTTACCCGGATGGTAACGAATCTCACAGTCGTAATCAGTTAGAAGCTCAACCCAATGACGTTGTCTCATGTTGAGTTCTTTCTGATTAAGGATGTGTTGTAGGCTCTTGTGGTCTGTATAGATGACACATTTAGTACCATAAAGGTAGTGTCTCCAAATCTTCAATGCAAAGACCACAGCCCCTAGCTCAAGATCATGAGTAGTGTAATTCTTCTCGTGAACCTTAAGCTGTCTTGAAGCATATGCAATGACTTTATCCCATTGCATAAGTACACAACCGAGACCAAGGTTTGAAATATCACAGTAGACAATGAAATCATCACTGCCTTCTGGAAGACTAAGGATAGGGGAGTTGCATAACTTCTGTTTAATAAGTTGAAATGCATCTTCTTGTTTCTGTCCCCATATAAAGGCTTGACTTTTCTGAGTCAATGTGGTAAGTGGCAAAGCAATCTTAGAGAAATTCGCAATGAATCTCCTGTAATAGCCTGCCAGACCTAGAAATGAAGAATCTCTGTTGGAGTAGATGGAGTAGTCCTGTTCTTAATCAGCTCAATCTTTGTTGGATCTACATGTATTCCATCCTTGTTTATGACATGTCCTAAGAAGTGAACCTCCTTTAACCAAAATTCTCATTTTGAAAATTTAGCATAAAGTTGTTCAGCTTTTAGTAACTCTAAGACTTTCCTCAAATGATCTTCATGTTCTTGTTCCGACTTGGAATAGATCAATATATCGTCAATAAAGACAATAACAAACTGGTCTAAGTATGGCCTGCAGACTCGGTTCATCAAGTCCACTGCGGGTGCATTGGTCAGCCCAAATGGCATAACCACAAACTCATAGTGTCCATATCGAGTCCTAAATGCAGTCTTTGGTATATCCTCATCATTTACTCTCACTGATGATACCCGGATCGTAAGTCAATATTAGAGAAGCAAGTTGCTCCCTGTAATTGATCAAACAGATCATCGATCCTAGGCAGAGGATATCTGTTCTTGACTGTCAACTTTTTTAACTCACGATAATCGATGCACATACGAAATGAACCATCTTTCTTCTTGAAAAAGAGAATCGGAGCTCCCCATGGAGAGAAAATCGGTCTTATGAATCCCTTGTCTAGAAGTTCTTGAAGTTGACTAGACAGTTCCTGCATCTCAGACGGTGCTAGTCGATACGGTGACTTCGCCACTGGGTTTGCTCCAGGGACGAGATCGATCTAAATTCCACTTGCCGGACTGGTGGTAGTCCAGGCAAGTCTTCTGGAAATACATCCGAATAATCTCTGATGACTGGAACGTCTCCAACTGCTTTCTTATCAGGTTTCTTTTCTACCACGTGAGCCAGGAACGCATAGTATTTCTTCTTAAATACTTCCTTGCCTTGATGCACGATACAATCTTCAATCCACGGCAGGGTTTCTCGCCATAGATTCTCATCGTTTCGCCGGACGGTAAAGGAATTCGAATAAGTTTCTCCGAACATACAATTTCGGCATTGTTTTTGGATAACCAATCCATTCCTATCACCACTTCGAAACTTCCGAGTGTCATAGGAATAAGATCGATGAGGAAAAGATGGTCGTTTAATCTTAACTCACAACCATGAATTATAGAATCTACAAGTATGGTGTTACCATCAGCTACTTCTACGGTATAGGGAGCAGTAAGTATAGATGGTTCTATGTTAAGCAAAGAAGCAGTATGAGCAGAGATAAAGCTTTTATCAGCACCAATATAAAATATGATAGAAACGTAATGACCATTAAGGAGAAATGTACCCATGACAACTGCTGGCTCCTCGTGTGCTTCGGCAGCTCCGATAACAAAGGCACGAGCAGTAGCAGTAGTGTTGTTGAGTTTTGGACACTGATTTCTGAAGTGTCCTTCTGCCCCACAGTTATAACAGGCCCTTCCACCTGTAACAGCAGTGGTAGTGGTAGCAGTTGTGGCAGCAGCAAGATAAGCAGATCGACATGTGGCTGCCAAGTGTCCTATACGCCCACACTTGAGACACTTCTTGCATGGAGTAGTGGGTAAATGATGATATTGGCATTTGGTGCAAAGTGGAAACGCACCAGTATAAGACTTTCTGGCATTAGCAGGTTGTGGCATGGCTGTAATTGGAGTGGCATGAGTGGGTGTAGCTGCTGTCAGTGTTGCAAAGTTCTTGATTGTCTTCTGCTTTTTCTTCTTGTGGTGGTGCTGTTCAGGCTTCTTGCCTTCATCAATCTGTGCTCTCTTGAATCCCTTTCGGGTGAGAACCCCAGACTTCACATATTCTTCAGTGAGGGTAGCACCAAGTTGAATTGCCGCCTCCAGAGTAGTGGGGTTATTCCCCATAACAGTTCCTCTAACCACTAGAGGTAAGCCTTCAATGTATTTCTCTATCCTGCGGGATAGAGGAGTAACCAAGTGTGGCACCAAAATGCACAACTCATGGAAACGAGTTGTATACTTGGCGTTTTCACCACTGTCTTGCACCAGATTCCACATCTCCACCTCCAGTTTCTTCAGCTCGGGACGTGGACAAAACATCTCCACAAGTAAATTCTTGAAACCGTCCCACGGTAATGCTAATGCGACTTCGCGTCCTCTGGTGTTCTTCTCAGAATTCCACCAGGTGAGTGCGCCCGTATGAAAAGCGCTTGAAGCCATTTTGACTTTCAGATTTTCAGGGCATCCTGTGAAGTCGAGAATATCCTCAATGCTTTCCAGCCACTACAGTAGGCCGGTAGCTCCTTCAGCACCATAGTACTTGGGAGGCTTAGCATCGTTGAACTGCTTCAAAGTGAAGTTAGCAGTTCCCGAGGGGTTAGTGTTTGAGTTGTTTGCTGAGTCACTGGTACTCCCCTGAAGATTCTGGGTGATATCAGTGACCATGCCCGGAATGACATCCCTCATATGTACAGCGATGGCTCGGGCAATCTTGTTGATCTCATCATCATTGCCACTTGTCGAACCCCCTCCGTTAGGATCACGTCGGGGAGGCATTCTACGAATAGAAGCCACAAGCAGGTCAGTAATGTGGAAGGATACAATTGAATTTGCATGATAAAGTTAGTAATATATCCATACTACTAATATTATCATTCAATTGTAGTATGATCCAGTACACATATAAGTTATCAACTTATTTGCATACTTATCAGGTGAATATGTACGATGTCTCATGATCTCTCCACCAAACCTACACACTGACACTTTGCCGATATACCGAAGATAGCTTATATATAGGGCATACGAAAGGGTCAAGCAAACTGCCAGCCCAGATGCCATCCCACCACCGCTTTGATATACCACGATCATGTCCTTGTTAGCATTTGGCAACATGTTTTGTACTGATTTGCAAGTGTGTTCCATTGATTAAGAATCTCATGATCTTTGATCAACTTGAACTATGATTGATTCCATGATTGAACTATGATTATGCTATGCGTGCACCTACTAACAGTTGTTAACATGTAGAACTAAATCATATGTGTGCTCTACACTTTCCCGTTAACCTATGTTAGTAAGTACTATTAATGTAATCACTTAAGAATCTCACTTAAGGTTTACATTGAACGAATGTTCACAACTTGATTGATTCACCATAATGTTCGGTTCATCCAAGTTTGAATTGCACTATGATTTGATTCACCCATGATTGTGTCTCCAATGTTTGTATCCCATGTGTTTGACTAATGTTCAATGTTCCCAGTTGTTCCCGAATCCTCACTTCAAATACGAACGCCGGATTCCCCCAAACATACTGAAATAAGCTCATATATAGGGTAAGCTCTCACCGACCCACCACTTACCTCAGCACGTCAGCGTTAATCCGTCGTTTATATTTGAGGCTAAGATTCCAACTGTTGATTGGTTATGATTGTTTCATGATTGCCTCTTGTACTATGGATATGATTATGACTGTGTAAACCACGGTTCTTAATTTACTTGAAATTAACACCTTAGGTTTTTTTATATGTGTCCTAGGTTGATTTAACCTAGGTTCTCAATACTTACAGTATTGAGTATAATGATCTCCTGTGAGAACTTCAACTAAAGAATACTGCTACACAGATTCTAAGTTATAAAGTTCCTATGATAATGAACACCTGATAATGATAACATGACAAGGATTTCAATTCAAGATTCTAAATTAATAGATCTTGACCTTTGAATTCCTATGATATGACAAGGATTTCAAATCAAGATTCTAAATTAATAGATCTTGACCTTTGAATTCCTATGATAAGACAAGGATTTCAAATCAAGATACTAAATTAATAGATCTTGACCTTTGAATTCCTATGATATGACAAGGATTTCAAATCAAGATTCTAAATTAATAGATCTTGACCTTTGAATTCCTATAATGAACATGATAAGGTTTTAGATCAAAGATACAGATCTTTGCCTCTAAATCCTATGATGAACTCTGATGGAGAATTCCAGATCAAGGATACTAAGAATACAGATCCTTGCCCCTGGAATTCTTTAATGATCTCTGTGTGAGAATTTCAGATCAAGGATACTAAGAATACAGATCCTTGCCTCTGGAATCCTTAAATGCGTATGTGTGAGAATTTAATTCGGTTTCTAAAATTATAGAATTTCGATTCAAATTCCTTGACTCGATATCTAATCTTAGTAAAATGTCCCTAAGATCTTTCAAGCATAATGTAGACTTAATGCTCACTTAAGTTACTTAGATCCTAAGTATCCTCAAGCCTATAGCACTTAGTCCTATTGGGTAGCTTAGGTTATAGTCTAGGTCATTAAACATTGGGTTTTTCCTAGTTCTCTACAACCTTGGCTCTGATACCAACCTGTCACACCCCTGCCCCGCGTGCGGAATCCACGGCGCGGTGACGTATGAACAGTTGAATCATGCACAAGTATTGAATAAGAACAACCACAATGGATTACTATGTTTCAAAATATTTAGACAGTTGTTTAGTTACAGCCAATCTATCTACCAAAAGAAAGACAACTACAGAACCAAAATATAGTTACAAAATAAGACTTCAAACAAGACAATTAAACAATTAGGATTTAGTGTGTTTCTAATCCATCCTAGCATGTTTCTTCATCTTGTTCTATCTTAGAATGGTCTCCTTAGTTGTCCCTGAGAAAGTCTTAAACCTGATTACCTGAAACACGTGAAAAGTAACTGTCAACTACAGAAGTAGTTGGTGAGAACAATAGGTTTAACATAAGTAATCATGCATTTGTAAAATAAAGCATAGGTATATTAAAGCAATAAACGAATTACATGGATGGGTTGCAACCCAAACTAACATCAGGTATGTCAAATGGGTGTAAACAGTCCAAAGACTGTTTGCACAAAAACCATCATATAATCAAGTCCCAAACTACGTTTGGAGTCAGAAAATTTGTCAGCAACAATGATAACCATACGTAACCGAAATCTGCAGTTAGTTTATAAAACAAATTTAAAAGCTAACTGCAGCAATCGGTCTGCCCCAAATGTGTCCGCTTTCCCTTGTTGTGATCACTCAGTACTAACGCTAATGAATATGAAACCTTATGTGTTTATAAGTTTGTTTACAACGATGGACACCATGCTTTTGAACATTGCTTTAAAGTAGCGTGTTAATGCCTTATTTGATAACATGATTTGAAAACCTTGTTTGAGTACCATGAAATGAATCCTTTGTTTGATCACCATGAGAACCATTGTTTGAATACTATGTTGTGAAACCCTTGATTGAGTACATAAGCCAGTGTCCTTGTATAGTAACAAGGTTTATAAAAGATTACATTCGAAACATGAGTTTAGAGTAAAAGAGTTTATAAATTTCATGACTTAGAAGTGTTTATCCTTTATAAAACTATTTGTATAAAAACTGGTATAAACAGTTTAAAGAACTTTTCTAAGACCTCTTTAGTAGGAAACGTTAAATAGTTGATAAAACCATTATAAATAGTTGATAATTCCTTTGAAAACAATTGAGAAATCCCTTGGATTTCTAGAGTGAACCTGTAATGTTTGTGAAGTAACATGAATCTGTATCATAAGATATGATTGCAATAAAGGTATTTGATCACGTGTTCCACCCCAAAACAGTTGTAAAAACAATAAAAAGAGGGGCTAATGTTCTCACCTATCTGCAGTAGACTCTGAACTTATAACAATTAGCAAGTAGCAAACAGGACTTCTAACTGGTTCCTATATCATTGTAATCTTACATAAGATATAAGATTTATAGTTGTATAGACTTTGATTCATTGATTGACTGGTGTTAACCTGAGCTTGATTAACTCATGATTACTTCATTTCATGATTATGATTGTTGTGTAAACTTGAAAGTCATGGTTATGATACTTGATCGACCAATGATTCATGAAGAGAGATGTAATGCTTCTTTGATGCACAATCTTATGCATAAAATGACAAGTGTTTGTGAACTTGATAACCATTGATTAACATGTATTATGAAAAGATGTTCAATTGTTTTAAGTCTTTGAGATTGTGATTTGGTCTCAAAATTAGGTTAAGTTATAACTTAACTCAATTAAGATCAAATTACAATTTTCCTTGAGTTGTGGGCCACACTATGGGCCTTAAGCCCATAAACTATGATAGGCTTAAATAGAGGTCCATGGGCCTCTTAGGTTAACAAGGGCCAATTGGATGTGATATTGGGCCAATTGAATGTGGTGTTGGCCCAACAACATGTATATAGGCCTTGTAACACGCCAAAGATAATATCAAACCAATTAGAATCATAGTGGGCCAAATGGGCTTGGATTGGGCCTAAAGGATTTGAGTTGGGTCGGATGGAATGGGATTTAGTTCATTCTAATGTGGGCCGAAGTTAACCCATCGATTGGGCCAAGAAATGTAAAGAACTTGCATGTTGGGCCTCGACCCACCCCCTTGGCAGCGAACCTTTAATGTTGATGGCCTAAGGTTCGGCCAACGAGCATAACAAGGTTCGGTCCTCTGGTGTGCATGTAAGGTTCGCCTACGTGCATAAAGGTTCGGCCTGCATAAGACCTGATGAAAGTTCATGCAAGACGATTAAGGTTCGTGAGGCTAGAATGAAATATGGTTCGTCTCTTATGGTTCGGCCAAAGGGGATGAGAGGTTCGGCTTCATGTCAACGAACCATGCAAGGGTTCGACAAGTTCACAATGATTCGGCAGTCTTGATCAGGTTCGTTGCACAACAGGGTTCGCAGAAGGTTCGGACATGATGTGGGTTTGTGTAGGTTCGTGAAGCTCATCAGGGTTCGGCTGTTTGTGATCAACGAACCCTAGGTTCGTTCCTGACTTGGTTCGCCACCCAAAAGGTTTGACAGCTTCCGAGGGTTCGGGAAACATGCTGGGTTCGTGATTCATCAAAAAGGTTCGGCCGTGGGATCTCCTAAACGAACCTGTTACCTGTTTCATCACCATCATCGAATACAATCTGTTCCAAGTCGGTATACACCTCATGAATAACTCAGAATCGCGATCGTGTGTTTAGGATTTAAAATGGAAAGGAGGAAACCGGTTAGGTCTTGGATTTGAACACATACACATAGAAAACCCTAATTTCCAGCTTTTTCACTCGATCATACCTCGTTTTTGGCCGGGTAAATCCACAAATCCTTTGTACTTCCGTGTAGGGAATGTCGAGGGCTTCGCGTGGACACCAAAAACACCAAAATCCGTTGAGAAACGAGCGAGATACGAACGTTTAAAGCTTGGATTTTAGAGAGAGAAAGGTTGAACGAAAATTCTAGAGAGAAGGAGGGTTGTTGGTGAATTAAATGACAAAATGGCCTTGTTCAAGGCTTTTATAGTCCGTGTGGTATTCGGGTTCGTTTCGGTCGCTCGGTTCGCGTTTCCGGAACGTAACGCGTATTTTACGCGAATTTTAAATAAAAGAATTGTTAAACACAATAAAATGATGAGTTTCAAAATTGTAAAAATATAAAATAATTATTTTATCAATTTTTACTCTTCGTGCGTTATCAGATCGTTAAACACATACAATTACGTGTACACCCGCAATCGCGTACGTTTTTCGATCGTATAAAATAGTTAAAGCCGTTCACTCGTAATTATAAGTTCAACATTTGTATCATTATGGATCGTCACCCATAACTATACTCAGTCTCGCTTACGCATTACGATTTTGTTTGATAAATTAGTTGTCATAATATTCGTCTTAACACTACGCACTAACACTATCTTGTTACACCGAACGCAGTATATATATAGGGCTCACTCTCGCTGCCCACCACTGTTTCGATATAACACGATATTGTTCTTGCCTAGTGTAATCGACTGTAAATAATAATTCATACTTGTTCTCAAATAATAAGGATTCTATCACCCAAGCACATAATGAACATATGAATCACATAGATTAACTGAACATGGACACACACTGATCTAAAACTGTTTACGACTATCATGACTAAATGTACAAATGTTACATTACTCGTAACTGATGATACCCGGATCGTAGATCAATTTTAGAATAGCAAGTCGCTCCCTGTAATTGATCAAACATATCATCGATCCTAGGTAGAGGATATCTGTTCTTGATTGTCAACTTGTTTAGCTCACGATAATCGATGCACATACGAAATGAACCATCTTTCTTCTTGACAAAGAGAACAGGAGCTCCCCAAGGAGAGAAACTCGGTCTTATGAAACCTTTGTCTAGAAGTTCTTGGAGTTGACTAGACAGTTCTTGCATCTCATACGGTGCTAATCTATATGGTGACTTCGCCACTGGGTTTGCTCCAGGGACGAGATCGATTCTAAACTCCACTTGCCTGATTGGTGGTAATCCAGGCAAGTCTTCTGGGAATACGTCCGGATAATCTCTGATGACCGGAACGTCTCCAATTGCTTTCTTTTCCGGTTTCTTCTCTACCACGTGAGCTAGGAACGCAAAATATTTCTTCTTCAGGTACTTCCTAGCCTTAATACACGACACAATCTTCAATCGGCGGCAGGGTTTCTCACCGTAAACTTGCATCATTTCGCCGGACGGTAGGGGAAGTTGAATAAGTTTCTCCGAGCATACCATCTCGGCGTGGTTTTTGGATAACCAATCCATTCCTACTACAACTGCGAAGCTTCCGAGTGTCATAGGAATGAGATCGATATGGAAAAGATGATCATTCAATCTCAATTCACAATCGTGAATTATTGAGTTCACTAATATTGTTTTACCATTCGCTACTTCTACGGTGTAAGGAGCATCAAGTATAGATGGTTGTTTATTAAACAGGGGAGCAGTATTAGCAGAGACAAAAATTTTATCAGCACTAGTGTCAAATATGATAGAAACGTAATGATCATTAATGAGAAATGTACCCGTGATGACTGCCGGGTCCTCGCGTGCTTCGGATGTTCTGATAACAAAGGCACGAGCAGTAGCAGTTGTAGCGGCTGGGTTGAGTTTTGGGCACTGGTTTCGGAAGTGTCCTTCTGCTCCACAGTTATAACAAACCCTTCCACCAGTAGTAGCAGGGTTAGCGGTAGTAGTTGTAGCAGCGGATAGATGAGCAGATCTACATGTTACAGCCAAGTGTCCCATTCATCCACACTTGAGACATTTTCTGCATGTGGTAGTGGGTAGGTGATGGTATTGGCATTTGGTGCAAAGTGGAAACGGACCAGTATAAGGCTTTCTGGCCGTAGCTGGTTGTGGCATAGCAGTAACAGGAGTGGCGTGCACCGGTGTAACTGCAGTCAAAGCTGCATAGTTTTTGATCGTCTTTTGTTTCTGTTTCTTCTTTTTGGGTTGGTGCTGTTCAGGCTTCTTGCCTTCTTCAACCTGTGCTCTCTTATACCCCTTTCGAGTGAACACACCCGCTTTGACATATTCTTTAGTGAGAGTGGCACCAAGATGAATTGCCGCCTCCAGAGTAGTAGGGCTACTCCCCATCATAGTTCCCCTGATGACTAGGGGTAATCCTTCAATGTACTTCTCTATCCTGCGAGATAGAGGAGTAACCAGATGTGGCACCAGAATACACAACTCATGAAAACGGGTTGTATATTTCGCATTCTCGCCACTGTCCTGAACTAAATTCCACATTTCCACTTTGAGCTTCTTCAGTTCATGGCGTGGACAGAACTGTTCCACAAGTAACTTCTTGAAATCCTCCCATGCTAAAGCCAAAGCAACCTCTCGTCCTCTGGTGTTCTTCTCAGAATTCCACCAGGTTAGTGCGCCTTTGTGAAAAGCGCTTGAGGCCATTTTGACCTTCAGATTTTCAGGACATCCTGTGAAGTCAAGGATATCCTCAATGCTCTCCAGCCATTGCAGTAGACTGGTAGTTCCCTCAGTACCAGCATACTTAGGAGGCTTAGCATCATTGAACTGCTTGAAAGTGAAGTTAACAGTTCTGGTGTTAGTAGCATTTGAGTTGTGTGCTGATTCATTGGTACTTCCCCGAAGATTCTGGGTGATATCAGTGACCATACCCGGAATGACATCCCTCATGTGTACAGCGATGGCCCGGGCAATTTTGTTAATCTCATCATCGTTGCCACTTGTTGAACCCCCTCCGTTGGGATCACGTCGAGGAGGCATTCTACGAATAGAAGCCACAAGTGCTTCAGTAATGAGAGACGATACAATTGAATTTACATGATAAAGTTAGTAATATATCCATACTACTAATATTATCATTCAATTGTAATATGAGCAAATACACGTATAAGCAATCGACTTATTAGCATACTTCTCTTGTGATTGTTTAAGATGTCTCATGATTTCACTCCACCAAACCTACACACTGACACTTTCTGTGAGGCCCCGAAACCGGGCACCTCACAGAGGTTGGTTTTCATCATAACACATAGCTCTTAAACTAAAAACTTTCATAATCCTGCAGCGGAAATGTAAACATAGTCTGATAAACAGAAATCAATAACATGTCTGTATCAAAATCACATCGGATTGCCAAAACCACCAGATCGTATGACTCTATGCCCGAGCTCCATGCCTTCTCTTATCATACCTTCAACCTGACATACACGCTAAATCAAGTCAGCTTACGCTGGTGAGTTCTAGTTTTCATAAAACAACATTAAACATACTTAACATATACATCGTTTCATACACATAGTCCATAACCTTAGCACATAACATCCTTACATCATCATCATCATACGTACCACTGTTACCATTCGAACAGTGGGCTTATGCCGGCACAAGGCACCATAACCGTTGGTCTGTCCCGCCGAAGCGTTCTGCAGACCCATACTTACCCAGTAGCAAGTACTGGAGCAACCATAACCATACTTACCCCATATGAATATGGGAGCAACGTCATACTTACCCCGTAACGAATGCGGGAGCAACATCATACTTACCCCGTAACGAGTACGGGAGCAACATCATACTTACCCCGTAACGAGTACGGGAGCAACATCATACTTACCCCGTAACGAGTACGGGAGCAACCATACTTACCCAGTACAAATACTGGAGCAACCATACTTACCCAGTAACAAGTACTGGAGCAACCATCATTCATCATGACATGATACACTAGCACCATATCATCATTCATCATAACATCGTATCATTATCCTAATAACATAGGATTTCTCATACAGGGTATGCTAGTATCATGTCATCATAACATCCTGGCACCATGCACATGTCATGCTAGCAGCACGTCATCATATCATTTATCATGGCAACATAAACACATTTTGCTAGCATGTAATTATCATAACATCATACTTTCATCATAGCATACCTAGGATTTCATTACCACATAACATCCATATTTATCATCGTAGCCTGATATCATTCAGGTTATCATCATAACTTACTAACATGCATTCATCATTCTTAGCATACTTTCATGCAATAGTCATATTAGTACCTTAACACGCATACATAGTCAGTGCATACCGTCATTCATTCATTATCATCATAGGCACATAACATCATAGACATAACCATAAGCATGTATGCCAGCCCAAAACATTAAACATAGAATAGGGCGTCTAGAACTAAACATTAAACATAGAATAGGGCGTCTAGAACTCACCTGATAACGGATCCTTGTCTTCTTAACCGAACTCCTTAGTTAAGACCCGTGAACCTACATCCGTTACATCATCTCATTACATTACGTTACGTTCTTTGGACCTAGAAAATATTCTAAGTCCCCATAGCCTACTAGTTCCCCCTGCTGAACCCAAGTCCTCGACACTTAGCTAAGTGTTCGAAACCCTTGAAATCCATTAAGTCCTCATGTACACGAAATCCATGAGTATTCGAAATACTAGTACACGAAATGCCCAAAGTACACGAAACACCCAAAGTACACGAAACCTGATGTACTCGAACTGTTATGTGTATTCGAACTAGGGTACACGAAAGCACCGTATTCGAACTTCTTGTACTCGAAATGACCATACTCGAAATTCTAAGTATGATTTCGAGTACCCTTTGTGCAGGATTTCGTATACTCGTTACTGTTGTCTTTAAACATCTCAGAAATTCATCTAAGACCTTGGGGAGCTAGTTCTAGGTTCCTTATGTTGTTACCAACGTATTGGAACCTCAAAGTTATGAACTTTATGCATAAAGGTGTGAGCTTTCTGCATAAGTTCACCCTTTGTTTAACCATCCTAACTTTTGTATAAAAATCCAGCTTTCTATACATGAATCACTTACTTGAAGGTAGCTGATCCTCCTGGTAGAATCCCGTGCGTTTCCTACTTCGTTTGGTCGATCAAAGTTTGATTCTTGAAATTCTTGGACTTAAACTTCGTGTACTCGAGAGCAGATGAGCTTCCAGCCAAAGGTTCGCACATTTCCCAAAGCACTACTATTTATAGGAAGTGTCTTGTACTCGAAATTATGGATTTTCGAATACAGGCTTCGAGTACAGTGTACTCGAAATCCCAATGTCGAGTACACGAACCCGCAGCCCCAATTTGTTTATTTTTCGTCTATCTTACTTCGAGCTTGTTATTCGTTACCCATTTGTAAGTTCAGTAACTTGTATTAAAATTTCGGGATGTTACAAGTCTCCCCTCCTTACAATAGGTTTCGTCCCGAAACCTGCCTTGTTACATATCGAACAAATGAGGGTACATCTTCCTCATTTCGTCTTCCAATTCCCACGTCGTGTCGGAACCCTTCCGATGCTTCCACTGAACTCTTACTTGACGAACCGTTTTATTCCGTAGTTGCTTTTCCTTCGTATCTACGATGGTAACTCGTTCTTCAATGTAGTTCAGTCGATTATCTACCTCAATGTCATCTAAAGGAACATGCGCCTGCTCGTCTGCCAAGCACTTCCTAAGATGCGACACGTGAAAGGTAGGATGAATCCCGTTCAGCTCCTCTGGTAGGTCCAGTCGATACGCGACCTTCCCTACCCTTGCCTTTATCGGAAATGGTCCAATGTACCTCGGACTCAACTTGCCTCGCTTTCTGAATCGAATGATTCCCTTCCATGGTGATACTTTCAGCAACACTCGATCGCCAACATCAAACTCGATCGGTCTCCGGCGCTTGTCAGCGTAGGACTTTTGGCGATCTTGTGCAGCCTTCATACGTGCTTTTATCACCCGTAGCTTTTCTGCCATATCAATCACAGCAGCCTTGTTTCCCATTTCTTTCTGTCCAACTTCACCCCAGCATACCGGGGTTCTACATCGTCGTCCGTACAACGCCTCATATGGGGGCATTCCGATACTAGAGTGATAGCTGTTGTTATATGAAAACTCCACCAAGGGCAAGTGGTCATCCCAACTTCCTCCAAAATCGATAATGCACGCCCTAAGCATATCCTCCAACGTTTGGATAGTCCTTTCTGACTGTCCATCAGTCTGAGGGTGATAGGCGGTACTGATATTTAACCTCTGTTGGACCGATCGGGAGCTCGGAAACAATCCGAATCCAATAGAAAACTACTCGATAACCTCTGGGATAGTGCGGAATCCTATTCCAGGGTTTTCCAATCGAAACCAACAGGAACCGTGGTGATCCGAGGCTGTAGAAACAACTTGGAAGCAACGATCGAACACCACGGGTTGAGAATCGAACTTGGATGATCAAGAACCGCTCAGATCTTCTAGGGTTTTGACACTGGAGTGCTAGGGAAGAAGGAGGGCTCTGAAAAGTTAAGGTTGAAATGATTTGAACTTCTATTTATAGGCTGTAGTCATTCGGCCGAATGAGTGGCCGAAGCAGCTCATTCGGCGAATGACTAAGCTCGAATGAGCCATCATTCGAATGAGTCATTTGGCGAATGACTCATACTGAAATCAGACATTCGCTATAATGTTCATTCGGCGAATGACTTCATTCTAGAGTCATTCGCCGAATGAGTAAACTTCATACTCAATTCAGTTTATAATCAGATCAACTAAATAGATAAACATTGATAACAATAATCAAAAGTAATAAACATTATGAATCATATATAAAGACAACTTCCATTAATACTTTGAACATTTACATGATAAGAGTTACAAAACTGAACTAGGGACAATAAACGTGTATCAACAAACTCCCCCTTGGACCTAGTTCAACTCTTGGAAGCTTCTTTCTTAAAATACTTTGCTGAAATCGCTTTCCAATCTGCTCCAGCGTGTATCTTGAAAATGCTGCAGAGACGGATAACTCTCATAAACTGCAAGGCTTGAACCATATCAGGAACATCAAAGAAAATCTGATTCCTGAATAAAGCTTGGACATCTTTTTGAGACAGGTTCGTCAGCCACATGGGATCAAAAATTCTGACAGTTTCCCACTTCTTGTCTTTGCAGAGTACAATCACAGCTTCACCTGTTCTCCCGTCATAGTACCACCATCGGAAGCCATCCATAAAGTCTTGACGCATCTTCCGTAGAGGAATCTTCTTCAAGACTCTAGGGGGAAGCCACTTCAGGATCACTTTATGCTTTCTGGTATCCCCATCAATCTCTGGCAAGTAGTATCTTTCCGGCTGCTGCGGTTGAAAGTTCACCCATCTCTTTTGGTATTCATACTTGATCTGTCGAGAAAACCAAGCAGACATCCCGGAGTCTTCACTGTAGAGCATGTTCAGACGTGCTAGTTGATTGACTTCGAATCCAGGCAACGTCTTGAAATCATGTGGGTGTTTGAAGTAATCGATCCCATTCTCTCTCTTCACCGCATAGCACCCAAGATCATGGAAGTATGCCCAGCTGAGTATCTGACCTCCGACTTTATAGCCTTTGGTCCTGTAAACCTTCTTGTGCGTGTCTGGCATCTTCTTTGTGCTCTGTTTCTTCAACACCTCCCAGTAGGCAGCCCATTCCTCTTTTCTTTTCTTTTGATCATCGGCCTCAGCTTTGCTTGCCTCGACTTGTTCCTCCAGATATCTGACCAAGAGATCCTCCGTTTCTTGATCAAATGGTTCAGTAAAGGTAGGTAGCTCGTCCTCGGCCGATGTATACTTTGGATATTCTTCTTCTGTGATGTCTTCCAGAATAACCTCATCTATATCATCGAAGGGTTCTGGTTCGGGCTCTTCAAAACTGGGAACTGAGGTGTCATCAGTAACAACCTCGTCAGGATTTAACCTGAATAGCTCGGCTATCTGTTCTTTAGATAGGCAATGTATGATCTCACCCTCCTCCTTGTCATAGCTCACTGAGTGCTGTATAATGCCCTGAGCGTCCAAAATCATGGTAAGTGTCTCGTCCAGTTGACGTCTCAGAGGCACAGCTTGGACTTCGTCAGTAGCTTCTGGCTCAGCTGTCTTTGATGGAGATGAAGGAGGAGGAGCCTGAGCTTTCTTGTCGTTGGCCTTCTTTGACCTGATCTCAGAAGTGGGAGGAGCTTGGTCATCATCATCATCATCATCATCAGTGCCAGATGATTCTCCAGACCCACTTCCTGATCCATCTTTGTCATCATCATTATCTTCATCATCTTCATCTGATTCCTCGTCCTTCTCGGAATCCTCGTAATCAACTTGTTCCTCATCAGACTCTTCTTCATCTTCCTCGTCAATCTGCCTGTCTGAATCATCGGAACGATCCTCAACCCCCTCAAGTCTGGGAGTGCCCTCCTTTGGACCCTCGACAAGTCCAGCGAGGCGAGCATTCTCAGCCTCGAGCTGAAGAATCCTATCATTGAAACCAGAGGCTGTCAAAGCCAGCTGGTTGTGCTCATCGATGTACTTTAGGAGCTGCTCCTCCTGTTGAGCTGACCTGGCTCTCAAATCAGCCCTCTGGTCTGGTGCTTGAAGAAGCAGAGTATCCTGCTCTTCAACCCTCCTCGTGAGTTGAGCTATAATCAGCTCTTGCTCTTTAGCCTTCCTTTCTTGCTCCATGCTCCTCTCCATCAGTCTGAGGACCATACTGTTCAGTGTGCTAAGCTGATCCACAACTGACACAGTAGGTATGTGCACATCAGCTCGGACTGTAGAAGGGCCGGAAGAAGCATCAACATAAACAGGCTCTCTAATAAAAGGAGTGGACAGAGGGGCAGTAGTAGACTGAGTAGGAATAGCCCTTGTCCGTGTCAGTGAAGAAACTGACACAGCTGCTACTGATGTGACAGTAGTTGTAGCAGCTGATGTCAGTTCTGACCTCCTTTGGAAAGAGAATCGAGATCTCTTTCCCCTTCCAGCTCTGGAGGATGTGGGCTGAGAGGCAGTGGCAGTCACAGCCACTGAAAGTGGAGTAGAAGACCGAGGTGGAGGAGAGATATCGAACTCTGGTATGAATAGTGTATCAGTAATCTCCTCCCTTTCATCTTCTGTCCTCTTTCTCTTCCTCATCTCCACTCTTCCACCCTCATCCACTTTCTCAAACTCATCATCATGAGTCTCTTCAGAATCAGAACTGTCTTCATCACCTTCACCTGCTACACCTTCATCCTCACTCGAGTCCTCTGACTCATCACCACCACCTGAGGAATGTGGAACTGAAACATCTAGTGGAGCAGTCACTGAGGATGTAGTAGTAGACAAGAAGTCTAAATCCATCAGTGAGTCGATGTCCACATCCTCCTCCTGTGCTGTCGACACACCAACATCACCACCTGCACCAGAAACAGCAACATCAACCATGCTCACTGAAGCAGCAGTGGTCATGTGTACTGAAGTCATTTCCCCAGCCCCTGAACTCATTATAGCAGCAGTGCTCAAATCCACTGTGCTCTCACCAACACCAGCACCACTTGGGCCTGCATCATCATCTCCATCACTATCATCACCTCCCGCTGGAACTACAATGTCCTCTACATCTGAATCGGAGTCATCATGTCTCCATCTCCGTCCAGCAGGAGCCCTGTAATCAGGTCGAGAGAGGTGACCAAATAGAGACCTGGTAGTGGGCTTCCTCTCCTTCCCTCTGTATGACAAAACTCTGTTAAGAGTAATGTCATTCATATGCTCCAACCGAATGATGTCTGCATTGATCTTCGGAAGATCCGGAATCTGGGCATCTATGATCTGCTGTAGAAATCTAGGGTACATGAGGAACTTCTTGTCACCCTTAAGCCCCACATTCTCCTTCATGTGTATAAAGACCATCTCGGAGAAGTTGAAGGGTTTGTTGAGCACCAAAGCAGCAAATGCGCACTGAATGGTCTCACGCATATCATCAAAACCCCCTCTCCTTGAGCCAAGGCAGTGAACTAATACATGTGCCAAATACTTGAACTGCGGAGACATGAACGCCTTGTTCAGAATCCCAGCTCCAATATCTCCCTCGTACTTGCATCGAAGAAAGCATCCACGAACCAAAAATCTATCAAGTAAAGCAGGATGATCAGGAGAGTCTTGAAAGCCACAAATTCTCCGGATATGCTCAGCAGAGACAACTACATCACGACCCTGTACTTTGCCCCGTATGACTGTAGGCTCGGCCTCACAATCTATATCAGCCGATGACCAGAAATCCTGCTGATGTGATAAATAGGGCACATATACTGTAGATATAGCTGTGAAGATCCTAGAACGCCTCAGAAATGTGATGATGTCTGAGTAGTGCTTCGCGTTCGGAGTGGTCAGGTCTAGGTGAGCACAGATGTTGTGCTTAGGAACTGACTTGTATCCTGCCATACTGCACAACCATAGAAATAAACATGTCAGAGCCATTCCATAACTGAAAATACAGAAAACTGATTAAAAATCAGAAAACAGATTCAGGCTAATCTGATATGCCGAATGACTTGATTTGGGCGAATGAATACATTCGTCGAATGAGCCATTCGCCGAATGAGCTTCATTTGCCAAATAGATCTCATTCGCCGAATGAGTCATTCGCCGAATGAGTCATTCGCCGAAAGAGTTGTTGACAAGGCTGGTCATTCGCCGAATGAGCCATTCGTCGAATGAGCCATTCGCCGAATGACGACATTCGGCGCCTATTTTGAATTCAAAATCCCCTTTTTCAAAAACTCAAATCAGCCCATAAAACCTGTTGAACAACCCTCAGAATCAACCGACTAACCCTTTTAATACTTGACTTTTTGAGTTTTAGGTTCGTTTTTACAGTTTATTCCTTAGGCGATTTCTAAAACCCTAAAACCCTAAGTGATAATCGATTTGTCATGATTTCATGGTTGGAATGGACTGAAACTTGATCTCCATATACCTGAGAAGAAGTATAAACAGATTATCAGAAGCAGGATCAACAGAGATCAAAGAAAATCAAGTGGACAAGAACTGTGTGTAAATCGCCGAATGACGTGGCTCTGATGCGGCGAAAGTGAAAATTGTCGAATGACCTTCATTCGGCCGAAGGACTGTTAAATAGTCCCTTCTCATTCGCCGAATGAGCTAGTCGAAAGGTCATGTGACTTCAGTCTCATTCGCCGAATGAAAGTGGCGACTGAGTCATTCGACAATGTTCATTCGCCGAATGAGAATGTCGAATGAGACATTCGACACTCTTCATTCGTCGAATGAAGTTTATCCTGTGTAACTGATTCGGTCGAATGACTCATTCTCATAATGAGTTCATTCGGCCGAATGAGTCCATTCTGCCTCTCATTAGTACGAATGAGAGATGAACTTCTCCAAAACTCCAAAATTTTAAAAATGTGACACTATGAGCACCAAACTTTTAACCAATTATGAAGATATGTCTAGTTGGTTCAGGATTCAGATATGACAGACATCCGAATCTACCAATGATCATCTAAATTGAAAATAGAAAATCTTTTTGTATTTTTCTGAAACAACCATACAACTGTACAAACACAAATTAAAAGCAAATAAACACATATTTTTGTGAAAAGCCCATTAATAAGATAACACATATCTCTGATCACATCATATAGCATTCAATGAATGCTTCACTTCAAACACAATTTCATTTTGATACGATTACTGATATATTTGTCCAAATTTTAAACTGAACAATACACAACTCTTAAACAAACTAAATGATCACTCATATTTTTTGATTGAGTTCCCCAATTCATTTCATCAATCAAGATCAAAATCAGTTCAAAACTCATTTCAGCATATCTTAATACCAGTCATCATGAATTCAATAAGATTCAATCATTTATTATCTTTTTGTGTTTTTCTTGTTCTATCCAAATGGATGGCTTCAGCTAGGTCCGTCCCAGCAATATGGCACATGTATGGAATCGAACTTTATTAGTTTAAGTTTTTCTCAAGCTTAATACCAGCTTGCATTAGGTTTTCTTCAAGCTTAATACCAGCTTGTTTTTAGTTTTTCTTGACCAAGCTTAATACCAGCTTGTCTTTGATTTTCCTCAAGCTTAATACCAGCTTGCCTTTATTTTTCTTTGAATGAAACCTCATTTGATTCCATGATGACAGGTGTATGCTTGATTTGAATCAAGAACCATTTCTCACTCAAAAGCCTTAATAAGATGGATCCCACAAATCAAACTTTCTAAGTTCTCATAAGTTGTTTATTTATTTTGTATAGCCAGCCTATCAGTACATCCCATCATCATTCTTTTGTGATTTTAGTTCATGCATTCATTTCTGCTTATATGACATAATGAAATCAATGTACTATTTTATTAATCAGGACTATCTCATTTTTAATTTTTCTATTGTTTTTGGATTTTCAAATTTTCTATTGTTTTTGGTTTTTCAAATTTTCTATTGTTTTTGGTTTTTTCAAATTTTCTATATCTCCCCCTAAAAACCTAAAAATAGAAAATCTTTTTGTGTTTTTAATAATAAAAGATAACTGTACAGGAGAAAATGAAAATACTGAAATAAAATAAACAAAACTATCTAAGTAAAATGATGATCATTTGTTAGACTCAGATGAGGATTGAACTTCATCCTTTTGGAAAACACCATTAGCCGATAACAGATATAAAAATCTGGGTTTATCAAAAGCATTAGTAAAAAGATCGGCTTTTTGGTGATCGGTGTGAATCTTAACCACATCGATTAATTTCTTTTCAAAACAATCACGTATGAAGTGATATTTTATGTCGATGTGTTTGGTTTTGGAGTGCTGAACTGGATTTTTAGTGACAGCAATGGCGGCAGTGTTATCAACATAAATAGGAGTGTTAGAAAAATGTAACCCATAGTCCCTGAGTTGCTGTTGAATCCAGATGATTTGTGAACAGCAACTAGCAGCAACAATATATTCAGCTTCACAGGTTGAAGTAGACACCGACATCTGCTTCTTGCACTGCCAGGTGACCAATCGGTTTCCAAAGAACTGACATCCCGCAGATGTTGACTTGAAATCTCTTTTGCATCCGCCATAATCTGAATCACTGTATGCAGTAAGCTCAAAGTTATCATCATTAGGGTACCATAAGCCAAGTGCCGGTGTACCCTTCAGATAACGCATGATCCTTTTGACAGCAATCAGGTGAGATACTCTTGGTTTGGATTGATAACGAGCACACAGACAAGTGGCAAACATGATATCTGGCCGAGAAGCTGTAAGATACATGAGAGATCCAATCATTCCCCGGTACAGAGTGGCATCAATTAACTCCCCCTTTTCATCTGGAGTAATCCCGTGATTAATCGCCAGTGGGGTACCAGCAGGCTTTGCATCAGACATACTGAACCGGCTCAGAATGTCACCAACGTATTTGGTTTGATGAATAAAGATTCCTGCCTCAGACTGATCCACCTGTAAACCCAAGAAAAACTTCATTTCTCCCATCGAACTCATTTCGAATTTTTCTTTCATAACCGTCTCAAATTCCTTGCACAGATTATCATTTGTGGATCCAAAAATTATATCATCCACATACACTTGTACCAAGAGTAAATCACTGTCCTTCTCACGGATGAATAAAGTGCAGTCAATGACACCTCTTCTGAATCCGTTGTTCAGAAGGTGAGTGGAAAGTGTCTCGTACCACGCTCGCGGAGCTTGATGCAATCCATACAGGGCTTTGTCTAATTTGTAGACTTGGTCACGATGCAATGGATCCTCAAATCCGGGAGGTTGACTGACATACACTGTTTCACTAATAACTCCATGAAGGAACGCGCTCTTTACATCCATTTGATAAACCTTGAATTTTTTAAAGGATGCATAAGCCAAGAAAATACGAATGGCTTCCAGTCGAGCAACTGGAGCAAACACCTCATTATAATCCAATCCTTCTATCTGTCTGAATCCTTGAACCACCAGACGAGCCTTATTTCTCACAATAATCCCGTGATCAACTTTCTTGCACCGAAGAACCCATCTTGTACCGATGACTTTTGCACCTTTGGGTCTATCAACTAATTGCCAAACCCCCAACTTTTTGAACTGTAAAAGTTCCTCTTGCATGGCATCGACCCATGATTCTTCTTTGAGGGCTTCAGTAACTATATGCGGTTCAACTTGAGAGATAAAGCAGGAATGAGCACAAAAGCTTACATCTGCAAAATCAAGAATGTCTGCAAGACCACCTGAAGAAATCTGACTCCTAGTCTTCACTCCATCTAAAGGACTCCCAATAATGTTGTCTTGAGGATGAATTCGATTGATTCTTCCAACAGGATGTGCAGGAACCTCAACCTCAGGATCTAAGTTATTCAAATTCAAATCCTCAAGACCAGGTACAAGATTATCAACAACTGGTTCAGGAGCAGCTGGAGGATTATCGTCTGTGTCTGAGCTGTCATCATTTATCTGTGTAGAGGGACCAGATGCAGATGTAGGTTGAAAAGTAGCATCGGGAGCATTCTGTACGTCATACAGCATCTGAACAGCTACATCTTCATCTGAGTACATGGGGGGCATATTGAATGAGTCAAAAAGACCGGAATAATCAAACATCCAATCTGGCCCTTTTCCAGGTGGGGGCATTGTATACTTCAGAACATCCACGTGGTACCACTCCTCCACATTATGAGTTGCAATGTTGTAAACTCGTTTATTTGGAGTACTGTACCCAAGAAAGTACCCTTCTTCCACCTTTTCATTGAACTTGCCCTGCTCATGCTTCTTAAGCATAGTGCATGGAGCACCAAATGGTTCTAGATACTTAAGATTTGGCTTTCGGTTATGGAGCAGTTCAAAGCAAGTCTTCCCATGTCTCTTTACAATAATAACCCGGTTCAATGTGTAACAAGCATTAGCAACAGCTTCATTCCAGAATTGAACCGGTAGAGAAGAGTCAGCAAGCATAGTTCTAGCAGCCTCAATCAATGTCCTATTCTTGCGTTCAGCAACACCATTCATCTGTGGAACGTATGGAGCACTAAACTGTTGCACAATGCCTCTTGCATTACAAAAGATCTCCATGTTGTGATTCTTGAACTCCGTTCCATTATCAGTTCGAAACTGACGAATCTTGAGCTTATAGAGTGATTCAAGTTTAGTAACTAGAACTTGAATGCAATCAAACGTTTCTGATTTCTCCTTCAAAAAGAAGACCCATGAGTATCTGGAGTATTCATCAGTGATAACAAGACAGTATTGATCTCCAGCTATACTCTTCCGATTTACTGGACCAAACAAATCCATGTGGAGAAGCTCAAGAGGAACATTGATTGAATGATACTTTTTCAGCTTATGAGACTGCTTAGACTGCTTTCCTTTCTTGCATGATACACAGATATCAGACAGCTTAAAATTTTTTAAGGTAACTCCCTCAACCAAACTGTTGTGTACCAGATGATTCATCTTGCATAAACTCAAATGACCCATCCTCTTATGCCAAAGGATTGAATCTTTTTCAGTTGCCTTTGTCATAAAACATGAAGCTGTGGAGGATGTAGTTGAAGCTATGGCCATATTGAGAACATACAAGTCTTGTTTTCTTGGAGCAGACATTAAAATCCAATCTTCAGGTATCTGCACACCTTGCTTGAGAATATAACACTTTGAGTCATCAAATAGAACCTTGTACTCTTTGTCACAAATCTGAGAGACTGACAAGAGGTTGTTTTCCAGCTGTTTGACATATCTGACATTATCGAATGAAACCTGTCCATTTTTCAAGATACCCTCTCCCGTAATGAAACCACCCTTGTCTCCAGCAAAAGCTATATAGCCACCTCGAACTGCGTTCACATTGGTGAGCAGAGAAATATCACCGGTCATGTGTCTGGAAGCCCCACTATCAACGATCCAATTGCTGTTCACTCCAGCTTTTGGGGCAACCTACACAATAAAGAGACAATCAGTTTACTTTGGGAACCCAAGCCTTTACAGTCTTGGGTTGACCCATTGAGTCTCGGATCCAAACATCGATCCATTTTCCCTTGGAAATAGGTTTATCTGAAATTTGTGTAACAGACTCCTCAGATGATTTGACTTTCCAAATTGCATTTTTATCAAAAGAGGTTTTCAGATAAATGGATGATGATGTTGATTGGTTAATTTTAACCCCATTTGGAACAACCAAAGTTTCCAACTTTCCCTTTCCCTTGTCTGAAATCTTAGACTGAGTGTGAGATGTAGATTTTTGCTGAAAAGACTTAGGCACAGATTTTACTGGTTTTGGTAAAGCAGACTTTAAGTTTTTGAAAGGGACAACCTTAGGTCTAATCAACTGAGGACAAAACCTCACAATATGCCCTGGTTCACCACACTCAAAACAGACTTTATCACCTTTTTTATGAAAATGTTTCAAATCTGAAAAAGACTTTTTAGTTGATTTAAAAACATTTGATTTCTGACAATCTGGCTCAAAACCCAAACCCTTTCTTCCTTTGTTACCAAACTGAGCTGATTTGGTAGCACAATTAGCTTCAGACCCCTGTGAAGCTTTAACAAAGCATATTTCTTTGTAAATCTTTGATTTGGAGATTGGGTCACCTTTCATGACAACAGGGGTTTGATTCCGAGGAGTACTATACTCTGATTCATCCTCGGAATCCGAGACCCAATCTTCAACAACTCCATCCACCCGAGATCCAGCAGTCTTTGATGAACTCTGAGTTGTACTCAGACCAACTGGATCAATTACTAACGGAGTAGTAACTTGAAAATCCTTTACATCTTTGTCATTTGGAGTATTGACAAAGGCATTGAAGATTGGTGGAGGACACTTTTGATATTTAACCTGTTCCTTCCCCTGATCAGTACCCCTACTGATCATGTGCTCAATGATATAAGAAGAGCTCTCATAGCTCTTGAGCTTCTGACCTAAAGTCTCATAATCACATTCAACAATTGCTAACTTCTTCTTGATCTCATTTATGGTATTGAGATAAGAAGTTATAGCATCTTGCTTGTTCAGAACAGCGATCTCGGCCTCATGCAATTGTCGATTTAAAAGATCAATTTTATTTTGAAAATCCTTTTCATTAGATTTTAAAACTTTGTTTGCTTCAATGCACAGGTCGAGATCGGTCATCAGATCACTGTTATGCTTCTGATAGGCAAGAACCTTACTCCTAAGGTCAACACAATTGAAACAATCAGATTGAGAAGATGAACAATCAGTGTATACCTGCTCAGAAGAATCAGTAGAAGCAGAAGAATTTGCCATTAAGGCAAATTGAGTTGAAGAGTCATCAGCTTCACAATCAGATTCTTGAGTGTCAGAATCCGTCAAACTGTCTGATTCTGAACTTGATGTCTTGTCATCAATCACCAATGAATCTTCCTGACTGCTTTCTTCATCAAGATCTTCAGAATTCTGAATCTCTGCTACACATGCTTTATCTTGATCTTCCTTGTCAGCATTGAATCTGAAGTCCCAATTCACCCCTTCATCTTGTTGAACCATTAAAGCTTTACTACCAGAAGGTGAAGATCCAGCTGGAGAAGGAGAATCAATAGGAACTAATCGCCTTTCAGAATTAGCAGGGGCTGACTTCTGATGCTGAAATGGGTTCTTGTTTCCAGCTTTCTTAGGCTGCTTGCACTGTCTGGCAAAGTGACCCTTCTCACCACAGTTGTAGCAAGTAACAGATGCCATATCAAATCCAAACTTGGACTCCTTGTTTAGATTGATGTCCTTCCCGGTCCTCTTCACAAACTCCTTAGCTCTTCTAACTGCACTAGCCAATGCCCACATGATGTCAATTCTTTCCATATCATCAGGATCAATCTGAGAGTAGTCATCATTGGTCAAATATGGATTGCCGATCTGATCAGCAACTAATCCATCATATGAACTAACCAATGTTGACAGAAGACCCATGTGCTCTTTAGCAATCTCAACTGTGACCTTATCAAAGTTATCTGTTTTCAGACTTGCAGTAGGCTGATGATGCTCCTGTTGTGAGCAAGATGAAGAAGATGGGCTAAAGTGCATCTGAGCTGCAGATGGAGCTTCAGATGTTTTAGATACAAAAGCAGTCTTCAGAGGAGCATGAGTTGTAGCTTTATCAACTGTGGGTGTGGAGTAGTATAGAGAAGGATCTTGAACTTGCACAACTCTCTTTGCCTTCCACTTGTTCTCTATCTCCTGTTCCTTCAACTTCTGAATAAAATCATTGATGTCCATATGACCCATCATCTGATTTTGCTTAAGTACCATCAAGAAAGACTCCCACTTTGGAGGTAGTGCATCTGCCAAACATTGAATCTTCTCTTGAGTTGTAGTTTTGACCTCGTGGTTGAACAACTCACTCAACAGATGATAGAACCTCGCAATCAGCTCATCAAGGGACTCATTACCCACATACATAAAGCTATTGAACTCTTTCCTTAAAGCTTTAGACTTAATGCTCTTCAATGCATCATTCCCCTCATACCTTTGTTGCAAGGCATCCCATAGTAGCTTAGCCGAAGTAAACTGTCTAAATTGATGAAAGATATCTGTAGCAATGGACTGTGACAGAATGGCATATGCTTTCTTCTCATAGTCATACAGCTTCCTTTGAGGCTCGGTCATCCTTGTAACAAGCATAGGAGTACCATCCTCATTTAAAGGCCTCAAGTAACCTCCCTCAATCATCATCCACAGATTTGTATCCACTCCATTGATGTGGATTTCAAATCTATACTTCCAGTGAGGGTAGTCATCTAAAGTCAACAACTTAGGAGCTTTGTTTGAGTTCCCAGTTTCATTTTCTGTCAACAAGAGAGTCTGAATGCGATGGTTTTGGTTAGCCATGAGTGCTAGATCCTCCATTTGATCAGAAGTAATAAGATTCAACACTTAGAAAAATTTCAGAAGTGACTGGCGAATGAACTGATATTGGGCGAATGTCGGGGGCCGAATGTCTTGAAACTGGCGAATGAAGGCTGAGAATGACAACTGGCGAATGAGTGAGTCGAATGACCTATTCGGCGAATGGCAGATCGAATGAGGTCTTTCGCCGAATGAGGATGAAGAATGAGGCTTATTCGGCGAATGAGAATGGCGAAGAAGCTATTCGCCGAATGAGACCTATTCGGCGAATGAGGGGCTATTCGGCTGAACTTATTCGGCCGCCAGAGTCATTCGGCGATCTGGGGTTTTTGACAACGAAAATCGTGATAACTTGCGATTTTGACCAGATCTAACCACCAAATTTGGTACAGAAGTTCAAGACATGATAGCAAACCAATTGGGAAAGATTTAGGGCAATCAAACCACAAAAACACTTGATTTTTCAATGAAATAGTAACTTGGGAAGCAAGAAAAATAGGGTTTTTGGAAGTTACGAAAATCAGGGTTTTGGGAATCTCAGATCTGTTGATTTTGAGTGGAAATCGAGTAGAATCAAGAGCCAAAGCTCTGATACCACTTTGTTGGACCGATCGGGAGCTCATAAACAATCCGAATCCAATAGAAAACTACTCGATAACCTCTGGGATAGTGCGGAATCCTATTCCAGGGTTTTCCAATCGAAACCAACAGGAACCATGGTGATCCGAGGCTGTAGAAACAACTTGGAAGCAACGATCGAACACCACGGGTTGAGAATCGAACTTGGATGATCAAGAACCGCTCAGATCTTCTAGGGTTTTGACACTGGAGTGCTAGGGAAGAAGGAGGGCTCTGAAAAGTTAAGGTTGAAATGATTTGAACTTCTGTTTATAGGTTGTATTCATTCGGCCGAATGAGTGGCCGAAGCAGCTCATTCGGGGAATGACTAAGCTCGAATGAGCCATCATTCGAATGAGTCATTCGGCGAATGACTCATACTGAAATCAGACATTCTCTATAATGTTCATTCGGCGAATGACTTCATTCTAGAGTCATTCGCCGAATGAGTAAACTTCATACTCAATTCAGTTTATAATCAGATCAACTAAATAGATAAACATTGATAACAATAATCAAAAGTAATAAACATTATGAATCATATATAAAGACAACTTCCATTAATACTTTGAACATTTACATGATAAGAGTTACAAAACTGAACTAGGGACAATAAACGTGTATCAACAACCTCGTTCCCATAGCATCATGAAACTGTCTCCAAAATCTGGAAGTAAACCTCATATCCCGATCTGACACAATGGAGACAGGAACTCCATGTCTGGTCACAATCTCTTTTACGAACAACTCAGACAACCTTTCGGACGTATACGTTTCCCTGATAGGGAGAAAGTGTGCACTCTTCGTCAGTCGGTCCACAATCACCCAAATGGTATCATGTCGCTTAGCTGTCTTTGGTAGCTTGGTAATGAAATCCATGGTGATGTGTTCCCATTTCCATTCTGGTACTTCTAGAGGCTGCACATATCCGTAGGGTTTCTGATGTTCAGCCTTCACTTGCGCACAAGTAAGACACCTGTTCACATACTGCATCACATTAAACTTCATGCCCGGCCACCAATAATCCTGTCGAAGATCTTGATACATCTTCGTCGCACCGGGGTGTACCGAGTATCGTGACTTGTGGGCTTCATCTAAAATCCTCGTTCGAATGTCCCCATTTCTGGGCACCCACATTCGACCGAATCGTAGCTTTATCCCATGGTCATTGTCTTCCAAGTTCTTGACTTGTCCGAAGACACGTTCAAAACCCACATTCTCTTCTTTCAATCCCTCCTGTTGCGCCTGTTTGAGCTCGTTCAGAAAGTCTGGCGTTATCACCAAACTATACGATTTTACTCGTATGGCAGGATGATCAGTCTTGCGACTCAGAGCATCTGCCACCACATTGGCCTTTCCCGGGTGATATAGAATATCACAGTCATAATCCTTTAACAGCTCAAGCCATCGTCTATGCCTCATATTCAAATCCTTTTGCTCGAAGAAATACTTCAAGCTCTTGTGGTCGGTATAGATGGTACTCCTTACTCCATACAAATAGTGCCTCCATATTTTCAATGCAAAGACCACTGCAGCGAGTTCAAGATCGTGGGTTGGGTAGTTAGCCTCATGAATCTTTAGCTGGCGCGAAGCATAAGCTATCACCCTTCCCCTTTGCATTAGTACACATCCCAACCCTTGTCGTGACGCATCGGCATACACAACAAGATCATCATTCCCATCCGGCAGTGCTAGAACAGGAGCTTGGGTAAGTTTCTCCTTCAGCACTGAAAACGCTTGTTCTTGGTTTGGACCCCATTCGTACTTTACGTCTTTCTTCGTGAGTTTCGTCAGTGGCGTCGCTATCTTGGAGAAGTCCTGAATGAATCTCCGATAGTAACCGGCCAACCCAAGAAAACTGTGTACTTCTGTCGGTGACTTTGGAGGACTCCATTTCATAATCGTTTCAACTTTAGCTGGATCTACCATAATGCCTTGTGGGTTCACCACGTGACCCAGAAACTGTACCTCTCGTAGCCAGAATGCGCATTTGGAGAACTTAGCATAAAGTTCCTCTTTCCTCAGGATTTCCAATACCTCACGTACGTGGCAAGCATGGTCTCCCTCGTTCTTTGAATAAATCAAAATATCGTCAATAAACACTATCACCGATCGGTCCAGCATTGGTCGACATACCCTGTTCATCAAATCCATAAATGCTGCAGGAGCATTCGTCAATCCAAACGACATAACGAGAAACTCGTAATGTCCATAACGCGTATGGAAAGCAGTCTTTGGAATATCCTGCTCTCGAACTTTCAACTGATGGTAACCGGATCGGAGATCTATCTTCGAGAACCAGCTTGCACCTTGCAATTGATCGAACAAGTCATCAATTCTAGGTAGAGGATACCTGTTCTTTACGGTCAACTTATTCAGTTCCCTGTAGTCAATACACATACGCATACTTCCATCCTTCTTCTTAACGAACAGCACCGGTGCTCCCCACGGAGAGACACTCGGTCGTATAAAACCTTTATCAAGGAGTTCTTGTAGCTGGGTCATCATTTCCTTCATCTCGGTTGGAGCATTCGCCTTCACATGTATCCGAACCTTCGGAGGTAAACCCTCCATGTACAACTTCACCCTGCGTTCCTCGGTAGAAACTAAGTGAGGAACCAGTCTAGCCATCTCATTAAACCTCGACGTGTACTGGCGGTGGTTCAGACTTCCAGCCTTCAAAACCAGAAACTCCCTTTCAACCTTATCGAGTTCATTCTTGGGACAAAACTGTTTAGTAACCAGTTCCTTGAGATCATCCCAGATCATCTTCTCCATGTCATCAGTAGTCTTGGATTGCTTGATGGTGTTCCACCAGTGAAGTGCCTCCTCAACGAAAGAGTGAGCTGCAAACTTGACAGCTTGGTCAATTCGGCACTCACTGATGGAGATAACAGCCTCCATCGCAGAAATCCAGTGGCAGGTGGCCACTGCGTCCTTCTTCCCATCAAAGGTTGGTGGGTTGCATCCTTTGAAGGACTTGTAGTCACAGCCCTTCAGTTTCCCAGTCATAGAGTCGCCGCTCTTTGTCTCAATGATCACCACCTCATCTTCTTTGGTGCTTTCCTTAGTTCCTTCTGACTTGTCTTTTAAAGCATCCTTCAGTGCCTTAGCAATCAAGGCTGGTAGTTTCTCATCCATTATCTTGCAAACCTCATCAGAAATAGCCTTCACCACGATAGGCTCAAGAGTGAACTCTTCTTCATTCTCTGGTGGCTCGTTGTGCTCGTGGTCGCCTTCATTGACAGGTTCTTCATTCTCGACATGTGGTTCTTCAGGTTCCTGTGGTTTCTTTCGCGGTCTACCCTTATGTCCAGCCATCTAACTATCTATAGGATGCAACAATTGATGAGTTAGTACAGGAATCAGTTTAGCACGGAATAAGTGTTGTAAATCATTAACGACGTTGATCAAGTGTTATTAACCATTTACCCAACTCATAGGCTCTAAACGTTTCCCATCCCATCTCTTCAATGTGCATGACACTAACTACTTACATGACATTACATCTAACTCTTAACTCAAACATAAACATTTGATTCGTGGCATCTGTTCATCCGTGGTTGGCAATCCGCATCAACTAATCCCATTCTCAGTTTAAGTCTTAGCATTTGGGATGCTAAGATCTCTCAAACTATGGCTCTGATACCAACTTGTGAGGCCCCGAAACCGGGCACCTCACAGAGGTTGGTTTTCATCATAACACATAGCTCTTAAACTAAAAACTTTCATAATCATGCAGCGGAAATGTAAACATAGTCTGATAAACAGAAATCAATAACATGTCTGTATCAAAATCACATCGGATTGCCAAAACCACCGGATCGTATGACTCTATGCCCGAGCTCCATGCCTTCTCTTATCATACCTTCAACCTGACATACACGCTAAATCAAGTCAGCTTACGCTGGTGAGTTCTAGTTTTCATAAAACAAAATTAAACATACTTAACATATACATCGTTTCATACACATAGTCCATAACCTTAGCACATAACATCCTTACATCATCATCATCATACGTACCACTGTTACCATTCGAACAGTGGGCTTATGCCGGCACAAGGCTCCATAACCGTCGGTCTGTCCCGCCGAAGCGTTCTGCAGACCCATACTTACCCAGTAGCAAGTACTGGAGCAACCATAACCATACTTACCCCATATGAATATGGGAGCAATGTCATACTTACCCCGTAACGAATGCGGGAGCAACATCATACTTACCCCGTAACGAGTACGGGAGCAACATCATACTTACCCCGTAACGAGTACGGGAGCAACCATACTTACCCAGTACAAATACTGGAGCAACCATACTTACCCAGTAACAAGTACTGGAGCAACCATCATTCATCATGACATGATACACTAGCACCATATCATCATTCATCATAACATCGTATCATTATCCTAATAACATAGGATTTCTCATACAGGGTATGCTAGTATCATGTCATCATAACATCCTGGCACCATGCACATGTCATGCTAGCAGCACGTCATCATATCATTCATCATGGCAACATAAACACATTTTGCTAGCATGTAATTATCATAACATCATACTTTCATCATAGCATACCTAGGATTTCATTACCACATAACATCCATATTTATCATCGTAGCCTGATATCATTCAGGTTATCATCATAACTTACTAACATGCATTCATCATTCTTAGCATACTTTCATGCAATAGTCATATTAGTACCTTAACACGCATACATAGTCAGTGCATACCGTCATTCATTCATTATCATCATAGGCACATAACATCATAGACATAACCATAAGCATGTATGCCAGCCCAAAACATTAAACATAGAATAGGGCGTCTAGAACTCACCTGATAACGGATCCTTGTCTTCTTAACCGAACTCCTTAGTTAAGACCCGTGAACCTACATCCGTTACATCATCTCATTACATTACGTTACGTTCTTTGGACCTAGAAAATATTCTAAGTCCCCATAGCCTACTAGTTCCCCCTGCTGAACCCAAGTCCTCGACACTTAGCTAAGTGTTCGAAACCCTTGAAATCCATTAAGTCCTCATGTACACGAAATCCATGAGTATTCGAAATACTAGTACACGAAATGCCCAAAGTACACGAAACACCCAAAGTACACGAAACCTGATGTACTCGAACTGTTATGTGTATTCGAACTAGGGTACACGAAAGCACCGTATTCGAACTTCTTGTACTCGAAATGCTCTACTCGAAATGACCATACTCGAAATTCTAAGTATGATTTCGAGTACCCTTTGTGCAGGATTTCGTATACTTGTTACTGTTGTCTTTAAACATCTCAGAAATTCATCTAAGACCTTGGGGAGCTAGTTCTAGGTTCCTTATGTTGTTACCAACGTATTGGAACCTCAAAGTTATGAACTTTATGCATTAAGGTGTGAGCTTTATGCATAAGTTCACCCTTTGTTTAACCATCCTAACTTTTGTATAAAAATCCAGCTTTCTATACATGAATCACTTACTTGAAGGTAGCTGATCCTCCTGGTAGAATCCCGTGCGTTTCCTACTTCGTTTGGTCGATCAAAGTTTGATTCTTGAAATTCTTGGACTTAAACTTCGTGTACTCGAGAGCAGATGAGCTTCCAGCCAAAGGTTCGCACATTTCCCAAAGCACTACTATTTATAGGAAGTGTCTTGTACTCGAAATTATGGATTTTCGAATACAGGCTTCGAGTACAGTGTACTCGAAATCCCAATGTCGAGTACACGAACCCGCAGCCCCAATTTGTTTATTTTTCGTCTATCTTACTTCGAGCTTGTTATTCGTTACCCATTTGTAAGTTCAGTAACTTGTATTAAAATTTCGGGATGTTACACTTTCCCAGTATACCGAAAATAGCTTATATATAGGGCATACAAAAGGGTCAAGCAAACTGCCAGCCCAGTCGCCAGCCCACCACCGCTTCGATATACCACGATCATGCCCTTGCTAGCATTTGGCAATACGATTGTATTGATTTCCATGTATGTTTCATTGATTAAGAATCCCATGTTCTTTGATCACTGAACTATGATTGAATCTATGATTGAATTATGATTGAATTATGTGTGCACCTACTAACAATTGTTAACATGTAGAACTAAGTCATCTGTGTGCTCTACATTTTTTTTGTTAACCTATGTTAGTAAGTACTAAACATGTAATCACTTAAGAATTTCACTTAAGGTTTACATTTAATGAATGTTCACAACTTGATTGATTTCCACACAATGGTTGTCTCATCTATGGTTGATTAACACAATGATTGTTTCACACAATGGTTGTATCTCAAATGATTGTATCTCCCATGTTTGACTAATGTTCAATGATTCCAGTTGCTCCCGAATCTTCACTTCAAATACAAATGCCGAATTCCCCTTGTCATACCGAAGATAGCTTATATATAGGGCTTACGTAGGGTCAAGCAAACTGCCTGCCCAGCCGACATCCCACCACCACTTCAGTATGCCGGAGCTTGGCCGCCATTAGTATTTGAAGCTAGAATTCTAACTCTTTATTGATTATGATTGATTCATGATTGTTTCTTGAACTATGAATATGATTATGATTGTCAAAACCGAGATTCTTGATTTACAATAAATCGAGACCTTAGGTTTTAATGTATGTGTCCTAGGTTAATTAACCTAGGTTTTCAATACTTACAGTACTGAGTATAATGATCTCCTGGTGTGAACTTCAACTAAAGAATACTGTTACACAGATTCTAAGTTATGAAGTCCTAATGAAATGAATTCATGATAATAATATCATGATTAGAATTTCAGATCAAAGATACTAAGAATACAGATCTTTGCCTCTAAAATTCTGTAATGAACTCTGATTTAGAATTTCAGATCAAGGATACTAATAATACAGATCCTTGCCTCTAATATCCTCTAATGAACTCTGATTGAGAATTTCAGATCAAGGATACTAAGAATACATATCCTTGCCTCTGAAATCCTTTAATGAACTCTGATTGAGAATTTAATTCGGTTTCTAATATTATAGAATCCCGATTCAAATTTCTTGACTCGATACTAAATCTTAGAAGTGTATCCCTAAGATCTTTCAAGCTTGATGTAGACTTAATGCTCACTTAAGTTTACTTAATTCCTAAGTATCCTCAAGCCTATAGCACTTAGTCCTATGGGGTAGCTTAGGTTATAGTCTAGGTCATTAATTATTGGGTTTTTACTAGTTCTCTACAACCTGGCTCTGATACCAACCTGTCACACCCCCTGCGCCGCGAGCAGAATCCACGGCGCGGTGACAATCGAGAGTTGAATCATGCACAAGTATTGAATAAGAACAACCACAATGCATTACTAGATTTCAAAATGTTTAGACCATTGTTTAGTTACAAACATTCTATCTATCTATAAAAAAAACATGACAACTACAGACCCAAAATATAGTTTACAAAATAAGACTTCAAACAAGACAATTAAACAATCAGGATTTAGTGTGTTTCTAATCCATCCTAGCTTGTTTCTTCATCTTGTTCTATCTTAAACGGTCTCCTTAGTTGTCCTTTAGAATGTCTTAAACCTGATTACCTGAAACACGTGAAAAGTAACTGTCAACTTCAAAAGTAGTTGGTGAGAACAATAGGTTTAACATTTGTAAATACGAAATTGCATTGTAAGGCATATGAATAAACAATGATTGAAAAGACATGGATGGTTGCAACCCAAACTAACATCAAGTATGTAAAACGTCTCCAAACAATCATTAGACTGTTTGCTAGCAAACCAACATATAATCAAGTCCCAAACTACGTTTGGAGTTAGAAAATTTGTCAGCAACATTGATATAACCATTTGTAACCAAATCCTACAGTTGGCTTTTAAAACAAATTTAAAAGCTAACTCCAGAATTAGGTCTGCCCAATTGTGTCCGCTTTCCCTTATTGTGATCACCCAGTACTAACGCTAAATGAATATGTAACTTGATGTGTGTATAAGTTTGTTCGCAACGATGAACACCATGCTTCTGAAAACTTGAATTGAAACCCTTTGATTTAATGCCTTGTTTGAATACCATGATTTGAAAACCTTGCTTGAATACCATGAATTGAAAACCTTGCTTGAATACCATGAATTGAAATCCTTTGATTGAATATCGCTATGAAAACCATTGGTTGAAAACCTTGTATTTAAACCATTGATAGAATACCAAAGATAGTGTCCTTGTGTAATTACAAGGTTTATAAAGTACCATTTTATTGAAAACACAAGATTTTAGAAAAAGAGTTTATAAAACTTATTCTTTAAAAGAGTTTAACATTTATAAAACTATTTGTGACAAACAGGTATATAACAGTTTAGAGAACCTTTTATAAAACCTTTTAGTAAAATATGTTTAACAGTATATAAAATCCTTTAAGATAGTTGATAAATCCTTTAAAACAGTTGATGAATCCGTTGAATTTGTACAATTAACCTCTAATGTTTGTAAAGTAGCATATATTCTGTAAAATGAAGTATGATTGTAATGAGAGTAATTGATCACGTGTTCCACCCCAAAACAGTTGTAAAACAGTAAAAGAGGGGCTAAAGTTCTCACCTGTCTGCAGTAGACTCTGAATTATAATAAGTAGCAAGTAGCAAACAAGACCTCTAACTGGTTCCTATATCATTTAATCATACATAAGATATAAGATTTATGATTGTATAGACTTTGACTTATTGATTGACTTGTGTTATCATGGTCTTGATTAACTCTTGAATACTTGTTCTCATGTTTAGGAATATTGTATGATTCAGAAAATCATGATTGAGTCACTTGATTGATAATTGATTCATGAAAAGAATATGTCATGTTCTTTTATGCATAACTTGTATACATAAAATGACAAGTGTTGATGATCTTGATAACCGTTGTTTAACATGTAAATTGAAAAGATGTTCGAATTGTTTTAAGTCTTTGGGGATTATGAATTGATCTCTTAATTATGTTAAGTTTTTAAACTTAAACTGAATAAGATCAATTCACAATTAATATGTTAAAAGGCCAAGATTGGGCTGGGATATAATCCCATGGGCCAATCTCTTCCTTTTGGGCCTAGCATTGGTTATTGGGCCTTGGACATACTTAAAAGCCAAATTGAAGTCCTATGGGCCAATTTAACTTAAAGTTGGGCTAGATTTAGGACGCGTGGGCCATTTAGGTTAGTTGTTGGGCCGAGAGTCCTATTGGGTTTGATAGAATCATGTGGGCTGCATGTAACCGAATTGGGCCAGTGGTTTTGTTGTTGGGCCGATACAAATGAATGGTAGTGTCTTGCTAACCGAACTACATGAACGGAAGCTGCATAACCCATCTCCGGCCACCCAGGGCAGCGAACCTTATGAAGGTTCGGCCTAAGGTTCGACTATGGCTCCAAGGTTCGGCCGTAGTGCCAGTAAGTTCGTCTTCCTAGGGTTTGGGGTTTAAAGGTAATGGTTCGTGGTTCCTGAGAGATAGCAGGGTTCGGCAAGCTGATCAACAAACCATGCAAGGTTCGGCTACATCCCAAGGGTTCGGCAAGCTGATCAACGAACCATGCAAGGTTTGGCTACATCCCAAGGGTTCGGCAAGCTGATCAACGAACCATGCAAGGTTCGGCTGGCTACTGGAATGGTTCATCCACCTGGAAGCTTCAGCTGAGGTTCGGAGGGCTGAAAGGTTCGCTTGATCACGAAGGGTGCGCCTCAAAAGAGAAGGTTCGTTGCATGGAAAGGTTCGACCGAGGGGTTCGCCACCCTTGGGTTCGTCCCTGCTCATGGTTCGTCCGAACCTGCAACTTCAACCTCATCTTCATCGAACTGATCGTGGTTGAGAAGCTAACCTAGTGTTGATATTATGCGTATGTTGGTTCCTATTGGGTGTCGAATGTGTGTATAGCATGGTCCTTAAGCCGTGAGGGTTCGGATCGCAAGAAGGATGGGAAAACCCGAATTCTCGTAATATTCTTTTGTTCATACCTCCGATTTGGCCGGTGAAAACTTCAGATCCATTGTACTTCTATGTAGGGAATGTCGAGAGCTTCGCGTAGGTTCAAGAATCACCCATTTTCGTGAAGTAATGAAGAAGATATGGAGCGTTTAGTGTGGTTTTCTAGTGAGAAGGTGGAATGACGAACCTTCTAGCGAGAGAGAGGTTTGTGGCTGAAATAAATGAAAGGAAACACATTCATTTGGTGTTTAAATACCCTCAGGGTATTCGGGTTCGTTTCGGCTTCTCGGTTCGCGTTTTCGGAACGAAAGGCGCATTTTACGTGTTTTAAATAAAATAGAATTGTTATTCTCATCATTTTGATGAGTTTCAAAATTGTAAAAATGTAAAATAATTATTTCACTTATTTTTACTCTTCGTGCGTTGCCAGATCGTTAAACAAATACAATTACGTGTATACCCGCAATCGAGTTCGTTTTTCGATCGTAATAAATATTTATTGTCGTTTAATCATAATTATAAGTTCAACATTCGTAACATTATGGATCGTCACCCATAATTATACTCAGTCTCGCTTACGTATTACGATTTTTGTTTAATTAATTCATTTGTCATACTATTCGTCTAAACACTACGCACTAACACTATCCCATTACACCGAACGCAGTATATGTATAGGGCATATCCCAGAGTCCAGCTACCTGCCTTATCTGACGCCGTCCCACCACTGTTTCGATATAATACGATACTGTTCTTGCCTAGCGAAATCGACTGTAAATAAATAATACATACTTGTTCCTAATTAAAGAATTCCTATAACACACAAACACAATCATGAACATATGAATCACATTAACTGATTGGACATGAATACACAATGTTCTAACACTGTTTACGACTACCATGACTAAATGTACAGATGTTACAAATGTCCTTTATCACCATAGTTGTAACAAGTAACAGATGACATATCAAAGCCAAAATTTGAGACTTTGTTCATATTGACGTCTTTCCCAGTTCTTCTGACAAAGTCTTTTGCTCTTCTGACAGCACTTGTAAGAGCCCACATGATGTCAATCCTTTCCATATCATCTGGATCAATCTGAGAGTAGTCTTCATTTGTCAAGTGTGGATTACCAATCTGACCAGCTAACAACCCATCATAAGAACTCACAAGCGTAGACAACAGACCCACATGCTCTTTAGTAACCTCCACAGTTACTTTGTCAAAGTCGTCTGTCTTCAAATTTGTGACAGAATGGTGTTCTTCTTTCTGGGAAGTGGAAGTTATAGCAGACTGACTGAACTGTGTCTGACTTGAAACATGAGCCTCTTTGGTATGTGAGACAAAAGCTGTCTTCAGAGGAGCATGTGAAGAAGGAGCTCTTTCCACAGTAGGAGTAGAGTAATATAGTGATGGATCTTGAACTTGAGCAACTCTCTTTGCTTTCCACTTGTTCTCTATCTCCTATTCCTTCAGCTTCTAAATGAAATCATTAATGTCCATGTTAGCAATCATCACACTCTGTTTCCGGACCATCAAAAAATATTCCCATTTTGGAGGTAAATCATAAGCCAGACATTGAATCTTCTCTTGTGTAGTTGTCTTGACTTGATGGTTGTAGAGCTCACTCAAGAGATGATAGAATCTAGCAATCACGTCATCCAAAGATTCATTACCCACGCACATGAAACTATTGAACTCTTTCTTCAAGGCTTTAGACTTGATGCTTTTCAATGCATCATTTCCCTTATATCTTTGTTGCAAAGCATCCCATAGTAGTTTTGAAGAAGTAAACTGTCTGAATTGATGAAATATGTCTGTAGCAATAGACTGGGACAATATTGCATATGCCTTCTTCTCAAAATCATACAGCTTTCTCTGAGGCTTAGTCATCCTAGTAACAAGCATGGGTGATCTATCTTCACTAAGTGGTCTCAAACATCCACCCTCAATCATCATCCAAATATTTGTATCCACTCCGTTAATATGAATATCAAATCAATACTTCCAATGTGGATAATCATCCAAGGATAGTAGCTTTGGAGCTTTGTTTGAATTCCCCGTCTCTGTCTCAGTGAGCAACAGGTTCTGAATTCTGTGGTTCTGATTAGCCATCAAAGCAAGTTCCTCCATCTTATCTAAAATAAACTGATCCAAAACTTAGAAAAATTTGCAAAACTGTTAGCCGAATGGAGATTAATCAGCTGAATGACGGGGCACGAATGAGTGAAATAAGACCGAATGAACTGAGTAGACCGAATGGCTTGTCTGATGCGAATGAGTAGATGACCGAATGGCTTGACAACGGAATGAAGCTTGATCAGCCGAATGAGTGGATATTCGTATCAACTTTAGGACCAAATGAAAGCTATTCGGCCGAGTGAGCTATTCGCACAATAGCTATTCGCCTAGTCGAGTCATTCAAATAAACTAGGGTTTTCAGCAACAAAAATTCAGATATCTTTGGATTTTGATCGAATCTGACCACCAAATTTGGTACACAACCTCAGGATAATATCCCTAAGCTTTAGGAATGCTCTATTGACCAAAACAACCCGAAAAACCCACTGTTCTCTAATGAAATAGTAACTTGGAGACTAAGAAACTCAGGGTTTTCGTATATCTCGAACCAACAATCTGTAATATGATGATTTGGATCGAAAATCGAGCAGAATCAAGAGCCAAAGCTCTGATACCACTTTGTAGGACCTAAGAAACCCTTGGAAACCAATCGGTTCCTTGCGGAATCTGCTCAGCGAGCCCTTGAATAGTGCGGAATCCTATTCAAGGGTTTTCCAAACAAAATCACCAAGCCCCGTGGCAATCCGATGATGTAGAATCAATGTTTTGATCGAAATCGAACAACACAGAGTGAGAATCGAAGTTGGACAAGGAGAGGCGGCTTAAAATCCTATGAGAATGACAGGGAGTGCTCAGGGGTCAGAGAAGTGATGTAAAACATTCTGTTTGCAGGTCTATATATAGACTAAACTTATTCGACCGAATGAGTTGTGTGAAACACTCATTCTAGCGAATGACTCAGCCAAATGGGCTAGTCAACCGAATGAGTCATGCGAGTGACTCATTCACTCGCCTCAGTCATTCGCTAGTCGATCATTCGTGCGAAAGGACTCATTCGTAGGTACCATTCGCACTAATGGGTCTGTAACATAGTCAAAGTCAAAGTCAAACATAGTTAAACATATTAAACTCAATTAAACATACGAACAATACAGAATAATTGATTTTTTTACTGACATAAACTTTATACAATCCAAGGCATACAAAATACAGAACTAGGGACATTACATGCACCAACAAAAAGGATAAGATTTAATAAAATCTATATCTTTCAAACATCAAGGGTTATCATAACTTTGGTCATGGTGATATATACCCTTCAATAATCTATTATCCTATACTTATATCACTGGGGAACGAAATCATATCACTTGGGAATATCGTGTTGGATATCAATCGAGATCGAATTCAGGTGAGTTGGAAATGGGTATACATAGTTGCAATACACATGACATTGAGTCCAGTTAAGTGTGTGGTGGGCTGGCGGCTTCATTTGTGTTACGTATGCCCTATATATAAGCATGCTTAATTTGAACGACATACTATCTGTAAGTGGAAAAATGGAGAGGACATTGCTGTGAGATAAGACAAAACAAATTCAATAAAACTTGTGAGTGACACTATGACTTGTGAATGACAAATTACAAATCTTTTCAATTACTAAAACTTATGAACTAACCAACTCAGGTTTAGCTACCAGACTTCAGGGCTTAAGCTAGTGAGACTTTATAGAAGACCTAGCTTACTTTTGTGTTGTGCATATTTTGAATGATATATTTGGTAATCACCTTTTGTAAATCTTGTGCAGATACAAGATATCAACTCTATGATTCTTTTGGGTAGATTTACTTAGTTAAATTATGAACATGACAATGTAATTTAACTTTGTAATTCTATATCAATGTCATTTTAGCATTTCTCATTATATATCATGTGCATTGTAAACAATCTGATCATTTCGATTATCACAATGATATCGTACCCCGAGAGCCTTCCGCCCAACGGGAAAGTTGATCAAGCCCCCCGGCTCGGGATGTGACAATATACATATCTTAAATTTCGGAATACATCGCAAATATTGATTCGTAAATGTTAATATCTTTGAAATCCACGAAATTATATAACATTTAAATGGGTTAGTGCATTTAGATTTGATGTAAAGATGACTAAATATATGTTGACATAAATGATTTCCATAAGGAAACAAAAAAGTAAATAAATAAATAGTAAAACTTTGCCATGGCTCTTAAAGATACTGTAAATAGAGATGAGGAAGATGAAGGGATGAGAGGCAAAATATTAAAACTAAAAACAATGTATGGTGATAGTAATCAGAAGCTTTAGTTGAGTGGTTAAGTGTATAGGCAAACAAGTGGGAGGTCTCGGGTTGTATTCTCTCCCAGCACATGTTCTTTTACTTTTAGTTACCATGGGATTTGTTTCTGGCAGATCTTTAATAAACAAATTAATAACAATTGAAATTTGTTAGTTCAATTAGTTTTGTATCCAAAGGATAAGCTTAAAAGGTTTTAAGTTCAAGACCCTTCTAAATTGGTTTTCAAGATTATTTCATTATCATTATTTTTATAACTAAATAAATAATTATTGATTTTTTTAACTTTATAAGTCTTGAAAATCCGATTCAGAAGGTCACGAGTTCGATCCTGTGACATTTCATTCTTTACTGCAACGTAATTTCCTAAATTCATGAATTAACATTTTAATTAATCAAATCGTGATTGAATATGTATATACATGAAAATCTGTGTATATATGTAAGGATTTTACATGATGAAACAAATCACATATGGCATTACGCAGAATTGTCGAATTACGCGAAATTTCAATAATAATGACCAAAAACCAAATTCAAGGGTCTAAAACTAAATTAATATCAACTACATGATGAATTGAAGTGAAATAAGTGATAACATAACTAAATCAAAGAATCTCTAAGTTCAATAAGTGAAATTACGAAAATCTGCGAAAAGGCAATTCGGCATGTGTAATTGGCAAATTCATGACAACTCGAACTTCCTAATCACGTTATAATCATAATGGGATGTAATTGTAAGCATGACAATGATAGTTGATCATTATTTGCAATTCGTGAAATTTTACGCCAAAAGCCGAACAAACGATTGCGGAAATGGCAAAATCAAGCAAACTCTTGATTTAATTCCATCCCTATCCTATTGTTCCATGTCTGTCCCATCCTATATGATTAAAATCAGATAATCATGATGAAAATAAAATATCAAAACTTGGAAAACAAGTTGTGGCAAATAAAACCAAAAATCTTGACTTTGGTCAAGTTTTCTACACTCTTCTTCCTTCCCTAAACCCTCAAGCTCGACCAGGAACATCTACTCCACTTCTGTATCCTTAAATACATCTCCAACATCAATTCCAAGTGACATCCAAACCTTGGGTGATTTTTCAAGGAAATCCTTCACCAAGTAAGTTTCAAACTCAATCCTTGATTCTAATAGCTTCGTATGACTTAAATAAACATTTTTGAATGATTGGTGTAGTTTGAAAATCATCAGAATTCAAAAACCCATTGAAAGGGTGATTTTGTTCAAAACCCGGATATTTAAAAGTTGTTAAAATTGAGATTTTTCTTCGCCAAACACGAGATATATGTTAAAAACTACAATCTGGAAATTTGGCTTGGCAAAAGTACAAAAAAGTCGAGTTTGGCACACAAAAACATTGAATGGCACACTGGTGGGTGCAGCGGCCCGGGCGTGGCCCCAACATGACACGAGCGCGGCCCCGCATGACAAGTCGCGATGAAGGCATTGCCGAGTAACCATCGACTACCCTCGGCCCTTATGGAGCCTACCAAGGCCAGAGGTCAAAGGCAACGGAAAGGCTACCCTGAGTCATGGCTAGGCCAAGGCCTAGGCTGCTAGGCCACCGGCTAAGGCCCCTAAGCCACAACCGCAGAGCCACTGAGCCACCCCCAAGCAACCGCTGCCGACCACCGCCCGCCGCCGAGCCGCCGCCCCTGACTGTCACCCACTAGTTGGACTCCGGCCAAATTCCAGCCAAAAATCCAGTGAAGGTCGCCGCCGATGGAATATTCCGGCGAGTATTCCAGCAGAAACCCTAATTTTGTGCGTTTTGCGTTCTTAACCGCGTTTCGTGCTCCGGTTTGCAATCCGATGATCCGTTTTTGATAAAAATGGACATATTTTGAATCGATTTCGCGTTCCGGACTCAATATCCTGAACCATTTTGCAATCCAGTGAAACTATTTTAATCTGATTTCTGATTAAAACTCCGGTTTCAATACAGGGTTTAGTTTACGCATTGATTTTCAATATGAAAACATATTCTCACCGATGAGTTTCATAGTTCACCTTTTAATGTTTTGTTTTCTAAAACTTGAGGATTTATTATAACATCAATATATTACGTATTTCATTTAAAGTGTCATACTTATATGATTTCATTACACCTACTCAAATCTTTGGATTTCTAAAACTCGGGGTTTGCATTACAATGACATTATGGTACCTGATTCAGTTACAATGACATGATTATACGTTGCTTGTGCAGTTAAACTCTTGTTTGATGATTACATGAAAATTGTACCATGCTATCGTAAAAGTCCTCACATAATAACTATAACCAATAAACTCAGGGTGGTGCCGAATGATAACAATGAGAGTACTATCGGGCTGACAACCGCATTCACCGGTAGATGGCCTCTACTCTTGTGTGAATGCCTGTTACCATTTATTACATTAAAAGATATCTGCTTAATGCAACTATAGGCATTAAGAGTGAGGCTAAGGTCTTACCTTCGGGTATTACCGCTAATTACATTACAGTCACATAGGCTTTGGTTATGGGTTTTCATGGTGAATCATATACATAAAGTTGTGTATCCCTGCATAGTCAACATGTCATAACATAACATTATCACGTTATCATATATGTGAACTCACCAGCATTCTTGCTGATCTTTTATACTACAAAACCTTTTTCAGGAAGGAGGTAACAAGTGCGAAAGTGAGGATGCAAGATCACAACACATGTTTAGTCACTCTTAACTAGTTAATGTTGTTTAAGAAGGTTGAAAGTTAATGTGTAATATTTTAGTTATGTAGTATACAGTTTGTATGGTTTGCCATGGATGTATGATACCTATGTAACAATCAGTCACTCCCATCCCTAAGACCTCACCATCAAGCTTCCGCGACATGTTACAACAGTTACTGACTTCATACGTCATTCAGTGACTATATGAGGTAAAGTGAGAGATGGGGGTGTGACAGGTTGGTATCAGACCCATGGTTATAGGGAATTAGGTTAATTGGAAACCTAGTCTATAACCTTAGGCTCATATGACACACAAAGAGTGCCAAGAGACACACATTTTAGTTATATGCATAAGGTATGATGTCGCATTTCCTGGTACTGTTACTACCATTACTTAACACTTGCAGTATGTGAACATTGTTCAAAAACTTGTTACAGCTATACCGAAGCTATTAAAGGACTATATTGTGGATATTATACCAAGGGTTATACTAGATGATACCCCCTAAGGATCAAGCTATTCTGATGATGGTCCTAACCCAATAACCACTTACCTGTAGCCTCCCAAGGGGCAGCATCCAGGGCTCGTTCTCCTGCAAGGACCCCACCAATGCCTAAGGACTATGGGGTGACGAATTTCCACCCTGAGGAATTTTTAGTTTCCGTAACTCCCCCTACCCCTGAACCTAGTATTAAAAGGAGACAAGCCCGCATGAGAACAGTATGGCTTCCCACTAGACAACTTGCATCTCGAGACCTACCTCCTCCTAACTTTGAAGAGGGAGAATCCTATACCCAAGCTGAGATGCGAGCACAACTTCATAGGGTCACTGCAGAGCTGTAGGACACTCGTGAACAGCTGATGGGGACTCACATGAGATTAGATGGGGAATATGAAACAATTCAACAGAACCGCTTCTCTTGGGAACACGTAAATGCAGCTCAACAGGGCTTGATGGAACAGTTTCGTGCCTTGGAATCCGATTCCGTGTCATGAACTAGGACGTAAGCATACCAGATACAGGGGTCGTCAGAGCATCTGGATGCTATGGAAGCAAGTGTTGTAGCTTGGCGACACATATTTATGGATCGTATTCAGGGTTCAGCGAATACGATTGAGAGGTATCATGAAGAGTCATTAACTTAGTTGACAGGGTTGAACTAGTTGTTGTTGGGTGTAACGATGGTGGTAGCATTTGTTTATTTCCTCTCGTTCCTACCATTCATGTGTAGGGGATATGGGAAATAGGGAAGATGGTTTTCCCAAATTTTGTTAACCAGATAATAGGAATCGGATAGGTTATTGAGGGGTGTGGTGCGTGTAGGAATGGATAGGAGGTAAGTGTGGGAGGTGTAAATGTCGGATCGATAACCAATAAGACCAATCGAGTGATTTTCCCCTGTAATTACGAATACTAGATGTAAGTATGTGAATATAAATGAAGGATAAAATTATGTATTCTTTTATTGTCATTTAAATTTATTTAATCACATATATACAAAACAACAATTAAAATGAGATGAGTTAGAATGATCAGGGAAAATAATTTGCAAATATGACTGGCCAGCATAATTGGAGATTATGACCGTGGGCATGCTAATAAATCTTAAAAATTAGGGTAGAAAATAAATAAAACCAAAACGAGTTAAGCCAAAGTAAATAATTATAAATTAAATGAAAGTAACAATTTCAGATGACGGAATACATGACAAGCACCTGAGATTACAATACATATTGATAACAGATTACGAGTGTATCAATTTCAAGTAACAAAAACAACACATATAATGTATGACTACATGTACGGTTGTTTAAATTACTTAATACGACATATGTGATGTAATAGCGCAAGGACACAATCATGGTATATCGAAGGGGTGGTGGGTTGGTGGCTAGGCATTATGCTCTACATATACCCTATACATAAACTACCTTCGATATATCGGGAAAGTGTCAGTGTGCGAAGGATTGTGAATACATGTGTTTTGTAACAATGTCATCAATTCAATGACACCATGAACAGAATATCAAATCAATTTCTTGATATTACTATGCTAAAAATTCTTATATGAAGATAAGATAGCAAGTAATAATTCCATATCCTGATATATATTACAGTTGATCTTAACTCTATTCATGTTATTCACTTAGACTATGCTCCTAGACGGGGACGACCACGCCGGAATAACACTGAAACATAAAACAATAACAATCTCCCATCAGAAGCAATGAATTCTAATACAACAACTGGTGGAAATGAAAACAATAACAATCCGCCCCATAGAAAGTAAATGCTAATACAACTACTGGTGCAACTGGAAACAATGACAATCTTCCACTAGAGATAGCAAATGCCAACACAAATGTTAGGGACCAAAATTTTACTGAAGCTAGAATGATTAGGATTTTTCAGGAGGAAGTGACTGCTGTAATTCCTAATTTTATAACTCAGTTTCAACAACGCATGTCTTCAATTTCGGGTAGATATAATAATAATGTTCATAACAATATTGGAGGTAACATCGAAGCACATGCTTCTGGATTTGATCGTACTAAACCTGAACCACTTCAACAAGGATGCACGTATAAGTACTTTGCATCCTACAATCCACCCACTTTCTTTGGGAAAAAAGGAACGTCTGGACTCCTAAAATGGGCGGAAGAAATGGAAACAACAATAAAAATTTGTCAATGCTTAGAGAAACGTGAAGTTCTATATGCAACATGTTCATTGAAAAGTCAAGCTCTCACTTGGTGCAATACCCAAGTGAGAACATTGTGGACAGTTGTTGATCAGATAACCTGGAATGAGTTCAAAACGTTGATTGCAGCTGAATACTATCCCATGAATGAAATACAAAAACTAGGAGAAGAGTTTTGGAATCACTCCATTGTGGAAGCAGAACACCAGAAGTACATTGACCGATTTTATGAACTCACATGTTTGTTATCCCACATGTTTCCAACTGAGATTAAGCTTGTAGAAAAATACATTAAAGGCCTAATTCCACATATTCGTAACATAGTAATGGCTGCAAATCTTATTGATCCGAAAAAAGCTATTACTTTAGCAGCCAAGCTTACCGATGAGGCAGTAAGGAGTGGAACTTTGGTTAAGAAAGGAAAAACAAGTGACAATAATCTCAATAAATCCACAAGTACTAGAAAATTCATTTTTGGTAATGCTGGAAATGCCACTGCCAAGAAACGTAAATGGCAGGATAAAGGGAAGAAGAAGATACAGGAGGAAGGTAGTAAGGCTCCAACAGTCAAAAGCTATGGAGCAATTGTGCAAGAGAAGAAGGCGTACCAAGGACCAGCACCAAAATGCACCAAATGTCCATTCCACAACCTAGGGCCATGCCCTGTGTGTGGAAATTGTAAGCAAACTGGACACTTTTCAAGTTACTGTAAAGCACCCACAAGACAACTCAATCAAGTGCGTTATCAAACCCCATTACAGCAATGTCAACCAAACACTCGGGCCTGTTACCAATGTGGGAGTATGGAGCATTTTATGAAGAATTTTCCTACTAATGCTAAACCCACAAATAATAAAGTACCACCTAAGCTGGCCAGAGGACGAACTTTTGAGATCGAGGTAGCTGAAGCTAAAAACAATCCGCATGTTGTTACGGTTATGTTACTTCTCAATGATCATTATGCATCTATTTTATTTGACACTGGGCTGATAGAAGTTTTATTTCACATAAGTTCGCATTGTTACTTTCTCTACCTAAGATTGGCATAGGGCAAGCATATAATGTTGAAATTGCAAATGGTAAATCTATTCAAGCCACACATATCATTCAAGGTTGTACCCTAAATCTTAATGATCATATTTTTAAAATAGATCTTCTTCCAATAGAATTAGGTAGTTTTGATGTTCTTATCGGCATGGATTGGCTTTCGAAACAAAAGGCGGAAGTAGTGTGCCATGACAAAACTACACGTATACCTCTAAACGAAGTTGAAATGTTAGTGGTCCAAGGTGAATGAGCAACAGGGCACTAGGGTTTATATCCTGTATGAAAGCTCAAAAGTGTCTTAGGAAATGCTAGGAAACTTTTCTAGCCTATCGTATCAATGGAGATCATGAGGAAAAGCGCATTGAAGATATTCCAGTAATTAGAGATTTTCCTGAAGTCTAGCCTGAAGAATTGATTGGATTGCCTCCTGTGCGACAAGTTGAATTTTGTATTGACTTGATTCCGGGAGCAGCCCTCGTGGCTAAGGCTCCATACATTCTTGCACCTTCAGAAATGCAGGAATTATCGAGTCAACTTCAAGAACTACTCGACAGAGGATTCATTAGACCCAGCTCATCGCCGTGGGGAGCACCAATACTGTTTGTCAAAATGAAGGATGGTTCCTTTAGGATGTGCATCGATTATCGAGAATTTAATAAACTTACGATTAAGAATCGTTATCCGTTACCATGTATTGATGATCTATTTGACCAACTTCAGGGAGCCACTTATTTTTCAAAAATCGATCTTTGATCGGGATACCATCAAGTACGAAACCGTGAAGATGATATTTCTAAAACTGCTTTTCGAACCCAATATGGACATTATGAATTCTTAGTAATGCCATTCGAGGTAACAAAAGCATCTGCAATCTTCATGGACTTAATGAACCGAGTATGCAGACCCTATTTGGATAAATTTGTAATTGTGTTCATTGATGATATCCTTATCTATTCCAAAAGTCCAAAGGATCATGAGCGACATTTAACTCAAATTCTTAATTTACTGAAACATGAGAAACTCTATGCCAAATTCTCTAAATGTGAATTTTGGCTACGAGAAGTCCTGTTTTTAGGACATATAGTCAGTGAGAAAGGCATACAAGTTGATCCAAGAAAGATAGAGGCTATCAAGCGATGCGAAACACCTACCACTCCAACAGAAATCAGACAATTCCTGGGATTGGCAGGGTACTACCATCGGTTCATAAGAAATTTTTCCAAAATACCCTTACCTTTAACAATGTTAACCCAGAATGATAGAAAGTTTGACTGGGATCAGCCACTAGAGGAAGCGTTTCAATTACTAAAACAAAGGCTTTGCAAGGCACCCATTCTTAGCCTACCTGAAGGCACAAAAGATCTTATGGTCTATTGTGATGCTTCTAGACAAGGATTGGGAGCTGTAATCATGCAAAGGGATAAGGTAATTGCATATGCTTCCCTGCAACTGAAGATACATGAAAGAAATTATACAACTCATGATCTAGAATTAGGAGCTGTAGTGTTCGCACTAAAAATTTGGAGACATTATCTTTATGGTACAAAGTGCACAATATACACAAACTATAAGAGTCTTCAGCACATTCTAGATCAGAAAATGCTTAACCTGCAACAAAGGCGTTGGGTGGAACTCCTTAATGATTATGATTGTGAGATTCGATATCACCCAGGAAAATCAAATGTAGTTGCTGATGCCTTAAGTCGCAAAGAGCAAGTAAAACCGTATCGAGCTCAAAGTTTTAGTATAACCATTCAAACCAGTTTATTACCCCAAATACTTGAAACTCAACAGCAAGCCTTGCAAGAATCAACTCTGGAGGAGGAAGGATTACAAGGATTGGTTAAATGTCTAGAGACACAACCTGATAATGTATTGTATTTCTTGAATCAAGTGTGGATTCCTGATTTTGGTAATTTGCGAAAGACACTTTTGAATGAAGCTCATAAGTCAAAATACTCTATTCATCCAGGAGCTGATAAATGTATTATGATCTTCGTGATTATTATTGGTGGCCTGGTATGAAGAAAGACATTGCATTATATGTGAAAAAATTTCTTACATGTCTAAAGGTAAAGGCAGAACATCAATAACCTTCTGGATTATTGCAACAACCCAAAATTCCCATGTGGAAATGGGAACAAATTTCTATAAATTTCATTACGAAGTTACCAAGAACTTCACGAAATCATGATTCCATATGGGTTATTGTAGACATATTAACAAAGTATGCTCGTTTCTTACCTATTCGTGAAGATTATACTATGGATAGACTTGCCAAACAATACACAGATGAAGTAGTAATGCGACATGGAGTACCTATCTTAATCATCTCTGATAGGGATAGTCGTTTCACGTCTAGGTTCTGGCAAACACTCCAGAATGATTTGGGTACAAAAATCTACATGAGCACGGCTTACCATCCTCAAACAGATGGACAAACGGAGCGTACTAACCAAACCTTGGAAGATATGCTCAGTAGCTGTGTCGTTGACTTTGGTGGTAGCTGGGATATTCATCTTCCACTGATTGAATTCTCATACAACAATACCTATCATACGAGTATCAAGTGTTCCCCTTTTGAAGCATTGTACGGACGAAAGTGCAGATCTCCTGTCTGTTGGTCTGAGATCAGGGAAAGTCAAATAATATGCCCCGAATATATTCAAGAACTCACAGACAAAATTATGCTTATTCGCAAAAGAATGAAGACTGCTCAAGATCGGCAAAAGAATTATGCCGAAAATAGGAGAAAACTTCTGGAATTCCAAGTGGGTGACCGAGTCAAGTTGAAAGTCTCTCCTTGGAAAGCTATTGTTCAATTTGGGAAACGAGGAAAGCTTTCAACTCGATATGTGGGATCTTTAAAAATCCTTCATAGGATAGGATCGGTAGCATATACACTTGAGTTACCTCCCGAGCTTAACAATATTCATGATGATTTCACGTCTCGAGTCTTAAGAAATGCTTACTCGAGGAATCACTAGCGGTACCTCTTGATGAAATACAAATTGATGAAAAGCTGCAATTTACAGAGGAACCAGTTGATGTTATGGATCGTACTGTTAAGAAACTGAAACGAAGTCGAATACCGATTGTCAAAGTCTGGTGGAACTCTAAGCGTGGACCTGAGTTTACTTGGGAACGTGAGGATCGCATTATGGAAAAGTATCCCATCTATTTGTACACAAAACCAATTCTAAATGAGTTCTACTAAAATTTGGGGACGAAATTTTTCTAACTTGGGGAGAATGTGACATTTCATTCTTTACTGCAAGGTAATTACCTAAATTCATGAATTAACATTTTAATTAATCAAATCATGATTGAATATGTATATACATGTGAATCTGTGTATATATGTAAGGATATTACATGATGAAACAAATCACAAATGACATTACGCAGAATTGTCGAATTACGCGAAATTTCCATAATAATGACCAAAAACCAAATTCAAGGGTCAAAAACTAAATTAGTATCAATTGCATGATGAATTGAAGTGAAATAAGTGATAAAATAACCAAAATCAAAGAATCTCTATGTTCAATAAGTGAAATTACGAAAATCTGCGAAAAGGCAATTCAGCATGCGTAATTGGCTAATTCATGACAAATTGAACTTCCTAATCACATTATAACCATAATGGGATGTAATTGTAAGCATGACAATGATATTTGATCATTATTTGCAATTCGTGAAATTATACGCCAAAAGCCGAACAAACGATTGCGGAAATGGCAAAATCAAGGAAACCCTTTATTTAATTCCATCCCTATCCTATTGTTCCATGTCTATCCCATCCTATCTGATTAAAATCAGATAATCATGATGAAAATAAAATATCTAAACTTGGAAAACAAGTTGTGGCAAACAAAACCAAAAATCTTGACTTTGGTCAAGTCTTCTACACTCTTCTTCCTTCCCCAAACCCTCAAGCTCGACCAGGAACATCTACACCACTTCTGTATCCTTAAATACATCTCTAACATCAATTCCAAGTGATATCCAAATCCAAGAACAAGTGAAAATCAAGAATCAAGCTTCCAAAGTGTGATTTTGGGTGAGTTTTCAAGCAAATCATTCACCAAGTAAGTTTCAAACTCAATCCTTGATTCTAATAGCTTCGTATGACTTAAATAAACATGTTTGAATGATTGGTGAAGTTTGAAAATCATCAGAATTTAAAAACCCATTGAAAGGGTGATTTTGTTCAAAACCCGGATTTTTCAAAGTTGTCAAAATTGATATTTTTCTTTATTAAACACTAGATATATGTTAAAAACTAGGATCTAGAAATTTTGGCTCGAAAAGAGTACAAAAAAGTTGAGTTAGGCACACAAAAACTTTGAAAGGCACACTGGTGGGCGCGACCCCAACATGGCTCGGGCGCGGCCCCAACATGGCACGGGCGCGGCCCTGCGTGGCACGGGCGTGGCCCCAGCGTCGCCCCCATTCCTGAACAGACCAAGTCGAGACCAAGGTATTGCCGAGCCACCATCGGCCCTCATGGAGCCGGCTAAGGCCAAGGCCAAAGGCCACGGCCAGGCCACCCTGAGCCATGGCCAGGCCAAGGCCACGGCTGCTGGATCACCGACTAAGGCCACTAAGCCACCACCGAGCCACCGCCACCGACAACCGCCCGCTGTCAAGCCGCCGCATCCAGTCTCCGACCATTGGCCAGACTACGGCCAAATTCCGGCCAAAACTCCGGCGAAGGTCGCCGCCGGTGGAATATTCCGGATGAATATCTAATTTTGTCCGCTTTGCAATCTGAATAGCATTTCGCGCTCCGGTTCGCAATCCGACGATCCGTTTTCGATAAAAAGGACATATTTTGAATTGATTTCGCGTTCTGGACTCAATTTCGTGAACTGTTTTGCAATCCGGTGACCCGATTTTTTTTATCTGATTTTTGATTAATACTCCGGTTTCAATATAAGGTTTAGTTTACGCATTGATTTTCAATACCAAAACATATTCTCAATCGATTTCACGTTCCAGACTCGATTTTGCGAACCATTTTGCAATCCAGTGACCTGATTTTTATCTGATTTCTAATTAAAATTCTGGTTTCAATACATGGTTTAGTTTACGCATTGATTTTCAATACGAAAACATATTTTCAATCGATTCGCGTTCCAGACTCGATTTCGCGAACCATTTTGCAATCCGGTGAATATATTTTTATCTGATTTTTGATTAAAACTCCTGTTTCAATACAGGGTTTATTTTACGTATTGATTTTCAATACGAAAACATATTCTCAATCGATTTCGTGTTCCGGACACGATTTTGCAATCAATTTCATAATTCGAAATCCCGAGTTTTGATCTTAAAATCGATTAAGATTCAGGTTTTAAAAACGGGATGCAATTATCATTAATTTACAATCAAATGAGTATAAGAACACAATTACTAAACAAAATATGTGATTTTAACATTACAAATTAACTGATAACATTATTACATTGATTATGAATAACTATGTGATTCAGAATCAGTTTTATGAATCAAATTACATTATCCTTGATATTTAATATCAAGGAATGTTCTTGTAATCCAAATTGGATACAAAGAACTTATAGAACCTTAATGATATGCAGAATTCAATTGAAGTTGTGTGTAACATTGCAACAACACCGATGAGTTTCATAGTTCCCCTTTTAATGTTTTGTTTTCTAAAACTCGGGGATTTATTATAACATTAATATATTACGTATTTCACTTACAGTGGAATACTTATATGATTCATTACCTCTGTACAAATCTTTGGATTTCTAAAACTCGAGGTTTGCATTACAATGACATTATGGTTACCTGATTCAGTTACAATGACATGATTATATGTTGCTTGTGAAATTCAACTCTTATTTGATAATTACTTGAAAATTGTACCATGCTATCGTAAAAGTCCTCACATAACAACTATAACCAATAAACTCAGGGAGGAGTCGAAAGATAACAATGATAGTACTATTGGGCTAACAACCCCATTACAGGTAGATAGCGTCTACCCTTGTGTGAATGCATGTTACCATTTATTATATTACAAGATAATAGCTTAATGCAACTACAGGCATTAAGAGTGAGGCTAAGGTCTTACCTTTGGGTCTTACAGCTAATTACATTACAGTCACATAGGATTTGGTTATGGGATTTCATGGTGAATCATATTCATAAAGTTGTGTATGCCTGCGTAGTCAACATGTCATAGCATAACATATCAATTTATCATATCTATGAACTCACCAGCATTCTTGCTGATCTTTTATATTACAAAACCTTTTTCAGGAAGGAGGTAACAAGTGCGAAAGTGAGGATGCACGGTCACAAGACATGTTTAGTCACTCTTAACTAGTTAATGTTGTTTTAGAATGTTGAAACTTAATGTGTAATATTTTAGTTATGATGTAGTATATAGTTTGTATGGTTTGCTATGGATGTATGATACCAATGTAACAATCAGTCACACCCATCTCTAAGACCTCACCATCAAGCTTCCGGGACACGTTACAACAGTTACTGACTTCATGCGTCATTCATTGACTATATCAAGTAAAGTGAGAGATAGGGGTGTGACAGATCCTCTCCTAAACTACATTTTAATTTATTTATTTAAATCGTTAAAATCGTAATCTCTCAAATGTTAAAAATGTTTGAATCATAAATTTATGAAATTAAGGAATTTTAATAAATAACTTTATAAAATAGACCAATTTGATCGGTTAAACGTTAAAAAGTCCAAATCAAAGAACTCTAACCGATTACGTATAAAAATTATAATTTGTTCAAACTAACGAAATAAAACAAAAACACATATTTCTAAACCGTCGGTAAATTGGATTACAGGTGTATTTATCTGATTACTTGCTGATTTAATTTGCTAAGATTAAGGTACAGGTTATGTACCTTTGTCTCATAGTATTTTCTGTTCTGTAATCTGTTTCTGTAAATCTGTTCTTGTAACTATTAAATTACATTTCTGTATTATTCTGATTTCTGATTTACACGATATGATATCATGTTTATCTGTTTCGTTCAACATGTAATAACTCTGAATTATATTGTATTCATTATTGCATGATCCGAACATGACATTAATTGGTAGTTTGACCACCCTACTAAACTTTCTGAACTTGTATTATGTTACCTGAGCATGCCCTTACCTGTAAGGATGACTACGGGCCCATCATGGTGGAAACTATGATATGGAACCATCCGTGACGTTTAGTTGAGTTCACAGCGTCTTCATTAGTACTCTAATAGTACATTGTGCACCTACTGAATTCTGGGGAGGTGTGTGGACTAGTCCTATATTTTAAACTATACATTTATGATTTTTAGGGGATAATGTTGTGTATGCAAACACGCACTATCTCATGTGTCTGGTAAGCGGGAGTCGCTACCGGTGAACCTTACACTTATTATATGTATAGATCCTCTCGTGGTATATTTTCATACTATAAATTCTGGTTTACAATATAACCTGTGTTATTGTTTCTGAAAGGTTATATTTTATAGAAATTAGACCACTAATTACAGTTCTGATCCTGTTTCTGACTACTGTCTGGTTATATTTTCACTTGATTTTTTCCTATTTTTCACCACATTATGAACTTCTTTATTACTGTTGTTTATCCATTACTAAGCATTCTTTGGCTCAGTCATATTTGTTTTTATGGTGTTTATCTGTATTATGTAGGTAATCAACGAAACCAGGCGGAGAACTTTTGAGAGAAAAATCTGAAATAATATTGAAGATTCTTTGTTTTTGTAGTAAATGTAATAATTAAACTTATAATTTAAATATTTGTTTTGTCATGTTTAATTATCAACTTAAACTTATGTGTTTATGTTTTTAAACACATTTGGGATTGTTGCATTTACTTCTAATTCTGTATACGTGACACGTCAGCCTTGAACCAGGTTGGGGTATCGCAACACTATTACCCAGAAATAAGAAATGTACAGTTTAAAATATCCTATGACCAGTCCATACGCCTCTTCAAAATTAAGTAGGTGCAAAATGTACTATCAGAGTACTAATGGAGATGCCGTGAACTAAACTAATCGTCACGGATGGTTCCATATCGTGGTTGCCGCCATGAAGGGCTGTAGTCATCCTTACAGGTAGGGGCATGCTCATGTAACATAATACAAGTTCAGAAAGTTCAGTAGGGTAGTCAAACTACCAATTAATGTCATGTTCGAATCATGCAATAATGAATACAATATAATTTAGAGTTATTACATGTTGAACGAAACAGAGAAACACGATAGCATATCGTGGCAATCAGAAATCAGAACAATACAGAAATGTAATTTAATAATTACAAGAACAGATTTACAAAACTAGATTACAGAACAGAAAATACTATGAGGCAAAGGTACAAAATCCGTACCTTAATCTTAGCAAATTAAATCAGCAAGTAATCAGATAAATACACCTGTAATCCAATTTACTGACAATTTAGAAATATGTGTTTTTGTTTTATTTCACGTTAGTTTGAACAAATTATAATTCTTATACGTAATCGGTTAGACTTCTGTGATTTGGACTTTTTAACGTTTAAACGATCAAATTGGTCTATTTTATAAAGTTATTTATTAAAATTCGTTAATTTCATAAATTTATGATTCAAACATTTTTAACATTTGAGAGATTACGATTTTAACTATTTAAATAAATAAATTAAAATGTAGTTTCAGAGAGGATCGAACTCGTGACCTTCTGAATCGGGTTTTCAAGACTTATAGGGTTAAATAAATGGATAATTATTTATTTAGTTATAAAAATAATGATAATAAAATAATCTCGAAAACCAATTTAGAAGGGTCTTGAACTTAAAACCTTCTAAACTTATCCTTTGGATCCTAAACCAATCTTGTACGCTATATAATAAAAGAGTAACTATTTTGCCACTTTTCACATTTTTAGACCACTATTGCCACTTGTCATCTTCTTATACTAATATTGTCACTTGTGAATTCCTTATCATTACACTTAATTCTCTATCTTATTAAATAACTATATTCTCTCTCTTATTAAATAAATTGTTTCTCTTATTAAATAATTATAATACTAATAAATAATATATTATTTATCTTTTTATTATAAAGCACACTTAAATTTTTTTTTATAAATTACAAAATTTTCTAAAATCAAAATTTTTTAAAGTAAGAAATATTTTATTTCCAAAAAATCAAAATTTTATATAAAAAACAAGTTATCTTAAAAAATATTTTTTAAAAATAAAATATACTATAAGAGTTTTTAGAGAATGAGATTTTTAATTTTTTTTCAAACCCTTTCACAACACTATCCTGTGAACCTTACACTTATTATATGTACAGATCGGCTCGTGGTATATATTGATTCTATTAATTCTGGCTTACAATATACCCTGTGTTATTGTTTCTGAAAGGTTATATTTTATAGAAGTCAGACCGTTAATTACTGTTCTGATCTTTTTCTGACTACTGTCTGGTCATATTTTCACTTGAATTTTTCCTACTTTCACCACATTCTGAACTTATTTATTGTTGTTTTTTATCCGTTACAGAGCATTTTTCGGCTCAGTCGTATTTTGGTGTTTATCTGTGAGAAAAATCTGACAAAAAACTGAAGATTTTCTGTTTCTGTAGTAAATGTAATAATTAAACTTAGAATTTAAATATTTGTTTTATCATGTTAATTATCAACTTAAAACTTATGTATTTATGTTTATAAATACGTTTGGGATTGTTGCATTTACTTTTGAATCCGTATACGTGACATGTGAGCCTTGACCCAGGTTGGGGTGTCGCAAAAGGTGATGTCACATGATAGTGACATCATACAGAAAAATACAACAAAAGAATAAAGTAAAATACAAGCACTGTATAAAGGGAAATACACAAACATTGAATACAATACAACAACAAAAAAAACCTAGACTAAAGTCTTCTGTGGTTCTTCAGTGTACATTCATTTGTGGTTGTCTTAAGTGCTTATGTTTAGTGCTTGATCTTTATTTGCTTATCCACAGTTATTCAAAGAGAAAGCTTCCGTGGTTTTCTTTCGGGGTTGGAGATAGTTCTCTCCAAGGTTATTGACTCTAGGGTTAGGATCCGTGGTTGTGCTCAGAAGCTTATTCTACATTTTTCCATGGTTAGTAAGAATGTGAGGATCCAAGGTTGTGGGCTTTGTCTTCGGGGTTAAGGTTCTGAGGTTATTTATTCAGTGGTTAGAGATAAAAAAGATAAGGAAAGAATGGTTAAGAGTTAAAAAGTAGGATCAAAAATCGGTGGTTGAAGGCAAAGGGAATGTGGTTGTGGCTTAACAGTCCTTATTTTCCAACAATCTCCCTATAAGCCAAAACCACTTATTCTCTGATAAGGCTCATTTTTATTTGACCTCTTAGGTCAAGCAGGTATCTCCGATTCCTTTTTGCTCAGCTCAGCATTTTCTAACCTTAGGTGGAGTAATTTCCTAAGGTATGCTTTTGAGAAATCAAGAATGGAATACCAGCAAGTAAAGGAATATCTGGGATTGTTGTATCTATCAATTATTATTGACTTGGTTCTCTTATCAAGGAACCATATCCTAATTACAGACATGCAATTAGAAATCTAAGGTGAAGTTTTGAGAGAAAGATTTGGCTTTTGCCTTATTGGTGGTTTGGTTTCTTTCGAAGGCGATTTTTAAAGTGGAGGGGGAAAACAAAATACGTAGGCTTGTGTATGGTCTCTTGCCATTTGGTTTTTGTTTTTCGGTTTATTGTATTTCTGATCAAAGCTTACTTGTCAGGAATATATCTATACAAGGGGAAGGAATTTAAGAAGAATGTTTGGTTGGTGTAGAGGGATTTTGAGGTATATACAAGAGAAGGTGCTTTTGTATGTGCAAGAGAAGTAAGGTTAGGAGAATTTTGTACAAGTTTTAGGGGAAGTTTGTGCGTTGGAGGCCGTTTGAATGGCCTTTATTGGTATGGTAGCAGCTGTTTTGATAGCCTTTCCTTTTGGATTTCTGGTAACATGAGAGCTGCTAGTCTCCATTTGGGAAGAGGCTTCTTTGTTTTTCTGTTCAAGGCTAGCTTTGGTAGCTTCATGATGAAATTGATGATCCAGGACAGCCTTGAAAAGTCCCTCTATATTCTTTTGTTTCACGACTTTTATTCTCTTTTTTTTAGCCTCATCTTGAGCCAGATTGGCTCTATGAACAACAGACAGGAGCTTCTCACTCTCAATCTCTTTTTGGCTTCATCAGCCTGTTCTTTGAACTAAGAGGGAGGTGGAGCTAAACCCATTAAAGATTTTGGATAAATGGAGTGGTTTGACACCTCATGTTTAAGGGACTTTATTTTGATGTCAATTGAAATTCTGAGCATTTCCATCTCCATTTTATTTTAATGGATGAAATATTGGGAAAAGTTGTGAAAAAGAGTGTTTAGGCGGTTGGTAAGAAGTGGGTTTAACACTTCTTGAAAGTAATTGGTTTTAAATTTGGGTATATTGGATGTGCGTGAAGTGTTTGGGGAACCTTCAAAGGAAGGTGCATGCATGGGGTTGGATTTGGCTACATCAGTGTTAATGTAATTCCAGTGGCCATCAATAGACAATTTATTGTTTGATTCGTCAATCATTTTACTGATATAATCCGAATCCCTGACATATTTGTCACTTTTACCATGTGTGACAACTAGTACCTGACCATCCGACAACCGTATGGTATGTGTACTTTCATAACTATTTTGTGTGATTACATATGTGAATAACAATATGTGATAACAATTTTGAGAAAATTTTTAACAATTGTGAGTACAAATGACAAAAACAGTTCGATTGTGATAACCAACAAAACAAGGTGAAATCAATGAGAACAAAAGGGAAGAACAATAAGTCAAGTTGGGATCTCAGTGAGAATGTCCAATCCAAACAATAATCTGATATCATTTTCGATATTAAATTGACAGTGTGTTTGTGTGTGTGAAGATTCGCACAAATATATCTGTGGATTTAACGTTCTGAATAGTATATGTTAACTAGAAAACCAAATCAGAATGTAAAACCATCGTCTTGTTCGTTTGGGTGACGATTCGTACGAATACGCGCGAAGATGATACGATCAGACGAAGCTGTCAAAATAAACATTTTCGAAACTCTAAAAATAATAAAGAGGAATTTAAAATATTTATCAGGAATTACCATCTAAAAAGATTTAAAAATAAATCTTTTTATTAAAACGCATATTTTAAAAGTTACATTCCGAAACCGACACGTAAACACGATACCGGGTAACCAGAACACACCCGAAATGAACCGCGGTATAAAAACCCTTAATTCCTTCTTCTTCCTAATTTATTTCTTCATCTACCTCCCCTCTCTATAAAATTTTCGGAATTTTCTCTCTCTACACTCTCTCACTAGAATTCAAACACCTAAACACTTCATTTCTACACCAAATCACAAGATATTGGTACCAAAATGATCCTTAGAACATCCAGAGCTCAAAAATATAGAAGATCGGAGCTCAAAACGTCAAAAATCGAGATAAAATGAAGCTCTGAGAATCGGTTTTTAGGGTTTTTGTCAAGGCAGACTAACTTAGCTTGAGAACCGGTTTTGAGCCATCATATCACATGGGTTTGACATGAAAATGGATCCTAAACATGTGGACTAGGGGGAAACAAAGATATTGGGTGAAGTATTGTGACAACTAGTACCAGATCGTCCGGCAATCCGTACGGTATGTGTACTCACAATAACTATGTGTAAATAACTATGTGTGAATAACTATTCGTTAAATAGTTGTATGACAACAAGGCTATAAAACAATATAACAGTTGTATGTGTTCGATGAAAATCGAAATACAGAAATATAGCAAATCATGAGAAATAACACAGTGTGAGAACAAATGATAAAAACATATCGGTTGCGATCTGATTTCCCTAAATAACATAAATCAGATGGCCGTTAATTCGGTGAGAAAACAAGGTGAAAACAATAACTATGTGCAATTAGGAAGGTCCAGTTGAGTCCGTCATTTCAGTATCGTTTCAGAATAATAAGCCGACAGTGTGTTTGCGTGGGTGACGATTCACACAAACATACCTGTGGGTTTAACGTTCTAAACAGTAACTGATAAGTAGAAAACAAAAATCAGAAAGTAAAGCCATCGTCGTGTCCCTTCGGGTGACAATTCGAATAAATACGCGTGAAGATAATATGATCTGATGAAACGTAATTAATTAACGATTTCATAATAATAAAATAAGAAAAATAAATAGAAAATATTTATTAGGAATTACAACCTTAAAATGGTTTTAGAAGACTATTTATTTAAACTACGAAAAATACGCGTTTTACGTTTCGAAACCATAACGAAATCAAGAGCCGAACATTAGAAATGAACCCGAACACTCAAGGGGTATAAAAACCCTAATTCACATAAAATCCCCACATTGAATGCTCACCCACCTAATTCTCTCTCTAGATTCCGGTTCTATCACTCTCTCACTAGAAATCACCACTAAAACTACCATATCTCCTTTAATTCTTGCTCAAATCTCGCAATTTGGTATTCACGCGAAGCTCTCGACATCCTCTACAAGGAAGTACAATAGATCAGAAGTGAAATCATTTGAAACGGAGACAAGGTGAGCTTGAACAGTTGGTTTTTCAGGGTTTTTGCAAAAACCCAGCTATTGAACTTGGTGATCGATTTTAATCAATTAAACCATGATGGATTTACATAAAACTAACTTCTCCAAGATAGGAAAACTTCAGAATAGAACTTGGACCCTGTCGATATTGCGAATGTCGACAGGGAGCTGAACCTATGTTGCATCGATATTACAGGGTCGATACTCTCCTTACAGCCCAGCAATCTGTCGATATTGTTCCACCTATGAAATCCAAGTACTCCAAAACAAGAATCAATTCAAATGGGCTACAAACAAAATCACAAGATCAACGGGAACATGATAAGGTCGATGAGGCTGTGTTGTGGTTAACCGGGTGGGGTATGATCATTGATGTTATCATGGTGTCATCGACACTAACCAAAAATTAATCAAGATTTATTTAAACCATGAAACAAGTGCTTTATCATCAAGAATATAAACCAAAACAATAATATGAGTGAAAACAACTTATGGTTTTGGTATAAGTACTACTAGGGTTACACTAACAAGTGTCAAACTTATTTTTGAACTTAGTTAATAAACACACTTGTTAAATATGTATTTAACAAACAAAATCACTACATTTTCATAACATCTTACCTATGTTAACATATTAAAGTGATAACAATCATTTTAAGTTGACATAATGATAAATCACTAAGTTGCCACTAAACACTAAGAAATGTTATGGTTTTCAAAATAAGACAAGGTGCCAAGGTGACAAATCAAGTTTAAAACACATAAACAATAGCATAATAGTATATTAATGTCTAACCAAAAATTTGGTTAAGTGTTGGCGTATTATATTACAAGGGAATTAGGACTAAATAGAGGACATAGGCCTATAGGTGTTAACCAACTTTAGGGTTAACACACACACACACATCAATAACTTATACTTATAAGTTACACACAGTTGGAATCAAACACAGGATCATGAATACAACCTCAAGAACAACAACGAGAGCATTCATTCTTTGATTCTTAGTCAACCACTACAACATCCAAGTGAGTTCATACGCCCCTTTTTACTAATATTTTGATTTAACTACGGGGCTGAGAACATGCTAAAACCTTTTCTTAAATGTTTTAGTACGCTTTATGATAACAAGTCTTTATTTTGTTATTACAGTTGTATGCCTTATTATGTTAATGTTAATGACTGTGAATTTATAATTGTTATTTCTGTTCGATTATGCCTAGTATTTCCGACGAGTTCATAACTGTTATTCCTTTGAGACAATATCTATAATTTCTAAGTGCTAAGACTATTATTCCTCAACGATTTCAACTGTAATCTTAGGAGGAATACATGTTATTCCTATTGAATTAATCTATTAATTCTAAGGAAATTATAACTGTTATTCCTGTGAGAATATTGCAGTTAATTCTAAGCGAAGAGATCAGTTAATTCTACGAAAACATGTGTGTTATATCTATGGGATTTCTTTGTCATGATGAACATGGAGCTATGTGTTGATGATTATGGGATGAGAACTATAAGAACTATGTTGATTTTTAGACAGCCTATTTCAACTCTATCATTTCTGACACGGGTGATAAGAGTTTGATAGTGTTTGCTAATTATCTCAACATTTCTATTCTCTAGACTGGTAGGCAGAGAGACTGACCTCTCTCGTGTCATAAGCTAGTGGCAGATAGTTGTGAGGTCTTGGGGAAAACTAAGGAATAGGAATGATTGAGGACATTGTGGTTTGCCTTTGTGGTGGCTACAATGTTGTCAATTCAATCCTATATATCAATTGGGATTGAACTGCGTGTCAGACTTACTCTCACTTCCTAATCAGATGTGAGTAATAGTAAGTCAGAGAGTATACCACCTCTGATAACTGTGGTAACACCACCATTTTAACTGTGGTAATCCACCATTGATAACTGTGCATAAATTACTCTCTAAAATCTAAAGAGTATGCCACCATTAATAACTGTGGATAAATTACTCTCTAAAATCTAAAGAGTATGCCACCATTAACAACTGTGGCAATCCACCATGCATAACTGTGGAGAATAGTACTCTTTAAAGCCTATTATGCTATGATGAGATCAAGGTGAGGTAACGGGTTATTACATGGGAAATTCTAAGTGTGAGTAAATCTATGTGTGATGAAATGGGCATCTATATATACAATACATGTGGTATTGAGTTCGGTTAGGTGTGTGGTGCGCTAGAGGCTTCATTCGTGATTTGTATGCCTTATATATAAGAATACTTAATTGGACGATATCCTATATGTAGGTGTATCTATAGAGAGGACATTAGGATGAGTTAATGCCAAATGAGATTAACTGAAACTTGTGTAATACAAGTTGTTGTGTAAATAACTTTAAAAGTTTTTAATTAACTAAACTTATGAACTCACCAACCTAGTGTTGACTTTGTTTAAATGCATGTTTTCTCAGGTGATGAACTGGTTTAGATTACAAGCAGCAGGATTTAGCTAGTGGACTTTAGAAGAGACCTAGTTTTCTTTTGTGTCATGCATATTTTGAAAGACATAACTTTGTATCATCTTTTGTAAATCTTGTGCAGATACAAGATAGAAGATTAAATGATTCGTTTGGTAGATTTACTTAGTTAAATTATGAACATGTATTGTGTAATTTAACTTTGTAATTATGTATCAATGTCATGTTAGCATTTCTCATTATATATTATGTGCCATGTAAACAATCTGATCACTATGATTATCACAACAATATCGCGCCCCAAGAACCTCCACCCGACGGGAAAGTCGATCCAGCCCGCCGGCTCGGGGTGTGACAAGTATGTTAGTATCGACGAATGATGGCTGGTTATATTGCTACTATCGACGGATGAAGGTCAAGGGGATAGTATCGATGAATTCATCAAGTGCAGCTCACAAAGCTGTCGAACTTGTTAAGTTCGATGCCTTCCTAAGACTTGATCCCTGTCACTATTGCTAATATTGACCAGTCCAAGGAGCTAGGTGAAGGAATACATCGATATTAACCTTCAAGGGGACCAGGCCATAGATACTAAGACAAGCTCTCGATACTATTAGTATTGGTAGCCTACCTTTGGGAAATTCTAAGTGTGGCCGAGGTGTTGTCCATCGATACTACCCACAACTCATCAATACTAACGTCAACTATGAAATCCAAATAAAATGAACCACAAAAAACTTGATAATACTCGGATATAAGATCATGAGATTGGAGTTAAATGGTGATAGTATCGAACGGTGGTCTATGAGGTTCTCCAAGTGTTAGCCGAATTAGAGAACCATCTATACTATCCTTAACATTTTCAAAATACATATAATTTATAAACTATGTGTTAGTATGATCAAAAAAATTACACTGGATGATGAGAAGGTGATTAAAATGAATAGTATGGCTTAAGGGTGACTAGGGTTTTATTAAGTGTTAACAAGATTTTAAACACTTTAAATGTAACATTTTTCTTAAATTATTCATGACTTTGATAAAACATTTTCACAATAGATCAAATGGTAATGTTTAATGATAAACAACTTGTTTAAGTTTATTTAATTGATTCTTAAACTAGTAACAAAAGCTTTTGGGAAAACAAATAAAAATTATTATTATTGTTATAACTTATAACTTATGAAAACACCAATGATTTCAAAACCTAATATGGGATTATTTTCGGAGGATCAAACTACACATTAATCAACTAAGCTTAACTTAATTAATTGTTTAAGTGTTAGTATATTGCAAATGTAAGTTATGATTAGGACAAAGATAATCAAAGTAAAGTCAAAAGTGGTTAATACAGAGTTACAAAAAACTAAAATACATTAGGGTTTCTCATAACACAAAACCTACACTTACAAGTTGTGAACATTAAATAAATCAATCATAGGGCTTTGAATAAAACATATATCTCAACAACAACGAGTGCGTGCATTCTAGTTAACAGTCAACCAACACAACACCAAGGTGAGTTCATTTGCCCTTTTCTAATCTTTTCAATTTAATATGTGGGGCTGAGAAGCATGCTAAACTCTTTTCTTAAATGTTTTAGTACTTTTAAACCTTATTTATCACAATGATATAACAAAGATTATACTTTTGTTAATACATTTACATCTATCTATGTTTATATCAACGTTCATAAAAATGTAGCTATATATATGTTTATAACAATGTGATTATCAAGAGTTCATAGCAATGATTTTGGGATATCAAAGACAAGTAATACAATGTCATGATAATACAATGTCATGATAACACTAAATGCTTTTGAGATATCAATGGGATTTAGATGACAAAATACTTATAACAATTAGATGATGACATAACATTTACATTTGATTACTAGTAAGACTGCTTGTATTATATCACTTTATTCATGTGTCCATCGACATTCACGAGCATTAAGTCCCTTTATATATCATTTACCATTAAGTAGTATAGGCTAAGCCGACAGGAACGTAGTGGTACCATAAGTTTGAAAAACTTTCGGTGAGTGAAGTCGGTACCTTATGCGAATTGAACATAACATTTGGTCGGTATCGGATGACCGGTAACAGGGCGGAAACAGTCAGGTTTGGCAAATGGCCACATGGGTGATATTAATCAACAGTAACTGCTAATGATTCTACCACATCTGATATGTAGACTGGCAAGGCTGAGCGACTGACCTCACTCATGTTATTAGCTGGTGACAGATCGTTGTGAAGTCAAGTGATTACAAATGAATAGGGATAAAATGGAGACATTGTGGTTTGACTTGGTGTTAAGCACAATGTGGTCCCATTTATTCTCTATTCATCAATTGGGTGAAGGCATGAAATGAGTTGACTATCACTTCTAATTTTGAAGTGAGTAACAATAACTTTTACATATGAGAACATAATTAAAAGATTAAGATTTAATAAAATTTGTATCTTTAAAACGTTAAAGGCATACCATTACTTATGTTATGGTAGTACATACGCTACAAAACATTGTTTATATATATAACATATGGGGAAAACAACTGGTGAGAATGAGATGTGTTATCCTTAGTTGCACTACAGGTGGTATTGTATTCAGTCAAGTGTGTGGTGGGCTAGTGGCTCCACTTTTTGGTATGTATGCACTATATATAAGCAACACTTGACTAAATGGGACCCTATCTGTATTGGGAACTAAGGAGAGGACATTGATGGGGGATAAGAATAGACAATATCAATAAGTCTTGAGAATAACAATTTCAGACATTTCAAAAATGCTAAACTTATGAACTCACCAACCTTGTGTTGACTTGTTTTACTTGTATGTTTTCTCATGTGACGAATAAGTTTAGTCACCAGGATTCAGGATACATAGCAAGTGGGCCTTGATGGTAGACCTAGCTTCTTTGTGTGAATACTTTTGATGACATTTTGTCACTTTTGTACATCTTGTGCAGATACAAGATAGCAACTTCATGACTCTTTTGGGTAGATTTACTTTGTTAAATTATGAACATAACTTATATAATTTAACTTTGTAATTCTATGTCCATGTCAATTTCGCATTTCTCATTATATAACCCCGGGACCATTCTGTTCGGCGGGAAAGTAGATCCAGCCCGCTGGTCGGGGTGTGACACCATGACCTGGGTTGACCCCACAAGTTTCATGTACTCCTTTTTATTGGTACTAGGATTTTGGGCCTTAGTTGAGTGAAACTCATTGTCCATTGCCATTGATGGAGTCTTATTTCCTTATCCATCCATATGATGGCCACTTGGACTATCACAGGTAGTGATTGATCTGTCTATATGATCTGAGTATCTTGGCAGACTTGACACCCTTACCACATCCTTATCTTCTGAGTTTGGATTTTGAACACTTTGGGCATTGGTTTTATAGGATTGCTCTTGTGGTTTAGTGGTGAAAGGAGAACCAAAGAACCCAAATAATGTGTCAATATCCTGGAGAACAATAGTAAAGTTATTAGGTTCAGGCTGTGGAGAGAAAGCAGAAGTGTCCCTAGGAGAGCGTACTTCCATCTGAGTATCAATTGATACATCAATGGCTATTATGGTTTCCCTTGGGTGTACAACGTCATCATGTTGAGAGGATTGATGAGGAGCTAGCTGGGTGTGAGAAGTTTGGTCCACTTGAGAGCATGTTTAAGTGCTCTTGTTCTCCAGTGGAGACAAAGACTTGTTCAGGGTTCTCATCTCCTTGAGTAGTCTTTTTGGGTTTCTTATTTTTAGGGTTCGGTTTGGTAGACAGTTTTCTTTGGCTGGGTACTTTTGAGGTGTGGAAGTGGTGGATGTGGGTTCACATTGGACGGTTGTGTCCTATGTGTCATCCAAAATATTTTCATCACTGTTTAACCTAGGAAAGATTTGTTCGTCAATTTCATTTATTAAAGAAAGAGGGGCAATATGACAAAAATCAGAGATATGTTTGTGAAAACTAGCCATTACAAAACGAAAAAATAGCAAAAAGTTTGGTTCCTTTTGATGATGCATCAAGTGATCAAAGATGATCTTAGAGAGTCATACCTTATTATTTGTGAGAGAGAGTGCGTCACATATTTCATGTAAGAAGGCATCTCTCCCTAACTGGTGGTCTTTTGGGAAAGATATTGAAGGATAGTGTGATAAAGAAATTTGTATTTGGGGTGAAGGAAGGCTTTGTTCAGAGTTCTGTTCTTGAGGTCTCTCTGATCTTCACATTGAACAAAACCAGCATCTAGAAGATGCACATAAAAGGTTGTAGGAGCATCATTGTCTTCCAGATTGAGAACAGAAGAAAGGAATACAGGGGAAATGGTTAGTTATTTAGTGATTGCTGAAGCTATGCCAACAACAGTTTTATTTTCAGAAACAAGTGAAGAATTTGCCAAGTTTTGATTCAGAGCAAAAACAGAGATGGAAGTATTTATGGTAAAAGCAGTGTGAAGAAAAGTGTTTGTCAGAAGATCGATTATCTTATCGTGATGAGGATAATTAGGAGATTTGGTTAGGTATGAAATTAGATTGTGGATTGGTTAAGTTGTAGAGATGAGAGTGCCATTGCACGTGGAAGTTGTTTCATAGAGTATTGATGGTTGCAAATGTAATAGAAAGCATGGAGAGTATTAGTTGTTTTAGGGTAAGAACAGAAGTATAGAAGAGTGACGGTTATAAATAGAAGAGCGAATAATCAAATTAGGTCAAAATCGCGAAAGGGTAAAAGATCATATTAAAAGAACAACAGAAAGTATTAACTACAGATAGAATTAAATAAGGCTAGCCGTGGATAGGATAAACCATAGAACATAAGCAAAAATTGTTCATTCAATGGTTATCCATTTTGTCTGTTGTTAGGAGAATCAATGGATTGACCTTTATTATAAAAAACTAATATATATATATATATATTGAAATAATTTATTTTTGATTCATATTTTTCATCAATTGTTGCATCATTATTATCAACTATTGTTGATTTTGATTTAACACATCAACTTGTTAATTCATAGGAGATGTGTTAACATAACTAATGAAATCCCAATTGTTTTTGGTCTAGGAATGGGTGCAAGAGAAGGAGGGTTATAAAAGGAAGCATGATGCATAGGTCTTTTAAGAGGAAATACCTTAACATTATTCGTTTTCTTCGCTTTTTTTCATCTTGTTAGGCAATGATTCTTTTGAATCCGAAGCTTGTTCAACTTTAATTTTATATCTAAGTTTTTCAAGTGGTGTTTTAAATCAACATTCCTTAGTGGAATGATTTTAGTTGAAACACTTAGTGTATGCATGTGCTAATTAAGAATAGTTTGGAATGAAAGGTTTTTTTGTTTTCACAACTAGATATGGAGGGTGAGGATAAAATGGAGGATATTGTACTTCTGAAAGAATATGTTGTTCTTGTGGTGTAATTTTATTCACATCACAAGATTCTTTGCATTTATTTCGAGTAAAAGAATCAGTCATTGAATCATTATTTTAGAAGATGTTTTTGAATTTGCTTCTTCTGATGAACATTCAGCAAATTTGAGTGAATTTATATCTTGACTTGATACAATTTTAATTTGGGATAATTTTGTCTTAAATCTTTTCTAAGACCTACCAGTAGTTGAAGTATCAAAGGTTGGTTTGGATGAACTTGAAGTAATGTCAAAGACAAAATTTATCAGTTTCAAGGAGGAAGGGCTTCTGTAAAAATATTTGTAAGCTTGGCCTTACCAGCTGGTGACAAAATAGAATATGATTGATGTTATGTGAGATAACATTAGGCTAAAATGTTGGTTAGATGATTTCATGTTGATTGGCATCTTTCTTGGAGTCAATTGGAGTATAATCATATTCTATTTTGTCACCAGCTGGTATGGCAATAGATTGAAATTGGGTTTGTAAATCTGATTTTTCAATTTTCAAATTGGGTTTGTAAATCTGATTTTTCAATTTTCAAAATTGAAATATGATTATTTTTGTCTTTCATTAATTTCTCAAAATCTATATTTTTCTTTATGTGCTGCTATTCAAGTTCAAGTTACTAAGCTTGTAACAAAACATTTGCCTTATTTATGTTAGCATATGCTTCTATAAAAGACTCAGAAAACAGTTTACTACGAATAGAAGAAGAAACCTAAGTAGCAGATGAATTAGTAGAGAAAACAGATTAAGAGTCAGCAGCTTGACAAGCAATAGATTGAGAATCAACTGATGAAGATGATTTTCATTCAGTAGATTGATCAATATCCATAAAGTTTATGGAAGGCTGATTGACAAAGAGAGCATGACCTACAACCTCTAGCAGAAACCTCCAATCTACATACCCTTGTAAGGATGAGTCACAATCTGATATGAAGGAAAATTAGGCATTAGCAGATACAAAATGCCATTAGCAGATTGTATATATTGAGTAGCCAATTGAGAAGAGGGCTGTACAGTGTGAGCTAGTAGCATGATGTTGATTGTGCTTATTGAAGCTTGAAGAAGAGTTAGAAGAAGATGAATGAGAGGAAGGAAAAGTCACATAAGGAGTATTATGACTTACAGGGGCATTCCTGCATTCCCTAACAAAGTGACCGAATTTGTGACACTTAAAGCATTGAAGCTTTGCTTTATTCAGACCAATCTATGTTTTCCCATGAATTTCAAGGAATTTTCAGCTTGTTCTATTATAGAACTAATTTTTCCTGATGCTTAGCAAGGCAAGCTAATTCAGGATAACCATTTCCTTTATATCATAATTAGCGATACGGTACAGATCATCCATGAATAAGTGCTGAGATGTGAGATGTGATCTCTATATGTTCATCATAACTCTGATATGGTAAATTAGAGTTAGATTCATTGCTTAGAAGGGAAATATTACCCTGAACATAATCATCATTAGTATTTCCATACTTTTATTAATTTTCTTTTCTGGTCTTTCTCCCTCTCAAAAGTGAGAAGTTCCCCATGGAGTTGGGTGAGAGAGAGTGACCCAAAATCAGGTTTAGATCTTATAATAATCGAATAAGTCTCCCACTTATTAGGAAGGGAACAAAGAAAATGGTTAAGTACACATATATTTGGATGTTCTTGTCATGTAAGTTTGAGCTCAATTAGAAGAGAAGTGAATCACTGGGTCAGTGACTCCCCGCTGAGTTGGGAAAGGGTTTCGTATTATTGAGCCAATATCTCCCTTGTATTGACCACAACATCATGAGGGCCCCCAAATTGCTCTTTCAGTGCATCCCAGAGATCCTTAACAGGCTTATGGTGTATAGACTAGAGTATATCTCATTAGGTAATTCCATAGCAATTTGAGCATGAGCTTTGGCATCAAGCTCAAGCTTCTGAAAGTCATCCTCGATGTAATTCCGAGGATCTTTGGAGACAAGGTTTCCTGTTTCTGTGTCCAGGACCATGGGTTTACGGAAAACAAACATGACTGATCTCTAACAAACAATGTGGATGATGGATAGGAAGTGAATCATCCTCCTTTGCCATTATTGTACTGGTGACGAACTAGTATAGGAGGTTTAGTGGCAAATCCATTGTTATGGGTGTTGATAGTAAACTTTTCTGCCATATTTCAATTATGAACGAATAGAGAAAATCAATTGAATAGTGATGTCTCAAGCTTGTTTAGTAGAATGATTTTGAATAAAAGTTTGATTTCAAAATCAAAATTTGTTGGCAAAGTAAACAGTAGATGAGGAAAATTTCTAGAAGAGAGAGCCTAGAGAGTCGAATATAAATGTGAGCTTTGATTTTCAGATTTGATGGTTAAACTAAAATCTGAATAATTTGGCTTTGATACCAATTGTTAGGATCGAAATCTTGCTATTCTTAAGCAGAATGTTCAAGCCATTTGATTCTTGGTTCTAGACTCTTAGTTATTTTGGACAATCTCCCTCTTAAGGTTAGCAATGGTGTTTTCTTGTTGCGAAAGAAAGGGTTTTTAGAAAACATATAGTTAAAAGATATATGAGAATGAAATAATCATCGTCATATAAATCAAAGAATGTTGGGGATTAAATACCTGACAATTAGTACAAGAAGTGACGTCACACGATAGTGACATCAAATAGAAAAATACAACAAAATAAAGTAAAATACAAGCGCTGTATAAAGAAAAATACATAAACACTGAATACAATACAATAACCCGAAAAGAAAACCTAGACTAAAGTCTTCTGTGGTTCTTCAGCATTCAGTCTTCCGTGGTTGTATTCAGTTATTATGTTCAATGGTTGATTTGCGTTTCCATATCCACGGTTGTTCAGAAAGAAGGCTTCCATGGTTGTCTTCCTAGTTGGAGATAGTTCTTTCCAAGGTTGTTGACTCCAGGGTTAGGATTCGTGGTTGTGCTCTGTGGCTTATTCTTCCTTCTTTTGTGGTTGGTATGAATGTAAGGATCCAAGATTGTGGGCTTTGTCTCCAGGGATTAGGGTCAGAGGTTATTTATTCAATTGTTACAGAAAAAAAAAAGACTAAGGCAAGAATGGTTAAGGGTTAGGAGATAGTAGGATCGGAAATTAGTGGTTAAAGTCAAAAGGGAATGTGGTTGCGGCTCATGAGTCCTTATTTTCTAACTAATGCAACATATAGTTAAAGAATATTGAAAACGAATATGGTGATAATTCGGCACCATTAAGTAAAGTACCTTGCTAAGTGGAAATAATGGGAGATTACTCTTGATAGCATAAGTGATAATGAACAACATATATTTACGCGACAATGAGATGTAATTGCTCCTCTGATGAAACTCTAAAGGATACTTGTATATTAAGGGATATTCTTCAACAACATAAATTTAACATTTTTATTCATAAGATGGTAAAAAGAAACTATTTCAACCTCATGAAGTCACTGAATATCTAGTCTAATATAGATGAATTTCACTCAAATAAACACAATAACCCAATTGCAACTTTTGATTATGTAACATTCTCTTGAAGAATATTAATATTTAAATGATTATAAAATATAAATCAAACAAATGTGAAAGGTTTTATGTTTTTTGTTATCATATAATCAAAAGGTATTTGAAACCAACATTCTCAGATATACTGATAAGGTGAATGCCCAACCCAGTCTATTCATTGCTAAGTTAAGTATCAGGTCCACAAAAAAAATCTCCTGTCGTCCTATAAACTCTAAGTTGTATGAAGTTTCATATTTAATTTTTGAATAGAAAGATATGTATTTTATTTCACTTAGGTTAATCTAGGCGACCTACGCCAACATAACCCACTATGAAAAACTTAGGTGGTGTTCCTAAATCTAAATAAACATGATGTCTCAGAGCACATGGTATGGAACCATTTTTTTCTTTTTCTGTTAAAAATAAAAATAGCAAAGTAGCTGATATTTCTATTAGTTAATGAAAGAGACCAACATACAACCATCACAACAATAATAAAAATAAATTGGATACATGCAATAATTTTAAATCATATACATATTTTTCTGCATTTCTCTCCTATTAAATGCATTTTTCTCTTATTAAATAACAATATTAAATATCGAGTATAGTATTTAAACTTATTTAAATTAAAAACATCATATTTCTTAAAATATAAAATATTTCTTTTATGAAAAAGACCACACATTAAAAAAACAAATTATTATAAAATATTTTAATGAGTTAATTGCATAAATGGTCCCTGTGGTTTGATCAGATTGCAGATTTGGTCCCCAAACTTTAAAAATTGCAAATTTAGTCCAAACATTTAAAGTTAATTGCAAAAATGGTCCCTATAGTTTGATCAGATTGCAGATTTGGTCCCCAAATTTTAAAAATTGCAAATTTAGTCCAAATATTTAAATTTAATTGCGGAAATGGTCCTTGTAGTATGAGAAGATTGCATATTTAGTCCCCAAACTTTATAAATTGCAAATATAGAATATAAATAATTCACAAATCCAAATTAAATATTTAAACTTTATTAAAATACTTTAAACATTATTTAAATAATTTGTTTAACCTATAGAAGTTATATAAAATAGTTGTATTCATATCCATTGATTCAAAAAATAGCAAAAACTATTGAATAATAAATGTTAAACATACAAGATTTTGAATTCACAATTTATTTAAACAATATTATCTTCTATATTTAATGATTATTATTCAATATTTTTTGCTATTTTTTTAATAAATGAACATGAATACAACTATTTTAATTAAATTCAATAGATAATACAAATTATTTTAAGAATATTTAAATTAATTTAATATTTTTTATATTTAATTTGGATGAATTATTTTTATTCTAAATTTGTTTTCTTTTAAGTTTGGGGACCAAATCTGCAATCTGAACAAACCACATGAACCATTTATGCAATTAACTTTAAATGTTTGGACTAAATTTGCTTTATTTAAAGTTTGGGGACCAAATATGTAATTTGATCAAACCATAGGGACCATTTATGCAAACAACTTTAAATGTTTGGACTAAATTTGCAATTTTTAAAGTTTGGGGACCAAATCTGCAATCTAGTCAAACCATGGGGACCATTTTTGCAATTAACTCTATTTTAATTATATAAAATACGTTTTTTTTAAAACTGCTCAATTTGTAAAAAATAAAATGTTTACAAAATATAATTTTTAAAATAAAAAAATTAATTAAAAATGATGTTTTAAAATAGTAAGAAAATTTTGGGTGGTTTGAAGTGGTGGTTGGGTGGTTTGTGGTGGTTGGGTGGCTTGAGGTGGTGGTTGGGTGGTTTGTGGTGGTTGTGTGGTTTGTGTAGATGTGCCCTAAGAAATCTTTCTTTTCTTCAGAAGAGGATCCCTGGTCCTCCTAGACACCATCTTGAGCCTTCTCTTTGGTGCTGGCTATGGTGAAGGCATGTAATCTTCATCCTTTTCATCTGATGAAGGCCTTGCACGCTTAAGAGATACAACTATAGGCTCTCTCTCCTCTCAAATGTGAACTCGTTTTCAAAGTCTGAAAAGTCTGAGGATGGTGCATTTTCTGAGGCAGCAGCATGTGAAGGTGTAGCACCTTGTGCGTGATCATGTTCTTTGGCAACAAAGGCAGTAGAAGTGGCATTCTCAGCTATCTCGTCTTCCAAGCCGGCGAACAATCTTCCAAACTTCTCATGTGGCCATAAGCCTGTAAAGATCTTCTTTCCCTTTTTATTCATCACCATGTAAGAAAAGATGTCGTGATTCATTTTCTTCTACACCAACATGACGACAGTTGGGACGAGGTTCTGGTGGTGTTTGATGATGATGATCTAAATGAATCGGGGAAATGCCAAGAACCTCTCCTTCCTCTTGCCCTTAATGTTGTTGAACATGTCCTGAAAAACCATGCAGGAGTAATTGTAATCAGCTCCAAGGGTGATGGCTATAGTGCATGAGCTCAGAGTCTGGTTTAGCACATCGTACCCTCTTTTCCTCCCTAAAAGCACTGAGTGACAACATGTGCCAAGTATCTCCAGTAAGGGTGTAGGAGCTTCTTCTCTGTAGGAGGGTAAAGACCCTCGTATCCCTTTCGTAGCAAAGTAGCAAGAAGGAGCTGGTCATCAAGATCGGTTGGATCTGAATCCTTATCTCCTAACTGTAGATATTCACGAATAATCTGCTCTGTAACCACCACCGACTGTCCTTGCACTTTTCCAATTAAGCACATTCCCATTGGCATCCTTCTCTTCACATACAGTGTTCCAAAAATCCTTGATGAAGCTGGAGATGATGACTGGACACTCCGTAATGGCAAAGTTGACAGGTGTGATAAAATCAATCCGTCGACGATAGAATCGAACATCTTATGCTTTTCTAGTGGATCACACAGAAATGCAGTCATGTTGTGATCAGCCACGAAACGTGGTTCAGCCATCTGAAAAACAAGCAGACTAAGTTAAAATTTTAGAAAAAAATTAAAAATTAAATCAAGTTCACGAAAATCATTAAATTCACGAACTAAGACAAGTTCACGAAAGTAATGAAGTTCGCGAATTGGAACAAGTTCACGAAAGAAAGACAGTTCACGAAGTTTCAAAAGTTCATGAAGTTCTGAGATTTCAAGAAATTTAAGTTCACGAACAAGGGTTCACAAAGTCCAAGTTCACGAAATCAAAAGTTCACGAAGACAGAATTTTCATGTACTGTTTTTCCCTCATAACTTGTTCAATTTTGCTCCATTAATGCTCATATTGGTCTCAAATTGCTTGGAATCCAAAAACGAACAACATATTCGAATATGGGGTTCTAAATCTGATTATTTCTTAAAGTTTTGACCTAAACAATGAAAGTTTACGGAACAAAATTCACGAAATTTAAAATGTTTGATATCTTTCATTCCAACTGTCAAAATTTTGTCAAAATATATACCTAGGTTAGTTTTAAGTAGATCTACAAGATGGTCTGAGTGGTTTTGTCCAAAGATACATAGAAATCAAAATCGCCTAAATGGGAGCTCTGGAAGTTCACGAAGACGAGTATTCGAAATGAAGGTTCTCCAGGCATTTATAGGCTAATGGAAGTACATGAAATGGTTCGTGTACTTGACCTTCGTGTATTTCCTTTCGTATACCTCTATTTCGAATACATTTTCGTGAACTATTTATTTTTGAGAATTTCTAAGTTAAAATAAAATAAAACGAAAATAACATGAACTTTGGAGAAGTTCAAGATTAAGTCGGGTCAATTTAGTGGGATCAAATCATTTTCAGAAATTTGGTTGTCTTATTATATTTTCCTATAGAAACTCAACTTTAAAATAATAATATCCCCACCAATGATTTCCGCTCATTTATCCATATTCCAAAGATAAGATATATGATCAAAAACATTTATAAGGGTTTTTCTAAAATATTTTGGGAAGTTTATAGGAAATGAGACGTGTTATCTAGTTCTATATGCAACCCATCAATTTTGTTAAATCTTTTGTTCCAAAACTTGATTGTGTTGTAAAGAACTTAAAATGTTTTGTCAGAGTTTTGGATGAGAAAAGAGAGAACATATCTATTAGATTAGAATCAATAACAAAAAGTGGTTCTTTCATCCTTGTGCACATTGGCATCTTTTATTTTACGGATCTACAGACACATTGGTCTTAACTTCACACATCTAGGTCTTTGCTTACGCAAAACAGAAGATGATTAAGTAAGTATTTTCCGCTCTTTGTTTTCACAAAACATAGAAGACACCCGATTTTGTTCAAAACAATTTCAAGTTTATTAAAACATAATCTTATTTTGATTTAAAGATTTTTACAAAAAGTCAAATAGTTATTGCATTTGTCTACTTTATCTATTTTACCAAAACTTCTCACTTATTTATTTTAATATTTTTTTTGAGTGATCATATCTAATCTTCTTAGTGAAACACATACATTTATTCTTTAGTGATTTATATTAATCTAAAGTAGTTATTCTTAAGAACTTATATTAACATAGCAAATTTGTGACTATAAGAAATAATTTCACTTCCCATTGGACCACTTTACTTGACTATCCAATAAAATCTTTTTGTCTTTTTCTTAAACTTTTGTAAAACAAAATCTTTTTTTGATTTTTTCTTTTAGTTGACTCAATACCAACCAAATTTTCTTTTTGTATTTTTCTATGTTGTTCTCCCCCTAAACTTATAGACAGACTAAAAAATTAAAAAAAAAAATTTGTAAATTTTTTCCCCCTAAATTTGTAAAAAATAAAAAACACAAATTTTAATGTATTTACAAAATCTGTATTATTCAAAACTTATTAGTTTGAGTGAGGCGAGCAAGTGGTGGAAGCGAGCTGTGTCGAACGGTTTAGTGAAAGGATCCGCAAGATTATCGCTTGTGTGGACCTTTTCAAGATGAATAAGCTTACGTTTAGAACAGTCATGGATAAAGTGAATCCATATGTCAATGTATTTAGTTTTGGAGTGTTGTACCGGAATTTTGACAATCTAAAGTGCTACTTCATTATCACAATAAATAGGAGAGTCAAGAAAATTCAAACCATAGTCCAGAAGATGATGTTGCATCCAAATGACCTGAGAACAACAACTTGATGCAGCAACATACTCAGCTTTAGCAGTAGAGGTAGATATTGTGATTTGCTTCTTGCATTGCCATGACACAAGGCGATTTCCTAGATATTGACATCCATCTGTGGTCGACTTCCTATCTAAATTATATCCACCAAAAAAACTGTCAGAATAAGCAAAGACTTTAAATTCAAATTTATTAGGAAACCACAAACCAAGCCGAGGTTTGCGAGCAAGGTAGCAAAAGATTCTCTTGACAACAATCGGATGAGATGCCTTCGGATTCGACTGATATCTTGACATACTGAGAACATGATGTCGGGTCGACTAGCTGTGAGGTACATCAATGAGACAATCATCGATCTAAAAATATGTTGATCAACATCTTCGCCATCTAGATCCGAAGTTAAGACAGGTCGAACAACCATAGGAGTGGAAGCGGGCTTAGAACCCAACACGTTGAACTTGCTAAGTATGTCGGTTACATACTTTCCCTGATGAATCAGCACCCCCTTCTAATCTTGCTTTACCTGAAGACCCAAGAAGAAGGTCAATTCCCCCATCGCGCTCATCTGAAACTTCTTCTTCATCACAACCGCAAATTCTTTACACAGCACCGAGCTCGTGAAACTAAAAATAATATCATCCACATAGATTTGGACGATAATCAGATCATCCTTTACTTTGCGAACAAACAATTTCTGATCAATGGCTCCACGAGTATATCCATTTACTAGAAGGTGATCGGTGAGTGTAGCATACCATGCGCGAGGAGCTTGATGAAGACCATAAAGGGATTTGTCTAGCTTGTAGACATGGTTGGGATACTGCGAATCCTCAAACCCGATAGGTTAACAGACATAGATTTCTTCCTTGACTTTGCCATGTACGAGGCATAGGCCAACAAGATACGATTCGCTTCAAGTTTTGCAACTGGTGCAAACACCTCCTCGCATGAGAACTGGAATGGCTTTTTCAGTGGTTGGTGGCGGATATTCGGTGTAGACCCACGCTTGCATAGTGTCAAGATCCATAATATATTTGGAAGTGAAACTTCTTCCATTGACTGGCCTCATTGTTCAGAAATCCTTGTTATATTGGTCCTTCAGAAACTTGGCAAATAGATCGGCCGGATTGTCCTCGGATGAGTTCTTGAATATAGCATTGTTGATGCTCCGAAGATCAATCTTTGGTAATGAACTGAAGTCCTGAGGCTGTTTGAAGTAGTCCAGCTTGCTATTGAATATCTTTACCAAATACAACTGCTTCTCCTTGTCATACATCCAACAAACAACTCTGGATCTGTCGTTGCTGACTGCAAATTAGTCTTTGGAGCTACCAGTGTAGGTGTACTCTAGATTATCCACATCATCTTCTAGTCCTGGAGCAATCCAAGTCTTTTCGAATTCTTTGGGAGCTGGAGTCCAGTCTTTCCTTTTGTCAAACCAACTCTCAATAACATTACTGAGATTGGTCACTTCCAGTCCCAGTTTGTCGATATACTTGTGAACATACAAGTAATCTATGTACGGATCAGTGGAGATGTTCCCGAGTATAATGTTCTCTGGTTCGACTTCCTTAGATGATCCTGTGGAAGATCTAGGAAACTCTCTACGCTCTTGATCACAAATCGCATCAAACACTAAATCCATGGATATTTCTTTAAACATATCGTTGAAGCCTTCATTATTTAGGTCTTCTCCAAGCCCCTCGAAAGTAAGTCCTTCAGGTAGGTTGTCAAACAAACAATCATCATAATCGTCTGTGGGCTTTCTAGAGGAGGGATTTCCTTTGTCATCACCTCCTTGATCGTCATCAGGCTTATCGTCTTTCTTGTCATCCCTTTTGTTAGATTTTCCTTGTTTATCTCCCTTATCAACATCATCATTGTCATCATCTTTCTTGTCATCTTTATCTTCATCCTTGCCCTTTTTCACTTCCTTATCCTCTTTCTTTTCTTCTTCATCATTCTTCTCATCTTTCTCATCATCTTTCTTGTTCTCATCAGGCTTTGTTCCTTTGAGAGTATCAATCTCTTTCCGTAACTCAGCACTCTCTTTCTTCAGAAAACTGATGTCTTGTCTATGCTTGTTGATGTGCTCCATAAACTTGAGCATGCCCTTTATGAGATTATCGATCAGCAAAGTCTTTGTAGCTTAGTCCTGCTCCAGAACAAACACCCTCTCCAGTAGCCATTCCAAGTTAACAGGCATAAATGCGGGCTCGTTGGGAGATGGAGTATCCACTGGAGCCTGTCCCTTGTTAACCTGTGTATTAGGTGGGGATGTTAGTTGAGAGAAATTTAGCTGTGTAGGAGATTGAGGTGGTGAGGTCTGTTTGGGTGGTGATGATGGTGGTTGAGGTGATGGTGGTTTTTTTGGTTAAGGTGATGGTGGTTTGTGTGGTTTGTGGTGTTTTGGTGGTTTGTGATATTTGAGTGGTTTGGGAGGCTTGTGGTGTTTGGGTGGTTTGTGGTTGGGTGGTTTGTTGTGGAAGTTGTGTGGCTTGAGAAGATGTGCCTTCAGAAGTCTTTCTCTTCTTCACACGTGGGTCCCTTGGCCTCTTGGACACCATCTTCTGCCTCTTCTTCTTTGGGGTTGACTCGGGTGACGGGATACAATAAACATCCCTTTCATCTGAAGTTTCCCGTGCGCGTGGTGGAGAAACAACCATTGGCTCCCTCTTCTCGAATGCAAATTCGATCTCAGTGTTAGAGGAGTCAGATGAGAGTGCTTTCTTTGAATCAACTACTTGAAGAGATGTGTCTCCTGGAGCTTGGTCATGCTCCTTAGCGACAAAGGCTGTGGGAGTAGTATGATATGCAGTCTCATCTTCTACCCAGAAAACAATCTCCCAAACTTCACCAAAGGCCTTACGCATGTAAATATCTTCTTTCCTTTCTTATTCATGACCATATACGAGAAGATATCAGGGTTCATCTTCTTCTATGCCAGTGTGCCAACAGTCGGGATGAGATTCTAGTGGCGTCTAATAATGATGATCTGCATGAACCTGGGAAAAGGCAAAAACCTCTCCTTCATTTTGCCCTTGATATTATCGTACATATCCTAGAAGATCATTCAGGAGAAGTTGAAATCGACTCCAAGAGCTATGGCAACTGTGCAGAAACTCAGTGTCTGATTCAGCACGTCATAACCTCCTTTCCTCCCAGACAAGCATTGAGTAACCACATCCGCGAGGTATCTTTAGTATGGATGCAACTGTTTGTTCTCAGTTGGAGGGTAAAGACCCCTCATATCCCATCCTGAGCAGGGTGTTGTGAACTAGCTAGTTGTCGAGTTCAACTGGATCTGATTTTATCTCTGAACTGTAAGCACTCGTGAACAATCTGCTTACTAATAACCACAGGTTGACCTTGTACTTTTTCGATCAGGCATACATTCCCATTGGCGTCTGTATCCTCTATAAAGGAGTTGCAGAAATCTTAAATGTAGCTGGAAATGATAACCGGACACTCCATGATGGAAAAATTAATTGGTGACAAGATCAGTCCTCGCACCATGGTCTTATACATCTCGTGTTTTTCAGCAGGATCATCGAGGAAAGCTATCATGTTGTGATCCAGCACGAATCGTAGTTCAGTAGCCATCTGAAAAATAAACAGACTAAGTTAGTTAAGATTAAAATTAAAAATTAAAATCAAGTTTACGATAATCATTAAGTTCACGAACTAAAATAAGTTCACGAAGTGAAGTATGTTCACGAAATTGTACAAGTTCGCGAAGGAAAGCTAGTCCACGAAATTATTAGGGTTCGCGAAATTTGAAGTTCACGAACCAGGGTTCATGAAGATCGAGTTCACGAAATCATCAGTTCAAGAAGACAGAATGTTCGTGAACTTTTTTCCTTCATAAATTGTTCAATTTTGCTCCATAAACACTCATTTTGATCTCAAAATGCTCGGAATCCAAAGGCGACCAACATATATAAAAATAGGTTTCCAATTTGAATTATTTCCCAGTGATTTAACCAAAATAGTGCATGTTTACAGAGTAAGTACTCGAAATTAAAAATCTTCGATAACTTTTAATCTATGTGTCAAAATTCAGTCAAAATCTATACCTAGGTTAGTTTAAAGTATATCTAAAAGATGGTCGTAGTAAAATAGTCCAAAAGTCAAGGAAAACAAAAATTGACTAAGTTGGTGCTCTGGGAGTTCACGAAATCAAATACACGAATGAGAGAGTTCACTATATATATATATATATACTAGTCGGAAACCCGCGCGATGCGGCGGCGGTAAAAACAATATACAACGTGTGTTCGTTTGCTGTTAACAATCTCTCACTAATATGTTCTTGTGATATATATAGTGGTCTTGTTAGTTCTTTTTCGTAGCATCGTTTTGGATATGACTTGAGTTTTATAAATCTTCATTAAATAATACACACAAATAAGAAATAAATCCGTCATAAGCACAATGATCATGGAAAATAAAAAATCAAGCACACAAATTATATCATTCTTCATAAAAAAACAGCTTTCAAGTTTTAGGAAACCTCAATTGTGTTCTGTGTATGCCGAAATATGTTCTGTGTATGCCGGTAAGAGGCTATTATTTATCTTTTGTTGCATTAACATCTTAGGTCTTTAAGTTGTTTATGTTCATTAAGTTGTTTATGGTTGATAGGTTTTCAAATAATTTGCTATTTGTATGCTATTAAAAGAGTAGATTGGTCCTAAGTTACATTTTGACCACTATCCAGGTTTTGGCAATAGCTTTGCAGAAGGCAACAAAGAGAAAAAGAGAAAGAAAGGCAAAGAAAGAAAGGAAGGAAAAAATAAAATTTGAAAACAAAAAAAAAAAAAAGAAAAGTGGAGGCTCATGGTTGGTTGCATTTATTTTTATCATCCTTAAGTGTTTGCTTTTTAGGTAATTTTTCTTGCAGATACGAATCTTGCAAGATTATTTGATACCCATCAGGAAAACTCATTATGATTCGATTATTAAGTAGCACAAAGGATTTAATTCCAGCAATTATGGTGAAAATGTTGTTTCAAGAGACCAAAATAATGGAATACGTGCAACATTTGGAAGAGAAAACAACGAAGTACAAGGGATCCCTTCGACCCAAACAAAGTCAAACACAAGTTTTGAAAGAACAAAAAATGGCCAATTGGGCTTCATCTTGGTCAAGAACAGTTTGCTTCAACTTCTTCTGCAAAATGCATTATTCCTTCTGGATCAAGAAAGAGTGAAGCGTAAGTGCTAAAATCAAGAAACCAACAAATTGAAAGTTTTGTAAGACCCGTCATTCCTTAAAATCATGTGGAACATGAGATACCAAGTACATATATATCAAGAAACATTGGTGCTGAAGGGCCTAAATATGGGAGACAACAACAGGGACCAAGTTATTTGAACTCAGGGGTATCTTGTCCTGGTTTCAAATAAATGCAGCCCAACATTACGTTTGCTTGCTACTTATATTTTAATACCCTTTTGTTATCCGGTATTTGAACTTTGGGTCATTTTCTTCTTGTAGATCTTAATTTACATTCCAGAACTACTCCCTTGGTCTACAAATTGGAAAAATATTTCACATTAATACCTAATATGATCTTCATTATTGGCTTCTGCAATTCACCAATAGTTTATTTCAATTTTGTGGCTTTTCCCATTTTTTTGATAGCAAAATACATAGAACAATTCAAGAGATGCATGAAATAATCTATGAAATTTATAAATTCTGGAACTAACCTTAAGTCCTTAACCTGCATGAAACATCATCTTCACTTTCAATTTTCACCACTGTTTTAACCTGCCCACACATCTCCCTCCTGCATAACTACATATATATATATATATATATATATATATATATATAACTGAGTAAAATTCAAAAAAACACACACAATAAAAAACATCCTTAAAATCAAATAACACCAAAAAATGCAATGATTTATAGTGATACCCACTTAAAGCTTCATGTGCCTGGTAAAGCATCTTTATACAAAGATACAAAGTTACATGGCTGCCAAAGCACCATAATTTTATATTTGTTAAGAAGCCATACAAACACCATTACTTTATAAAGATTATTGCATGACATATGTTAATTTATAGTTTCATTTCAAGTGCCCACCTACTTAATATACTATAAAAGCAAAAATATTTCAACCTGCACTAAGCAACAATCTTCCATCGGTAGGTCATTTCTTACACAAAAATCTGTGCTAAAACCTTCACACATGAACAATAAGTGCCTCAAAAGAAGCCTCATCTCGTCACTTTGCAAATCCAGCTAATAATCAGCTTTTATGTTTTTTTGATAATGGGCCAAACTCGTTAAATATATAAAAAAGTACCAGATTGAATTTTGATAGTTGATTCAGCATCATTTCTAACCAATGTTTCACCAACAAAAAATGCCAGATCTAGACTTTTGATATATATGAACTTAAATAGTGTACGCATCAATGTTTAAATTTTCCTGTGAATGCCATACCAGCATGTAACAATAATACTTTCTAAATAAATAATCCACGAAAGTATATGAATTATACATGCATTCTACCAGCTGTGTCACATCTGATCTGTTACGGGTGGCTTCCTGAGTTGCTTCCTTAGCAACAATTACAGGGTCTTTTTTCGTAGCCTTTTTCAAATATATGGATCTAAAAACATACTCTATTTAACAAAGATAGATTTACCTTGCACGATCAAGTGCACATTAATGTTTCTAGAAAAATTCATAAAATTGCATCTGCCATAAAATTGGAAAACTTTTGGGTCATAAAATAACAAAAAATCTAAAGAAGCTTATTGAGTCTGATTGAAATATTTATGTCTGATTGAATCCATGTAAAATTGGAGAACTTTTGGGTCTGCTTGAATAAAATTGGAAAACTTTTGTGTCTGATTGAATCCATGTATATGCACCTGAACGTTTAATTACTTTAAAAGCTTTTTGATAAATTTGACATCCAAGCTACAAAGCAATAAGGACAACTTAAACAAAGCAAATAGGCGACCAAATAAACATAAAACCAATGCATTAAACACCCCTAAACATATTATTATTCATAAAGATTATCTTATACTTGACCAAATTAAGTTCGCATAAAAACATACCAATTGAGAACATCATTCTATCCAAAATCTAAAGCTTTTCTTTAAAAAAAACTATAAAACATAATAATCAGAACCCAACTCAACTCACATTCAGTGATTCGCCCAAATGCAGCCTGCACAAGCCAAAAACCTTGATAAAAAAAGAAGCATTTGTTTTAACCGCTTGTTCAAGCTCCAAATTCTGCAATTTCACCAAAACAAGAGATGCATCAGTTACAAAATTTGTTAACAACAAAATCTGAACTTCACCAGATTGACAATTGTTAGACCCATCAGAAACAAATCAACACAAGTAGTTCCAATTATTCTAGGGTGAGTGAACTGCATAGGTCTTTGAAAACACTACATATTATCAAAAGATCCAAATTAGATCAAATAGCTACAAATTAAAACCTAATCACCAAAATTAAACAAATAAATATATGATAAGTAAACAACTAATGTGTCTGGCTGATTTTAATTGTATCAAAAAAACTAACAATTTGTGAATCATCACAATTCTGAGCCTCGATGTAAATTTGAGTCATTTAACATTCAAAATTGTCAAGGCACAAGTTAAGATGACATAACAAAAAAATCATCAGCTAACTTAAATTGAATTCACAAAATGACCAGTACATACCAATAAAATCAAGGCAGCAAGCATTGACTTGGGAGTTTTACATGGAATAGAACTTACCAAAGCCATGATCATAGAGTATCTTCACCTTCATACTCATTGATGGCTTTAATCAGCTTGGTAACATAACTAAAGACAAAAATTAAACAAATTAGAAACAAAGAGATCATTTACATATCTATCTAGAGCTTTATGTTATACCAATTTAGTCTCTAAATTTCATCATGAGAACTACTATCCTAAAAATAAAAATAGAGAAAATATTTAACCAAAACACTCACCAGAAAAATGTGATCACTCATGTTGAACAAATCACATTATAGCCTGCAATCATAGAGTGGAAAATAAACATGAAACGCATTGCAACTGAGTTTCAAAACTACTTTAATAAATCTGGAATCCAAAAAGTTATTAATTAGTAAAATTGTAATAAAAAAACACATAACCAGCACTCAATTTTCAGCTAAGGGGAAGAATTTCATTCGAAGTCAAAACAATTCCAACACCTAACGAAACTCATACTGGCAATCAAATCGAAAAGAGGAAAAAAACACCTTGAGAAAAAACAAAAAGGGAAAGAACTTACCAGAGACTCAGATCCATGTCAAATTTGAACAAAGGGCCTTGTCTTTGCACAGGTTGTAGAAACAATCTCTATATAGTTTATACATCAATTTGAACATATTAAACAAAATGGTCTTGTCAAAATGTATAGGTCTTGAACAAACATTAAATGGCCACTTGTCAACCTAATTTCTTACCTGGTATATAGAAGTACCATAGAAGCACCTGGTAAAAAAGTAAACAACATAACATATAAAAAAGATGATAGCCTTAATATACACATTTGAAAATTAAAGCATTCTAAGTAAACAATACCAGGTCAAGTAAAAATATAAACGTGAAAAACTGTTCAAATTGTAAATGATGGTCTTAATCATCACCCCTCATTTCAATTGATACCATCTACAGATTCCTATATGTTAACAGTACTTGTAAGAAGGAAAAATAAAACAGACAGAATAGGATCCAAATTAAATTCAAAATTTCAATTTATGAGCACCCTTCGTGAACTCACAACTTCTTTAAACAACCCTAATTTCATAAAGAAAACATGAACAATTCATAAATAGTTGGTGCAAACCAAATTCAAATTCATAAAACCAGTAAAAGACTTCAGCCACTACTCTTGAATTGATTCAAAAATAAAAGAACTTCAACACCTAACAGAAACCCACGTAGATAATTTAATCAAAAAAGAGGAAAAACCCTAAGTAAAATCAAAAGGGAAGAACATACCAGTGAGCCAAGAATCATTCCATGTCTGCACCAAGTGAGACGACGATATTAAAAAGTAGTAGTCGACTGATGTAAAACTGATCGGCGATGGAGCTTGGAGTCTCGAGGTGGTCTGAGAAAATGGAGATGAAATGAGTTTTGAATAGCAAGCAAAATAGGGTTTTAAGGCTCAGTACAGCGGGAATTCAAAATTTTCACTGGGGTGTAGAATGTGCAATAGAACTTGAGAAATTAACTGATTAAGGTAAGAAAATCAAAGGGGAACGATGATGGAACGAACGACTACCTGCTTTGGAGAGAAAACACTGAGAATGGTATAGGAAAATTGGGGGAGATGGAAAGCATAAAGCAGGGTTTCAATCCGATTTCACGTTTAAGCATATGTTGGATTGGAATTAAGCTTTGTTGGGTTGTACCACATGCTTGTTTAGTTGTAATTTTCTTAATTTTTAAGACATTTGATTTATCTCTCCAATATCTATTATAAAGTAGTTAAGATATATATATAGGTGAAGGAAGTACATGAAGATGGTTCGTGTACTAAACCCTTCGTGTACTTCCTTTGTGTACTTCATTTCGAATACATATTTCGTGAACTTTTATTAATTTAATTTTCCAAGTTAATTAATTAAGTATAAACAAAACAAAATGAAATAAAATAAAATAAGATAAACTAAAATAATATAAAGTAAACTTTGGACGAGTTCAAGATTAAGTTGGGTCGATTTTGTGGGATCAAAACTTTTTCAGAAATTTGATTATGTTATAATAGTTTCCTATAGAAACCCAACTATTAAAATAATTATACCCCATCAATGATTTCCGCTCGTTTATCCATATTTCAAAGATAAGATATATGATCAAAAATTTTCTTAATGTTTTTCTATAATCCTTTTGGGAAGTTTATGGCCAATCAGACGTATTATCCAGTTTTATATGCAACCTATCAATTTTGTGAAATCTTTTGTTTCAAAACTTTGATTGTGTTTCAACAAACTTACAATGTTTTGACAGAGTTTTAAGATGAGAAAAGAAAGAACAAATCCATCAAATTAGAATAAAGAACAAGAAGGGGTTCTCTCATCTTTGTGCACATTGGCACCTTTTATTTTACTGATCTGCAGACACATTAGTCTTAACGTCACACATCTAGGTCTTTGCTTACGCAAAACAGAAGATGCTTCGGTAAGTATTTTCCACTCTTTGTTTCCACAAAACATAGAAAATACCCGATTTTTCTCAAAACAATTTCAAGTTTATCAAAACACAATCTTATTTTGACTTAAAGACTTCTATAAAAAGTCAAATAGTTATTGCATTTGTCTGGTTTATATGATTTTCCCAAAACTTCTCTGTTATTCATTTTAATCTTTTTGAGTGATCATATCTAATCTTCTTAGTGGAAAACATGCATTTAGTCCTTAGTGATAATATTTATCTAAAGTTGGTATTCCTAAGAAGTGATACTAAGATTGTGAATTTCTAAGTATCAGAAATCAATTCACTTTCCATTGAACAACTTTACTTGACTGTCCAAAAATTTTTTTGTATTTTTCTTAAACTTTTGAAAAGCAAAATCTTTTTGTATTTTTCTTTTATCAACGAAAAATCTTTTTGTATTTTTGTATTTTACTCCCCCTAAACTTACAGACAGACTAAAAAACTAAAAACTGAATAAATCTTTTTGTTCTTTTTGTAAATTCTGTCCCCCTAAATTTGTGATATATAAAAAATGAAATAAAAACAAAACACAAATTCTAACGTATTTACAAAGATTGATTTAATCAAAACTTACTAGTTTGAGTGAGGCGAACAAGTGGAGGAAGCGAGCTATATCGAACGGTTTAGTGAAAAGATGTGCAAGATTGTCATCGTTGTGAACCTTTTCCTGATCGATAAGCTTACGTTCGAAACAAGCTCGGATAAAGTGAATCCGGATGTCAATATGTTTAGTTTTGGAGTGTTGTACTGGATTCTTGACGATCTGAAGGGCTGCTTCATTATCACGGTAAATATGAGAGTCAAGAAAATTCAAACCATAGTCGAGATTCTGATGTTGCATCCAAATGACCTGAGAGCAACAACTTAATGCAGCAACATACTGAGCTTCAGTAGTAGAGGTGGAGACTCTGGTCTGCTTCTTGCATTGCCAAGACACGAGGTGATCTCCTAGATACTGACATCCACCAGTGGTTGACTTCCTCTCTATATTACAACCACCAAAATAACTGTTAGAGTAAGCAAATAGTTTAAGCTCAAAGTTTTTAGGATACGACAAACCAAGACGAGGTTTGCCAATAAGGTAGCAAAAGATCCTCTTGACAGCAATTAGATGAGATGCCTTCGGATTTGCCTGATATCTGGCACACTTACATACGGAGAACATGATGTCGGGTTGGCTGGCGATGACGTACATCAGTGAGCCAATCATCGATCTGTAAAGATTTTGATCAACATTTTCACCATTTGAATCCGAAGTCTAGATAGGACGAGAAGCCATAGGAGTGGAGGCGAGCTTGGAGTCCAACATGTTAAACTTTGCAAGTATGCCAGTCACGTACTTGCCTTGATGAATCAGCACTCCCTTCTGATCTTGCTTTCCTTGGAGACCTAAGAAGAAGGTCATCTCCCCCATCGCACTCATCTCAAACTTTTTCTTCATCACAACTTCGAATTCCTTGCACAGCACCGAGCTCGTGGAACCAAAAATGATATCATCCACATAGATCTGGACTAGATTAAAGTCATCCTTCTCTATGCGAACGAACAATGTCTGATCTATGGCTCCACGGATATCTCCATTGGCTAGAAGGTGGTCTGTAAGTGTAGCATACTGCGAATCCTCAAACCCGGGAGGTTGACGTAGATAAATTTCTTCCTTGACCTTTCCATATAGAAAAGTTGTCTTCACATCCATCTGATAGACAATAAAGTTCATGTATGATGCATAGGCCAAGAAGACGCGAATAGCTTCTAGCCTTGCAACCGGTGTGAAGACTTCCTCGTAGTCAATCCCTTCTTGTTAGTAGAAGCCTTGGACTACGAATCTTGCTTTATTTCTTTTGATAACACTTGTATCATTCCACTAGTTCCTAAAGACCCATCAGGTTCCACTAGGCAGTTTCCCTTTGGGCAAAAGAACCAGATTCCACACCAGAAGCTTCTGAAGCTGTATCGGTTTTTCTTGCATCACTTCAACCCAACTTCATTCCTTAAGAGCCATCTTGATATTCTTCGGTCTTACCTGCGAAATGAAGCAATAATATAAACAAGAATTAATTGGACCTGATTGACTGCACGTGAGAGGTCCTTCAGATGAAGCAGTCTGAGCAGGAAAGAATCTGCTTCTGGTAAGAACTCCCTCTGAAAGTGGTACAATTATGTTCTCCATTGGATGATCCTTTTTTATGCTTCAAGTGGGTACGTCCTGCACAACTAAGTTGTCAAGTAAATTGCTGATGTGGGTTAGCTGCTCTTCATTGGAGGAAGCAGTGTTATCATTAGGAGTAGTATCCCTTGATTCAGCATCATTATCCACACAATGTTCTGCAGGGATGTGTTCTGAGAACAATGGATTATCAAAGGTCTGGTGAGAATATGAAGATGTTGGATCTATCTGTTGAGTTGGTTGAGCTGACTGAGAAGTCTCAGAATCCGATGGGAGAACTTCATTGATTGGTTGGGCTCTTTGATACATGCCTGGCGGGTCAACACTCAAAAGCTTGGGGTTGCATGGAACATAGTCAACTCTGTAGTCCATGTCGTCACTCTTGTAGCAGCTGTCTTTAGGTTCAGTGGGGGTTGTACTCTCAGATGAAGTATTAAAAGGCTCAAAAGTACAATCATATTGAAATAGACAGTTTGGACCTGAACCAGCTTCAATGTGATTCATCTCTTGCCAGTCAATGTAGTATGACTCCACAATCTCCCGAGTCTTCTTGTTGTAGACACAATAAGTAGCCTTCTTAGAAGTATAGCCCACAAAGTAACACTTATCAGCTAACTAGTTATTAGGCTCAGTATGGAGGAGAGTGCATGGACATCCAAAAGATTTGAAGTGACCAACCTTTAGCTTCTGATTGAAGATCTCATAGGGGGTCTTCTGGTTTCAATTGTTTTGCAAGGCACGGTTCTGAACATAACAAGTTGTGTTGACAGCTTCAGCCCAGAAAAAGATTGGCAGCTTTGAATCAAACACCATGGTCCTGGCAGCCTCGATAAGTGTTTTATTGCGTCTCTCAGCAACTCCGTTTTGCTGAAGTGTCTGAGCTGCACTGTACTGCCTAGCAATCCCCTTCTCAACACAAAAATCAATAAGATTTTGGTTTCTAAACTCTGTGCCATTGTCAGTTTTGATCACCTTTACCTTTACGTTCTTCTAGTTATCGATCAAGGTGATGAACTTCTTTAGGATCCGTGCTGTCTCATCTTTCTTAGAAAGAAAGAAGACCCAAGTGAATCTTGAGTAGTCATCTGTAATCACGAGACAGTATGACTTCTTTCTAATGCTCATAACATTTACCGGATCAAATAGATCCATTTGAAGAAGCTGCAGAATGGAAGAAATTGAGTTGAACTATTTTGGTTTGTGGGGTCTCTTATGTTGCTTCTCGTTGGCACATGCGATGCATTTCTCTATGGAAGGGTAGTTTTTTGAAGGAAGTCCAATCACATGATCTCCCTTGGCCAATCTATTAAGATTCTTCAAATTGACGTGACCCAACTGGCGATGCCACGAGAAACAGTCAGTCTCCGATGCCTTTGAAAATAAACACGTGTTTTCAGTGAATGAATCCTAATTCATATTGATCATGTAGGCATTATTGATCCTTAGAGATCTCATCAGGATCGACTTCTCTGGAATAAGAAACCCAGGCTTTAACATCAAACACTCCTTGTTTGTGAATTGTGTTGAGAAGCTCTTGTCATAGATCTGGGAGACACTCAACAAACTGTGGTTGAGTTATTCCACGTAGTACACGTCCTCAAAGCTTAAAGTTCCATTCGCCATGGTTCCTTTGATGCTTATCTTCCCACTTTGTCTCCATCGAATGAGACATATCCTCCATTGAACTGTGTAACTTCATGTAACTTAGAAAAATCCCCAGTCATGTGCCGGGAGCAACCACCATCAACATACCAAACATTCTTTAGTTTATTTGGTGATCCCTGCACGATATATGCATGTTTAGTGAGAAACAGGTACCCAAATCCTCACATATTTAGGCACTTTGGTGTTGTCCTTGCCTTTACTCTTGGGCTTGTTCATACTTCTAGAATCAATTGGTTTCACTGGTGGTCTACTTTTCCAATGTGCATTAACTTCGGATTGAAAAAATCTTGCTATCTTTTGTTTATGAAAACCATTTTCATTCTGTTTAGCCTTTTTGTTGTCTCTGGCAGTGTGATGATTATGTATCATCTTTTTTTTTTACCTTAGGCTTGGTGGGTTAGTCAGTCCTCACTGGTTTACTAACTGGTTTTTCCTTAGGTGTGACCTTCTGATTCTTCCCATAGAAGAACTCAGTGGGTTTGTGTAGACAGTGTCTGGCAATGTGGCCTGGTCATCCACACGCATAACAACAAACCTTTTAATGAAACTCATTGGGTTCAAAGGGCTTTGTATCACAATAACTGAAACTAGCAGATGAACTTGTAGATACTTGTTCCAATGACCTACTTGGAACATAAGGTTCACAGTTAGGATTTGACTTTGAATCCGTCTCTACAATGATTGTGGAATGAGCCTTGCTTACATTTTTTATAATGGAGAATCATTTTTTTAAGACACATTTGTTTTTAACATCAGCATCAGTTTTAACAAATTTAGTCTTCAAATTGTTAATCATTTCATTAGGCTTTATAGTGATTGTTTCAAATTTCCCAACATAGTCAATTTTTGGTACTGAAAACTTTGACTTATTAATCGAAACCAAAAACTTTGTGCTCCTCCCAACACTTGTTTCTTCCTACTTCGTACTCTGACTTGAAAAACTCAAACTTTCTGTACAAACCTCAGAATCATTAGAACAATTTACATCAGTCAAATTAGGATCAACTATGATGGAAACTGGTTTGCCAGAACCAGTAGTGAACTCATGCCCATAGTCTGACTTTAAAATTAAATCATCAATAGAATTGTTGATTTTGGGCATGCTGGAATAATTGTGGCTAAAAGAAGGTTCAACCTCACTATAACCAAGCCCTGTTACCTTTCTTCCCCTAACCTCAACATTGATCATTTTAGCCACCAAGTTATTTGAGCAATCATACTTTTCAGCTCTGATTTTAGTTTTAGACAACTCAATTTTAACTTGGTTTAATTCTAATGTAATCTCATCTATCCGGCACTTGGCATCCCGATAGTTAGATTCCTTATCACTTAAAAGTTCCTTTAACTTTGAAATGTCACGCCTTTCGACTTCAAGTTTCCTTTTGAAACTTTCTTCATTTTTAAGAAAATCAGAGTTAAAGTATTTAAGTTTGGTGACTTTTTTAATCAAGGATTCATTGTGTGATCTATACTTTAAAACTTTATCAATGCAATATGAATCTGACTCCTAAGTCACCAATACTTTAGATGTTCCAGCTCCTCAAAATCATGTGTCTTCTTATCAGGCTCTTTAGCATTCTTTGGCAGCTTGCATTCCCGAGCAAAATGGCCTAGCTGGTTGCAGTTATAACATCTGAGCTTTGACTTGTCAAACCCCAGCTTCTTTCCTGGATTGTTCCCAAAGTTATTCCTCCCATACTTCTTGTGAATTTCTTGGCCCTGAAAACTGTCATGGCTATCTGCCAAGCTATGTCCATCTCTTCCACATCAGCCGGATTGATCTGCTCTAGATGGTCTTGTGTCAGATTGGTTGAGGCTAGCTCATCTACAATAAATGCATTGTTGTTGTTCATAAAGCCCTTGAAAAGCTGCAGGTTACCTTCACTTTCAGCATTAACTTTGGGTAATGAATGAGCTTGCTCGGAAGAGAGAAAAGCTGTCCCAAATGGAACAGACTAAGATCCAGAAGCTTGACTAGTCATTGAAGAGAGAAGGGATGCGTTCTTTGTAGCTGGTGTGATGCCCAATGAGCTGGCATGATTTAAGGCTTTTTGTTTATCATCCATATCAAATGAGTTGATTATGGAGATCAGCTCACTAAGGGTGGTCTTGTACATATTTTTCGTTCTTTTAATAGTGGTACAATTGGAGTTCCAATTGTATGGAAGAGAATTCAACAGCTTTTTATTGATCTTAACCTTGGTCATCTCTATCCCAGCATTTGTGTGCTAAGTCATCAAATGGGTGAACCGGTTCAGTGGGGCCTCTAGTGTCTCACCCTTGATGTGATTAAACTTGTTAAAGTGTTTCCTTAACATGTCCTCCCGCATATCCTCATTACCCTCGAGCCTTTCAACCAATGCATCCCGCAATTCGTTAGCCGTTTTGTGCTCTTTGAAGCCATGAGCAACTTCAGTGGATAATGCCATGGTGAATGAGGCATATGCCTTGTCATCCTTTCTCTAAGGAGAATTGCATTCTTAGTGAATAACTCAGGGCCTTTTGGGATCAGCCTATTAAGTTCACTCACATACATGCGCTCATAAGGCCCTTCCTTAATGGATCTCCATAGCTTCGGGTCTGTGTATTTCATCAATGACTGGAATCCGAATTTCCAATCCTAAAAATTGTCACTAGAAACAAGCCTAGGAGGCTTGGCGCCCGTTCGTATCTCAATGTCCAAATTGAGCAGGTTGGACTGATTGCTTAAGTTCTTAGCAGCCATGTACATAAGTATCTAAGTCCAAGTTCTCGAAATCAAGAAAGTATGCTAAGTCCAATCAGTACTCGAAGTCTAAGCAGAACACAAATCTCCAAGGTACACGAAATCCTCAGAGCATTCGAAATCCAAAAGTACTCGAAATCCTCAGAGTACACTAAATTGATGTTCATGAAACCAAGAAATCGAAGTCAAGTACACGAAGCCAAGTACACGAAGATGATATACGAAGATCAAAGTACCCGAAGCCTGTAGTGCACAATCTCAAGTAACCGAAGATAAAAACATGAACCTCAAGTTCACGAAATATGGAGCTCACGAAAATCACTTGAAAATAATCCAGATAGAATACTTTCAAGATCCAAAACTCCAAATTGATAAAGCAACTAGCCAATGTAGAAAAGAACAATAAAGTCGCGAACTTGGGATGCAAAGTTGTTACCTTTGTGCTGAAAAGAGCTCCAAAGCTCTGATACCACTTTTAGGTCCCTAGCTTGTCCAAGATCCAAGCTTTATCCAATAAATCAGCATGAAACCTCTTCTACAAAGTTTGGAATCCAATATAGACGGTAGAAAAATGAATTTCTATTGCATAAGTCATGAACTTTACAAAGTCAACTTCAATGCATCTAGAAGTGCTCTGCCTCTGGACTCTAACCCTAGACCAGTATCTGTATGTCTATTTACACTGGTCTGGGAGTACACGTTTTCCATTGTACACAAAATCTAAAGTACACGAAAATACAAGTACACGAAAATAAACAAAACTTGGCCTTCATCTTTGTCTTGAGTTGATTTTGTCAGCCTTTGTCGTCTCGATGGGCAATACACTGTGTTTAGGTTCGGTGGAGACTGCACTCTTAGAAGAAGTACTAAAAGTCTCAAAAGTAGAGTCATATTGGAATAACTAGTTTGGACATGAACAGGCATCTGTGTGATTCATCTCTTGCCAGTCAATATAGTATGACTCCTCGATCAGCCGACTCTTCTTGTTGTAAACCCGATACGCAACTTTCTCAGCAGAATAGCCCACAAAGTAACACTCATCAGCTTTATAATCAAACTTGTGATTGAGCTCTGTGTGGAACAGAGTGCAAGGCCATCCGAAAGATTTGAAGTGACCAACCCTTGGCTTCAAATTGAAAAAAAAAATCTCATAGGGGGTCTTCTAGTGGCGTTTGTTCAATAAGGCTCGGTTCTGAACATAAAACGTTGTGTTAAAAGCTTCTGCCCAGAAGAAGATTGGCAGTTTTGACTCAGACAGCATGGTCCTAGCAACTTCGATAAGTGTTATGTTGCGTCTCTCAGCTACTCCGTTTTGCTAAGATTTTCGAGCTGCACAGTAATGCTGAACTATCCCCTTCTCTTCACAAAAGTCAATAAGTGTCTAACTTCTGAACTTTGTGCCATTATTTATTCTAATCACCTTCACAATTAGGTTTTTCTGGTTCTCAATCAAGGTGATAAACTTCTTTAAGATCTGAGTTGTTTCATCTTTCTTAGCAAGGAAGAAGACCCAAGTGAATCTGGAGGAGTCATCTGTGATCACGACACAGTATGACTTCTTTCTGATGCTCATAACGTTTACCGGTTCAAATAGATCCATTTGAAGAAGCTGCAGAATGGAAGAAATTGAGTTGAACAATTTTGGCTTGTGAGGTTTTTAATGTTGCTTCCCTTTGGCACATGCGATGCATTTCTCTATGGCAGAGAAGTCTTTTGAAGGAAGTCCAATCACATGATCTCACTTGGCCAATCTATTGAATTTCTTTAAGTGGACATGTCCCAACCGGTGATGCCACAACAAACAATCAATGTCCTAGGCCTTTGAAAACAGACATGTGTTTTCAGTGAATGAATTTGAATTCACATTAATGATATAGGCATTGTTAATTCTTGGAGTCCTCATCAGGATCCACTTCTCGGGTTTGATAAATCCAGGCTTTAAGATCAAGCACTCCTTGTTTGTGAAGTGTGTAGAGAAGCTTTTATCACAGATCTGGGAAACACTCAACAAATTATGATTGAGTTCCTCCACGTAATACACATCTTCAAAGCTTAAAGTTAAATTTGTCATCATTCCCTTCATGCTTATCTTCCCGCATTTGTCTCTAGAAAATGAGACAACCTCCATTAAATGGTCTAACTTCATGTAACTGACAGAAATCCCTAGTCATGTGCTGGCAGCAACCACTATCAACATACCAAACATTTTTCAGCTTATTTGGTCGTCCTTACATGTTACACTAACGTTTAATGAGAAACAGGTACCCAAATCTTTACATATTTAGGCACCTTGGAGTGATCTTTGATTGGGCCAGTGATCTTTGATTGGGCCAGTGAAGTTGTTCACTCTGTCAGAATCATTTCGTTTTAAATGAGATTTTCTTTTCCAAATCATTTTAATTTTAGATTTAACAATTTTAGGTTTCTTTTGTTTATTCCTATTTTGATTCCTTTTAGGCTTTTTTGTTCTGACAGAGTGGTAATTCTGAGCTTGCATAGCCTTCTTTATCTCAGGCTTGTTCACCTTGGGCTTGGAGGATTCCTCAATCCTCTTTGGCATACTGATTGTTTTAGCCTTAGGTGTGACCTCCTGATTCTTCCAATAGAAGAACTCAGTAGGTCTGTGCAGATAGTTGTTGGCTATGTGGCCTGGTCTCCCACAAGCATAAAAACATACCTTTTGATAAAACTCATTGGGGTCAAAAGGTTTTACATCACAATCACTGAAACCAGGATCTGAACTTGTAGAGGTTTGTTCCAATGACCCTTTTGGAACATAGGGTTCACAGTTAGGATTTCACTTTCACCCAACCTCTTCAGTGATTGTGGAATGAACCTTGTTTTCATTTTCTTTAAAAGGAGAATCATTTTTTTTCAAGAAACATTTTTGAACATCAACATTAGTTTTAACAAATTTAGTCTTAAAATTTTGAATCATTTCATTTGGCTTGATACTGATTGTTTCAAATTTGCCAACATAGTCAATTATGGTAACTGAAAATTTTGGCTTGTTAAACACAACAAAATAATATGTTCTCTTCATCCTGACCTGAAACACCAAATCATTCTGCACAAACATAAGAATTATCAAAACAGTTCATATTAGTTAAGTCAGGGTCAATTGTGAGAGGAACCAGTTTATCAGAACCAATAGAGAATTCATGCCCACAGTCTGATCTTGGAATCAAGTCATCAACAGAGGTGTTGATTTTGGGCATGCTAGAGTAATTGTGGTTAAAAGGAGGTTCAACCTCACTGTAACCAAGTCCATTTTCCCTTTTTCCCCGAACCTCAACATTGATCATGTTAGCAACCAAGTTACTTGAGTAATCATATTTTTCAGCTCTAATTTTAGTTTTAGACAACTCAGTTTTAACTTGATTCAATTCTAAGGTAATCTCATATATCATGCGCTTGGCATCTCGATAGTTGGATTCCTTATCACTCAAAAGTTACTTTGACTTTGAAATATCACGTCTCTCGGCCTGAAGTTTCTTTTTAAACATATCTTCATTTTTATGAAATTAAGGGTTAAAGTGTCTTGAGTGATCTGTACTTAAAAACTTTATCAATGTAAGAGGTTGAGCATAGATTTTTAGTTACCTCAGTACATTTCTCCTCCACCTCATAGTCATCCCCAGTTCTTGTACCTGATCGCTCTAATCATAGGAATCTGACTCCTAAGTGACCAAGGCCTTTAATGTTCCAGCTCTAGTGGAATCATCTGTCTTCTTCTCAGCCTCCTTCACATTCTTTGGCAACTTGCACTCCCTAGCAAAATGTCCTGGCTGGTCACAGTTATAACAACGAAGCTTTGACTTATCAAAACCCAGCTTCTTTCTCGGATTGTTTCCAAAGTTGTTCCTCCCATATTTCTTGTTAAATTTCATGGCTTTGAAGAATGTCACAGCCAATGCCATGCAATGTCCATCTCTTCGACATATTCAGGATTGATTTGTTCTAAGTTATCCTAAGTCAAATTGGCAGGGGCTAGCTCTCATACAATAAAGGCATTGTAACTGTTCATAAAACCCTTGAACAGTAGCAGGTTCTCTTCAATTTTAGCACTGACTTTGGGCAAAGATTGAGCTTTCCCTGAAGAGAGAAAAGCAGTCTCAAATGGAACAGACTGAGATCCATAAGCTTGTTAATTCATTGTGGAGAGAAGAGTTGCATTCTCTTTTGCTGGTGTGATGCCCATTGAACTAGCATGATTTAGTGCTCTCTATTTTTCATCCATATCATAAGAGTTGATTATGGAGATAAGCTCACTTAGGGTGACCTTGTACATGTCTTTAATTCTCTTAATTGTTGTACAATTGGAGTTTCAGTTGTACGGAAGGGAATTAAGCAGCTTTTTGTTGACCTCACCTTTGGCCATCTAAATCCCAGCACTAGTAAGCTTAGTCATCAAAAGGGTGAATCTCTTTAGTTAGGCCTCTAATGTCTCACCCTTGATGTGGTTAAACATGTTAAACCTCTGTCTTAACATGTCTTTCCTGCTTTCTCGCATGTCCTCATTTCCCTCGAACAGTTCCACCAATGCATCCCACAATTCCATGGTTGTTTTCTCCTCTTTGAAACCATGAGCAACTTCAGTGGAAAAAGCCATGGTAATTTAGGCATATGCCTTATCATCCTTCTCCCTTTGGAGAATGTCATTCTCGGTGAATAACTCTGGATCTTTCAGGATTAAACCGTTGAGCTCACTCTCATACTTGGGCACATATGGCCCTTCCTCAATAGATCTCCACAATTTCAGGTCACTGTACTTGATAAAAGACTGGAATCTGAATTTTCAATCTTGAAAGTTGTCACCAGAAACAAGCCTAGGAGGCTTGGTTCCTGTTCTGATCTCATTGTCTAAGTTGAGCAGGTTGGACAAGTTACTGAGGTTCTTAGCAGCCATGTTAAGCAGTATTCAAGTTCAAGTTCTCAAAAACACAAAAGTACTCAAAGTCCAGGCAGTACACGAAGTCACAACAGTACTCGAAGTCTCAAAAGTATACGAAATCTTCCAAGTGCTCGAAGTTATCCAAGTACACGAAGATGAAGTAATCGAATATTGTAGTTCATGAACTCAGGTAATTGAAGTTGAAGTTCACCAATCTATGAATCTGATGTACCCGAAGCCTGAAATACACGATCTTCTCAGAAGTATCCGAAGATTGAAGTACACAATCTCAAGTAACCGAAGAACAAGAACACGAAGCTCAAGTTCACGAACACTGAAGTTCTTCAAAAAAAAATTAAAGAAATCCCGATGAAATTTCGTCAAGATCAAGAACCCCAAATTGATGGAATATATTCCCATGGTAGAAATGAACAATACAGTCATGAACTTGATGAAGAAAGTTGTTCCTTTATGCTGAGAAAGAGCTCCAAGCTCTGATACCACTTGTAGGTCCCTTAGCTATCAAGATCCAAGCTTTCTCTAGCAAATCAGCATCAAGTCTCTTCTATAATGTGCAAAATCCAAAATAGAAGATAGAAAACTTAATTTCTACTGATAAAAATGTGAACTTTACAAGGTGGCTTAAATACGTCTAGAAGCACTCTTACCTCATGATTCTAACCTAGACCAGTACACTGTACATCTATTTATACTGGTCTTGGAGTACACGAGATCCTATTTACACGAAATACTAAGTACAGAAACTATAAAGTACATGAAAATCAAAGTACACGAAAATATACAAAATTGGTCTTCAGCTTTGTTTGGTGTTGATTTTGTCAGTCTTTATCGTCTTGATGGGCTCTACAATTTCATTTCGTTCCTAGTGTCCTCATAACTCACTAAACCAGCCCCCCAATTTCCAAAAACTCGATTAATACAGTATTCGAAATCCTCGGAGTTCATGAACCCCAAGGTACACGAAACCTAGAGTTCACGAATTCCCAAGGTACTCGAAACCTAGAGTTCATGATCCTCAAAGTACACGAATTCATGAAGTTCACGAACTTTTGGTTCACGAAGGGAGGTTCGGATATTCCCGTTTTGTGTACTCTTCGAATACTCATCTTTTCTTCAGAAAACATCTTAGAAAACTATCCAGGATTTGAGAAACTAGTTCTAGGTACATTACGCATTGGAACCAAAAAGGAACGAACTTTCTACAATAGATCGGAGCTCAAAACAACAAGAACCAAGGTAAAAATCGGAGTGAAGACTCAGTCTTTAGGGTTTTTGCTAAACCGGAACATTTGGGTGTTAAAACCGGTTTTGAAGCTTCGTGAACCCGCGAATTTGTGCAATATCAATCTAGAAACACTTGGATGTGTTTGGGATAAACTTTGGATGGATGAACTTGTATTAAAATGATCGAGAGGGTAGTATCGATGCAGGAATGAGCTAGATAAATAGGATTGATGAGGATGAAGGGTACTAGTTGTTCTTCCATCAATATTACTTGTTTAATGGTCCACTAAACGACAAACCCTTTCGAAACTAATAAGTTCAATGAAGTCCAAGTGGGTTGGGACAAGGAACCATCGATATTTTCAATCTCGATGGCTGTAGTATTGATGACAAGCTGCTGTCGCCCCATCCTTGGATATTTCTAAGTGTAGTCAAACCTTTTCCCGTCGATACTATCTTGGACCATCGATATTAGTTAACTTCACCTAATCCAAGTAATTTAAACCTAAGATCTAGTAATACTAATCGAACAAGATACTAGCCTCTTGGATCTTAAACTCATCAATACTATCATGGGGCCTTCGATACAACTCATCAAGTAATTTCAAGTGTTCCAAGCTCAAAATCTCATGATAATTACCATGATTGAAACCATGTGGGTGGGTAGAATGTGAAAGTATCGATGAAGGGCATTAGGGTTTGTTATTTGATCATATAATCATTGATACTTTCATATACCTACCCATACCCATGTGTTAATTATTCTAACTGTGAACTTATCATAATCTCATTATAACTTTGATAAAATACTTTCACCATAGAGTAAATGGTAATAAGCTGTGATAAATGAATGGTGTAAACTTATTTAAATAGTTTTAAACTAATAACAAAGACTTTTGGAAAACAAAGATATTTTATTATTAATTTAAGTGTATAAATTATGAAATCTCCAATAGTTTCAAAACATACATTGAGTGTAAAGCCTTAGGTCAAGGTCAAGATGATAAACAAAGACATATCACAAGCTACTAAACTTAACCTAAATGGATAAGTGATAGTGCGTATTCAAATTCAAGTTATGATTAGGAAAAAGGTAATCAAAGTAAATTCAAATGGATTCAATGCGGTGTACTAACAAATAAAATTACACTTGGGCTATTCATAACACAAAACCCATACTTACAAGTGGTGAACATCAAATAAATCAATCTCAGGGCTGTGAATACAACACGATTCAACATCAAAGAGGGCATGCATTCTTGTTAACAGTCAACCAATACAACAACACCAAGGTGAGTTCATTTGCCCTTTTTTTCTATTCTTTTGATTTCAAAATGCGAGGCTGAGAAACATGCTAAACTCTTTTCTTAAAGTTTTTAGTACAATTATACCTTATTTATCACAATGATGTAAAAAAGGTTATACTTTTGTTAATACATCTACATATATCTATGTTTATATCTGTAGAGCCCATTTCAAGATGAAGACAAACAAAGCCAACCATAAAAGGGCTGAAGTCCAGATTTTGATCAGATTTTCTTTTATTTTCGTATACATAGATTTCTTATACATATGTATTTCGAGTACTCGAACTTATTTCGTATAGTAGTTCGAGTACACCCAGACTTAGTCTAAATAGACGTATTTTGTACCAGTTTAGGGTTGGATTCCCGAGGTGTGCTCTCTAGACGTATTGAGGTACATTTTCGAATACATCACTGAATATATCAAAGTTTCGATCTTTTTTCTTATTCTTTTTATTTCTTTGACTCTATTATGGATTCCGCACGTTATAGAGTCACTTGATGCAGATTAGAGGCATAAAGCTCGGATCTTGATCTGGTTTGGGAATTACAAGTGGTACCAGAGCCTTAGTCCTCTTTTCTTCATCAAGGTATCGCCTTTTTCAAGAAAGTTTATTACTTTGTCATTATACTCTACTCTATCTAGCTACTGTTTCAATTTGGGACTAAAAAACTGAAAAAAAATTTCTTAAAAATTTTCTTAAGTATTTTCGAGTTCAAAAATTTTCGAGTTCAGCTTTTTCGAGTACAGTTAGAATGTTCAAAGTGTTGTCAAAAATTCGACTACAAGGTCTGGTGTGTTCGACTACAAAGGATCTTCGAATACAGACCTTTTAGGGTACACAGGATCTTCGATTACAAAAGGGTTCTTCGGGCATACAAGGTTTTTGAGTACAAAAGGGATTTCGAGTACAGAAATAGTTCGTGTATGCTGAAAACTTCGAGTATAGTTTGATCTTCGGGTAGTGGTGTTACTTCGAGTAATGCTTGGCGATCAGTGCAATTGGGACTTCGTGAACTATATTTAGAAAAATTTCAGATCAATCATGGCATCTAAGAATCTGACCAATCTGTCAAATCTGCTCAACTTGGACAATGAGATCGGCACCGGAACCATGCCACCTAGGCTCGTGTCGGGAGACAACTTTCAAGATTGGAAGCTCAGATTTTAATCATTCATCAAGTACACTAACCCGAAACTTTGGAGGTCGATTGAAGAAGGGCCTCATGTGCCCGTGTACCAAAGTGAACTCAATGGATTAATTCCCAAGGATCCTAAACTGTATACAGAAGCTGACATTCTTATGATAGCGAAGGATGATAAAGCATATGCATCGATCACTATGATTTTATCCCCTAATGTTGCCCATAGTTTCAAGGAACATAAGACAGCTAAGCAATTATGGGATGCTTTGGTTGAAAGGTTTGAGGCAATGAAGATATGCGAGAGAGTCGCAAAGACATGCTAAGGCAGAGGTTCAATATGTTCAATCACATTAAAAGTGAATCCTTGGAAGCTCAACTGAATTGTTTCACTCACCTTATGACTGAGATGACTAGCGCTGTGATTGAGATGACTAAAGGAGAGGTCAACAAGAAGCTCTTGAACCCATTGCCATACAATTGGAATTCCAGCTAAACCTCAATCAAGAGAACAAAAAATATGTACAAGACCTCCCTAAGCGAGTTGATCTTAATTATCATTTCCTATGACATGGATGACAAGAAAAGAGCTCTCAATCATGTAAGCTCCATGGGTATTGCACAAGCATCAGAGAATCCTGCTCTTCTGTCATCCATTAACTTCCAAACATCAGGGTTACAGCACTATCAAGCCCCATCATCTCAGTCAATTCCATTTGAAACTGCATTCCTCTCATCTGGGCAAGCCAGTTCAGTACCCAAGATCAGTCGTGAGAGTGAAGAAAATCTGCTTCTATTTAAGGGCTTTATAAACAGTTATAACGCATTCATAGCTGGAGAGTTAGCACTGCTAACCTTACTCAGGATAATCTAGAGCAAATAAATCCAGCAACTGTTGAGAAGATGGATATTTCATGGCAAATGGCAATGGCAGTGTTCCGAGAAAAGAAGTTCTTCAAAAAGTATGGAAGGAGCAGCTTCGGAAACAACCCAGGAAAGAAACTGGGCTTTGATAAGTCAAAGCTGCGATGCTACAACTGGGTCATTTTGATAGAGAATACAAACAGCCAATGATGGCTAAGGAAGGAGAGAAGAAGCCTGAAGAGAAGGCTGTGATTGCTGCTGCTGGAGGAGGTGCTAGCTCGTCTAAGGCACGCTCTCGTGGCTGAGGTGGATGAAAAGCAAAATGAGGTAACCCAAAATCTTTGTTCCACTTCTTGCATTGATAAAGTCTTTAGATATCGGTCTCATAATGAGGACTTGATCAAAGAGGTCACCAAATAAGTACTTTAACTCTGAGTTTTTAAAAAATGAGGCACTTTTCAAAAAGAAACTTGACGCTGAAAGGCGTGATATTTCACAATTAAAAGATTTATTAAGTGATAAAGAGTCCAACTATCGTGACGCGAGGCGTCAGATAGATGAACTCACCTTAGAGTTGGAGCACCTCAAGTCTCAATTGTCTAAATCAAAAATTCAAGCTGATAAGTATGATTATGCTAGTACTGCAGTGGCCAATATGATTGATGTCCAATGTAGGAGAAAGTCAAAAATTGGGATTGGTTTTACCGAGGTGAAACCTCCGTTTAACCACAATTACTCCATCATGCCCAATATCAACACATCTGTTGATGATCTGTTGTTGAAATCTGACCGAAGGTTTGATTTCACCACTGGTTCTAGCAAACCAGTTCCTTTGACAACAGATCCCATTGAGACCTGCCCCAATATTTCTGATGATTCTGAGGTGTGTGCAAATAGTTTAAATGAAACAGGTTTGAGGGGGGAAGATTGAAGAAAGAAGTGCTGGGAGGAGCACAGATTGTTCAACATCTTTTGGAACATCACCTTTTATTTCAAACACTGATTTTGTTGGAAAAGTTGATGGATTTAAAATTAAAACTAAAGAGATGTCTAAAAACTTTAAGCCAACTTTTGTTAAGAATGATGTTATTTTGGAATCTATATCTTCGTGTTTGCATCATGAATACTAGGGTCATTCCACAATCATCAAATAGGCAGATTCAAAGTTGAACCCTGACTGTGAACCTTTTGTTCCAATTAGGTCATTGGAACAAGCCTCTACAAGCTCATCTTCTAGTCACAGTAACTGTGATGTAAAACCCTTTGACCCTAAGGAATTTCAAGAGAAGGTATGTTGTTTTGTTTGTGGTAGACCAGACCACATTGCCAAAAATTGTCTGCACAGACCTACTGAATTCTTTTATGGAAAGAATCCAAACCCTCTTTCAAATCAATGAGGACTGACCAATCCTCAAAGCCTAGTGTGACTCCTTAGAGAGAATCTTAGAAACCTTCCACTACCAAAAGGACCAAGTCGTTTAAACAACATCAAACTGGTTTTCAAAAACAAAATTCAAATTTTTCTAAAGTTAAAATCTGGTCAAAGTGGGAAAATGATCCACTAGTGAGAACCCCATTAAAACCAGTTAACCATGGCAGTGGTGCAAGGCCAAAGATTGATAAGGGCAAACCAGTTAAACCTAAAGGGGTTCACAAGAAAGAACATGTTGTCTCTCCTGTTCCTAAGCCTGTTATGGTTTGGGTACCTATCTCTCATTGATTGTGTGTAAAATGCAGGGATGGCAAAATAAGCTCAAAAATGTTTGGTATGTGGATACTGGCTGCTCCCGGCATATGACTGGGGATTTCTCTCAGTTGCATGAAAGGAACGGTTACAAATGGAACTCTCAGTTTTGAAGATGTGTATTATGTTGAAGAACTCAATCACAGTTTATTGATTGTTTCGCATATTTGTGACAAGTGTTTTTCTACACACTTCACAAACAAGGAGTGTCTCATTTTGAAGCCTGGTTTTGTTGTGCCTGAGAAGTGGATATTGATGAGGACCCCAAGAATCAATAATGCCTACATTATCAACATGAATTCAGAGTCATTCACAGAGAACACATGCTTGTTCTCAAAGGCATCGGAGCATGATTATCTACTATGGCATCGCCGACTGGGTCATGTTAGTATAAAGAATATCAACATACTTGCTAAGGGAGGTCACTTCATCGGCCTGCCTTCTAAGGACTTCTCCACAATTGAGAAGTGCATCGCATGTGCCAAGGGGAAGTAGCATAAGAGACCCCACAAGCCTAAGCTATTCAATTCTATATCATCGATTCTGCAACTTCTTCACATGGATCTCTTTGGACCGGTTAATGTTGTGAGTATTGGGAAGAAATCATATTGTCTGGTGGTGACAGATGATTATTCCAGATTTACTTGGGTGTTCTTTCTGGCCAAGAGAGATGAGACACCAGAGATTCTAAAGAAGTTTATCACCTTGATTGAAAATCAGAAGAACTTGAAGGTTAAGGTGATCAGAACCGACAATGGCACAGAATTTATAAATCAGACTCTCATTGATTTCTGCAATGAGAAGGGGATTTCCTGGCAGTACAGTACAGCTCGTACACCTCAGCAAAATGGAGTTGCTGAAATAAGAAACAGAACACTCATTGAAGCTGCACGAACCATGTTTTCTGAATCTAAACTTCCAATATTCTTCTGGGCCGAGGCTGTTAACACAGCTTGTTATGATCAGAATCGAGCACTACTAAATAAACGCCATCAGAAGACTCCCTATGAGATCTTCTTCAATCAGAAGCCTAAAGTTGGCCATTTCAAATCATTCGGCGGTCCGTGTACTCTCCTCCTTACTGAGCCGAATCACAAGTTTGATGACAATGCTGATGAGTGTTACTTCGTGGGTTATTCATCCGAAAAGGCCGCCTATCGGGTGTACAAAAAGAAGACTCTGATGATTGTGGAGTCATATTATATCGATTGGCATGAGATGAACTCTATTGACGCCGGTTCTGGTCCAAACCGGTTATTTGAGTATGATTATACTTTTAAGCCCTTCAACACTACATTAGAGAGTGCAGGACCATCTGAGCAAACTGATAAAATCTACAAAGGTGATGACGTGGACTATCGGGTTGACTACGTTCCATGTGATCCCAAACTTCTGACGGTTGACCCTCCAGGCATGTACAATCGGGCTCCTCCAGTTCAGCCAACCCCGATAAATGAAGTCCTCCCATCAGATCCAAACACTTCTCAGTCTGTTCAGCCACTTCCAGAAACTGATCAAGCTTCATCTTCTTCCCACCAAACTTTTGATAATCCACTGTTATCAGAACACATTCCTGAAGAACATTGCGTGGATCATAGAGCCGAAGCAAGTGAGACTACTCCTGTAGACAATATCTCTTCCTCTAGTGAAGATCAATTGAATCACATTAGCACTCTGCTAGACAATCTAGCCGTGGAAGAAGTACCGACAATCAGCATTAACAAGAATCATCCAGCTGAATATATTATTGGACCTCTTTCAGAAGGTGTTCTCACTCGAAGCCGATCCATTCCTACTCAAAACACCTTGCCTGAAGGAAATATCACACGAAGTCAATCAGGTCTGATTAATTCTTGTTTTTATTCCTATATTTCGCAGGTCGAGCCCAAGAATGTCAAGATAGCTCTTAAGGAGTCTAGCTGGGTCGAGGCAATGCAGGTAGAGCTTATGCAGTTTCAGAAGCTCAAGGTGTGGAATCTGGTTCCCTTGCCCAAGGGGAAGCTGCCAACTAGAACCAGATGGATATTCAGAAAAAAAGGGATGACTTAGGAATCATTATCAGAAATAAGGCACGGTTGGTAGTTCAGGGCTTCTACCAACAGGAGGGGATAAACTATGAGGAAGTCTTTGCACCAATTGTAAGACTTGAAGCTATACGGATCTTCTTGGCCTACGCTTCCTACATGAACTTCACAGTGTATCAAATGGATGTGAAGACTACTTTCTTGTATGGAAAGGTCAAGGAAGAAATTTATGTGAGCCAACCCCCAGGTTTTGAGGATTCGCAGAATCCTGGCCATGTCTACAAGTTAGACAAAGCCCTCTATGGCCTTAATCAAGCACCTCGAGCATGGTATGCTACCCTCACAGATCATTTACTTGCTCATGGATATACCCGTGGAGCCATTGATCAGACAATGTTCATTCGCAAGGATAAGGATGATCTGATTCTAGTCCAAATCTATGTGGACGAAATTATTTTTGCTTCCATGAGCTCGTTGCTATGCAAGGAATTTAAAGCGGTGATGAAGAAAAAGTTTGAGATGAGTGCAATGGGAGAAATGACTTTCTTCTTGGGTCTTCATGTAAAGCAAGATCAGAAAGGCATGCTGATTCATCAAGGAAAGTATGTTACTGATATTCTGACAAAGTTCAAAATGTTGGAATCCAAGCCTGCATCGACCCCCATGGCAGCCCATCCAGATGTAATTTTGGATTCTGATGGTGAAGATGTTGATCAACACCTATATCGCTCGATGATTGGCTCATTGATGTACCTAACCGCTAGCCGACCTGACATCATGTTCTCTGTATGTCAATATGCCAGATATCAAGCCAATCCAAAGGCCTCTTACCTGATTGCTGTCAAGAGGATCTTTCGTTACCTTGTCGGGAAACCTCGTCTCGGATTATGGTACCCTAAGAACTCTGAGTTTCGTTTACATGCTTACTCTGACAGTGATTTTGGTGGTTGTAACTTAGACAGGAAATCCACCACAGGAGGATGCCTGTCACACCCCGAGCCGGCGGGACGGATCGACTTCCCGTCGAGCGGAAGGTTCCCGGGGCACGATATCGTCAATGATAATCGTGATGATCAGATTGTTTGCAGGGAGTATTAGTAGCATGATGATATTGACACTTGGCGTACAGAGGATATGTACCAGTGTAGGGTTTTCTGTTAGGGTTTTGTGGTACAGCTGCTACTTGGTTGAGAGGTGTGGCCATCATGTAGTTCTTGATGAACTTTTGTTTCTTCTTGGGGTGATGATGAGGTTTCTTAGATGAATCTTCCTTGCGCTTTCCGAAGTCTGCCTCTTTCTTCAGAGTTCCAGAGGCTACCATCAAGTCGGTAAGTTTCCCTGATAGACTAACAGCTGACTCCATGGTGACAGGATTAGCTGCAACCACTAATCCTTGTATGCAAGCAGGTAGCCCACATACGTACCTGTCAATCCGTTTCTCCAGAGTCGGTACCATATTAGGCACCAAAGCAACTAACTCGTGATAACGGGTGGTGTATCCCATGTGGTCTGCCCCTTTCATCACATGGTTAGACAATTCAACCTCCAGTTTCTGCAGCTCGTTCTTGGGGCAAAACTCAGTTCTCAGCAATGTCTTGAACTCTTCCCATGGCATCGCCATAGCTTCTTCTCTTACCCTGGCATTGATCTGTGAGTTCCACCAGGTCAAAGCTTGCTTGTTGAAAGATCCAGCAGAGTAGCGAACTTTATGGTGCTCTGGATAGCTGCTAATGTCCCAAGTAGTCTCCATCTTTTCTATCCATTGGATTAATCCAACGGCTCCTTCAGTCCCGGTAAAACTGGGCGGCTTACATCCTACAAATGTCTTATAGGAGTAGTGAGATGAACCGCCAGTATTCCCACTGGCTTTTCCTGATGAGTTACCAGTGTTGTTGCTGTCATTACGGATACGGTTAAGCATATCCGGTATCACCTCCTTCCGCTGGTTAGTCAGCTGACTGCTCAGTAAGGTTGCCAGAGCAACTGTAGCAGGATCCAGTATCTGTGTCGTGCTCGGACCTGGAGGTGGGTTAAGTGGAGGAGGAGGAGGTGGAGGAGGTGGGGGTGGTGAATCCGCTGGTGATGGCGTTGACGAGTGTGGAGCCAAATCGTGCGGTGGTGGTAACAGAGGAGGTTGTCTTCGTGGAGGCATTCTGATCATAACCAATAAAATTATCAGTTAGTGTAGTGTTCGAATGCTGAAGACACAATGCAAATAAAGTCTTAAGTCCTATGTTCTCTACGTGCAGGGTCCCTAGGTTATAGTCTAGGCCAAACCGTTTAAATAAGTGACCTATGTTTTTCTATAGCCATGACTCTTATACCAATCTGTCACACACCGAGCCGGCGGGACGGATCGACTTCCCGTCGGGCGGAAGGTTCCCGGGGCACGATATCGTGAATGATAATCGTGATGATCAGATTGTTTACATTGCACATGATATGAATGAGAAATGCTAAATAGAATAGAATTTCAAAGTTAAATTACATCAGTATCGTTCATAATTTAACAATGTAAATCTACCATCAACATCATAAATTTTCTATCTTGTATCTGCACAAGATATACAAAAAATATTGTATAATGATGTTCCAAAAGTATGCAGGTCCACAAATACTAGGTCCTCTATATGAAGTCCTACTCCAAAAGCAATAACATCTTAGTAAACCTGTTCGTCACCTGAGAAGTCATGCAAAAAGATCAAGTCAACACATGGTTGGTGAGTTCATATAGTTTAGTATTTGAAAAATAGCTTTGTAACCCTTTTTCGATAAAAACCCTAACCTCATTAACTTCACATGTAATATCCAGTTCGGTATGCTTATATATAGGGCATACGAAAGGGTGGAGCCTACAACCCACCCAGACGCCATCCCACCACATACTAAACCACATATAACATTGTTGCTAATGATAATTAAGCATTTTTACCTACCATTCACTTCCATTCCACCATAGTTATAACATACATGCAAAAACATTTGTAAATCCCTTGGGTAACAACCTTAATCTCATTAACATCACATGTATTATCCAGATCGGTATGCTTATATATAGGGCATACGAAAGGGTAGAGCCTACAACCCGCCCAAACGCCATCCCACCACATACTAACCCACATAAGACATTGTTGTTAATGATAATTAAGCATTTTTACCCATACCATTAACCCATTAGTTCTTCAGTTCTTTGTCCCTGTAATACACTTTGAAATCTCTATTGATTCCTTAAGTTCATCACGTAATCATGATCAACCATAACATTTGTAGAAACAGTTCAATAAATGCTTAGCTAAATAAATAAATAAACATTTAATAAAATCTAAGACCTAATGATTGGGCCTAGGTAAACTCGAGTAGACTAGTCTAGCAATCAAGGTTCTTAGTAGTAGAGGAGATCTGTAAACCTCATCAAACATGCGACCTATAATCAATCAGTCTAGCTAGGACATCTTTTGATATACATGCTTTTATAGTTCTTTAGACCGTCCATAGTTCGTATAGTTCTTTAGTTCTTTGACACATGTTATCTTTGAGCATTTCCCAGAGGTCCCTCAAAACAGTTAGGGAATACTGTAAATATCATAAAACATGCGTCTCATATTCGATCAGTCTAGCTAGGACACCTTTCAAACCTGAGAATGGCACATGTTATCTTTGATATTTCCCAGTCAGACCCTTAAAATACTTCTTTTGTACATAGTTTTTTGAAATAGATTGTTAGTTCTTTGACAACATAACACCAAAAATAGTACTTTGATTAGACTCTTAGTTCTTTGAAATTAGAGTTTTGAAATAGTTCTTTGTTTAAGATCTTTAGTCCTTTGAAAATAGATATTCGAAAATACTTCTTTGACTTGAAATAGTTATTTAATCATAATGAATAAATAATTTACTTTGCATTCTTGTATATTGTATACCTAACCAGAATCTAGGTTAACAATTATACGAACAAACATATGTTAAGTAAAAGCATTCAAGTAAATATAATCTTGCGAAAATAATTTACGCATGCTTCTCAGCCCCGCGTTTGAAAACAAAAACGTTTAGAAAAGGGGCAATGAACTCACTTGTGTTGCTGTGTAAATGATTTACCACAAATGCACGCTCGTTGTTTGTAGACTAAGTATCTTCAGTTCCTGAGTTGTTTTAAAAGAATTCGAATACGATAAGTATAAGTATTAGTCGTCGTATCTAAGGTTTGGTCTCGGTGTGCAACTAAGTGTCCTATGTTGCTAATGTGATTCTAAGATTTAATCTAACTAGACTAACTTAAATACTCCTTTGTAACCCGTATCCCAACAATTAATCATAACAAGTCTTAATTAACATGTTTCAAATTTTTAATTTATTTTAAGTTAAGCATTAATTTAGAAAATCATTTATTTAATTAATTAAAACTTATAAATCATTTTCTTTTATTAAAACATCATTAACTTTAACTAAAATATCCTTTAACATATGATGGGCCTTAGTTAAGCCCATTGGGCCGACTTCGGCTCTTCGCTAGTCCTTCATTTCTCAAATGATTACAACTCAAATCCTTTGAATGATTCGACATAGATGATTAAATCATCTAAGTTAGTTATACGTCTCATGAATTTCCTAAGGCTTTAGTGTTAACCTTTAAATCAACACCCACCCTTAGGCTTTCCTTTTACTTTTCATGATTTCATAAGAATTTTCCCAAGTGTCAATGTAGCTTAATAGATATTAACAACCCATGTTGAATTGTGAAGGTTTTTTAAAGAAAGCTCTTGTTATAAAAATTCTAATCCCATGAACAACCTAATTACACTTTATATTTAACATGGTTCTTAGTATGCTCCCATGCACCTATACTGAATTCCCATGCACACACACATAAGATTATTTCATGCACGCACATGTATGTGTGTTCCCATGCACTCAACAACCCTTGCATCACTATGTTTCATTAATAACTAAGTTCAAGGTGCCCAGGACCAGCGAACCTATTGCTAACAAAAGAAGGTTCGGCCCAATTAAGGTTTAGCGACCCAAGGTTCGGCAGTTTTATAGGAATATTCCTAGGTTCACAACTCTCTGGTTCGCATCCTCCTCAAGGTTCGGCTGGGATAGATGGCTCGGCTGAAACGCTTTGTTGGTTGCCTAAGGTTCGGCCATTCCATGCAGAGTCGCCCATAGAAGGTTTGTCCATAAGGTTCGGCTAACCAGTAGGGATGTTCGGCCATATGAGGTTCGTAGGCCAAAGGTTCGCCTCTGTCAGACCTATGTGCAAAGGTTCGCCACTTCGGGGAGGGGTTCGGCCATCCATACAGGATCGGGACGTCATGTGGGTTCGTGGATCTCATATGGCAGCTGCTAGGGTTCGGTACCCTTGAGAGGTTCGTCTACCGCAGCTCCTACGAACCTGTACATCGACCAGCCCTCAACCTCTTCATCTTCATCCCTAACCTATTACAGGTTAGTACCTAGAGTCTCCTAGTTGCGTGCAGGTGTTTATCCTAAGGTTTTCTAGATGCTTAGGCCGGTTACAACAACAACATGTTAATAGAATCGGGATTCACACCAAAAACCGAAAATAAAATGGAGATTTACCTCAAATCAACGGATAAAAGCTTGAATCCTTTGTACTTCCGTGATCTACAGATGATGGTGGTCGTTTTGACACCAAGAACTCGCGATTTCGTAAAGAAATGAGTGAAAAATCTTAGAGAGAAGGTAGAGGATTTCTAGAGAGAGAATGACGAAATTTTGTGACAGAAGGAGGTTGGTGGAGGTGGTTGTGACATTTAATGAACTCTTTAAATGGCATCCCATACCCGGTTGGTTCGGTTTCGCTCCGTTTCGCGTAATTTGTCGGTTCTTCGTAGATTTTCATAACGAACAACTCGGTTTATAAAATAGGATTTACAAAATTATTTTAGGTGGTTATTCCTAGTAAATTAACTAATATCTTTCGTTTATTTTAAATTTTCAAAAACATTAAATTTACTTGTTTTAAAATCGAATCGTCATTCGTCGCGCGTATTCGTTCGAATCGTCACCCGTACGAACACGACGATAACTACACTTTTCAATATTGTTTTCTAATTATCGGATATCAGTCAGAACGTTAAACTTTCAGATATACTCGTACAGATCGTCACCTATACGAATAATCCGTCGATTTAGCATTCACGTAACGACATCCGTGTTGTTTTGTTCTGTAAAGCGTCACATACGTTTATACATAATAAAATCCTAACAAATCATCACATGATGGTTCTGTGTTGCCAGATATTTTCTGACTGATGAACCATGTTTTCTGAGTTTTGGTTCTCTGAAATGATTCTGAATTCACTGTTTGATAACAGAAATGATAATGATATATAATATGAACATGAAATACACTGAAATGCATATAGTTTTGTACCTTATTACTGTTCATGCTACTGTTCTAGATCACTGTTCTGGTACGATTCCGGCACTGATGTTAGAATGCCAATACTTAGGAGATCGTCTTGTCTCCTGGCAATGCAAGAAACAGACAACCATATCCATATCTACTGCGGAAGCGGAGTATGTTGTTGCTTCCAATTGCTGTTCTCAGGTTATATAGATGCAACAGCAGCTCCTCGATTACGGTTTGAATTTTCTTGAATCTCCTAATTATTGTGACAATGAAGCTGCCCTTCAGATCGTCAAGAATCCGGTACAACACTCCAAAACAAAACACATTGACATCCGGATTCATTTTATGTGCGACTATTTCGAATGGAAACTGATTCATCTTAAAAAGGTCCACACAGATGATAATCTAGCGGATCTTTTCACAAAACCGTTCGATACAGCTCGATTTCACCATCTCCTTGCATCTCTCAAACTAATCAGTTTTGACTAAAACCATATTTGTAAGGACTGTAAATTTTGTGTTTTATTTTTATTTAATTTTTAGATCACAAATTTAGGGGGAGAATATTTACAAAAACAACAAAAAGATTTTTTGTCTTTGAGTCCATTTACAAAATCAACAAAAAGATTTTAGTTCTTGAGTCAGTCTAATGTGATCTACAAGCTTAGGGGGAGTAAATTTTGAAAAGAAAAGAACAAAAAGATTTACCATTTTTCATATTTTAAGAAAATACAAAAAGATTTTGCTTTTGGACGGATAAGTTAAGTTGTTCAATAGGGAAGTGAAATGTTTTCTGACACTCAGAAGTTCACTACCTAAAGGTAATTTCTAAAGAATAACAACTTTAAATAACTATAATTCACTAAGAAGTTAAAACAAGTTTTTCCAAATTTAAAGAAATGGACATGATCAATCAAAAATATTACATATACAAATAAGTGAGAAGTAAGGAGAATCAGATAACCGGAAAGATGTAACAACTATTTGACTTTTTCCATAAATCTTTAAGTCAAAACGAGATTGTGTTTCAATAAACTTGAAACTGTTTTGAAAAACTCGGGTATTTTTCATGTTTTGTGCAAACAAAGAACGAGAAACACTTACTGAAGCATCCTCTGTTTTACGTAAGCAAAGAACTGGATGTGTGACATTAAGGACAATGTGCCTCAAATTAGTAAAACAAAAGATGCCAATGAGCACAAAGATGATAGAACCCCTTCTTGTTCTTGATTCTAATCTAATAGATCTGTTCTTTTCTTTTCTAACCTTAAACTCTATCAAAACATTTTAAGTTCGTTGAAACACAATCAAAGTTTTAAACAAAAGATTTCACAAAATTGATAGGTTGCATATTAATCTGGTTTAAAGTTTGAGTTTTCATAAACCTCAGAAAAGATAGTTTCAGAAAATTACTAGAAAAACCATTGGTCATAAGTCTCATTCTTGAAGTTACGGATAAACGAGTGGAAATCATTAGTGGGGTATAATTATTCTAAGGTTGGGTTTTTGTGAGAAATTACATTAAGGTGGTCAAATTTCTAATACAGGTTTGATCCCACAAAATTGACGCAACTCAACTTTGAACTTGTCCAAAAGTGTCTAAGTTAATTTTATTTTAAATTTATTTTATTTAATTTTATTTTATTTTATTTTATTTTATTATATATATTTTATCTTATTTTATTTTATTTAAGTTAGAAAATTTTCGGAATAAAATATGTGTATTCGAAATCGGGTACACGAAATATGGCTATATATAGTTCGAATGAATTAAATTTCGAGTACCATTCAGTATCGAGTACGAACTTTATCTCTCTAAGGCGATCTCGTTTTCCAGACTCGATTTCAAAATTCCACTCCACCATCTTGTAGATCACATATAGGCGACTCTAGGTATAGATTTTCATCAATTTTTGACCATGGATTCAAAAGTTATGGCTCAAAAACCATTTCCGGATACACAGTCGCGTTACCAGATGGATTTTTGGTCAATTCACCTCGAAAACCTCAAAATCAGAAAGCGATTTTCGAGTATGATGATCGCCAATGAATTCCGAGCATTTCGAGTATGATTAGAAGTTCTAAGGAGCAAAATTGGTGGAGTTATGAAAGTTTTTGTGTTCTCGAAATTTAAATTTCGAATACAGCCAATTTCGAGTATAACCCATATTTCGAATACAGCTGTCACACCCCAAGCCGGGGGGCTGGATCGACTTTCCCGTCGAGCGGAAGATTCTCGGGGCGTGATATCGTTTGATAATCAAAATGATCAGATTGTTTGCATAGCACATGATATATAAATGAGAAATGCTGACATGACAATGATATAGAATTACAAAGTTAAATAACAATGTTATGTTCATAATTTAACCAAGTAAATCTATCCAAAAGAATCAATAAGTTTCTATCCTGTAAATGTACAAGATCTACAAAAGATGATTCATTGTTTTGTCATTCAAAAGTATGCATGACACAAAATGTAGCAAGGTCTTCTAAAAGTCCACTAGCTGTGTTCCTGAACATTTGGTGACTAAACATGTTCGTCACCTGAGAAAACATGCATTTAAACAAAGTCAACACTAGGTTGGTGAGTTCATAAGTTGATAATTGAAAACATTGATTTGTTCACATACACAGTCATAATGTCATACATGATACTTGTTCATGTTTGATTCATATGTTCGAACAATGGCCTTTCCATAGTTATATTTACAAGTAGTATCTCATCCTATTAGATATGCTTATATATAGGGCATACGTAGGGGAACAAGCCCCAGCCGACATCCCACCACATACCTAATAGAACTCAAAACCACTTGCAATACAACTATAGATACCCATTTTCAACCCACATGTTCAATCCGTTTGACATTCACCCGTCTGTTTGTGTTCATCACCCAGTGTGTTATATGTAGAATAATATAGTAAGAGGGGGTTAGTTATCAAACCGAAGTATTGTTAAACCCTCAATGTTTTAAGGAAAATAGATTAAATTTAATATTATCCTAGTTATTATTCTCTCACTTGTGGGGTTAACTGTCAGTCACTACTAATATTAGAAGTGGTAGTTAACCAATTGTTATGTGTTCTCTGCTTGTAGTGCATAGTGCCTAAAAGGAATCCATTGTAATCCTCACGTAATCAGATCACAATGCATCCTATTTACCTCTACTACTTTGATGTTCCCTATGACTTCAACGATACTACTACCAGTAATATGACCTGAAAGAAAATCAATTCCTCAGTCTACTAGTCAACAGAGTCGAAGGATGAATTACAATTATCACTGTAGATTAATATCACCATGTGTCGCTTACCAGACCCTGACTTGTTGTCGCCCTGTCACCGGTCATACGTTACCGGCCAAATGTTCAATACGATCAACATACCAGCCCTACAAGCCGGAGGTTTGTCAAACCTATGGTACCACTATGCTATCGTCGGTTTAGTCACGACAAACTAACTGGTTAGCGATTTGTGTGAGGTACTTACAATGATCAATTTGAATACATGGCACATGATTGTCTTCATATAATACAGACAGTTCAATAGTAATTAATTGTTGTTGTGTTCACCATTGTTGTTTGCTTTCAATGTTGTGTGTCCTCGTTGTTCTTAACAAAGTTATATAAGAACTTGTCTTATTATACAATGTTAGTTGTTGTGTGAATGATGTTGTTATCATGAAGGTACGTTATCATGATTATCATTCTTGTTGTTCCATATGGTCACCCTGTTGCCCTACAGTGTTGTAAGAGCTAGTCTTACAACACTTAGTCGACTCAGGTGGTGGATGATATTTGTTTTGTGTCATCTCATAGTCTTCACCGAGTTATAAGCATAGTGTTATAAGAACTTGTCCTATTACCCTTAGCTAACTCCGGTGGTGAATGATATTATGAAGATATGTTATCTTCATATCATTCTTGTTTGTTGTTGTTGTCAGCATGTTAACATGTGATAATCTCATTGTTCGTTCTTGTAAGAATAATTAAGTGTTGTAAGATAGAATCTTACAATTGTATTATTCTATTGTTTTGATGATTCATGAAGTTACATTATCAGGTTTCATCCTAGTTGTCTCAGTCATGTTATGATCATACAAGCATGCATACAATGATAAGCAATAATAAGTCAAGCAATATTATCTAAATCATAGTCTAAAAAATAAGTTGTACTAAATTTTTAATTAAATAAAAGATTTAGCATGTTTCTCAGCCCTGAGAGTTAAAATCAGTTAAGATTAGAAAAGGGGCGTATGAACTCACCTTGTAGTTGATGTAGTTGACTAAGTCTAAACAAGAATGCACGCGCTCTTTGTTGTTCTTGATGTTGTTTTCACGATCCTGTGTTGATTTCACAATGTTTGTAACTTATAAGTATAAGTTGTAGTGATCTGTGTGTGTATGTGTTAGCCCTAAAGTTGGCTAACACCCGTAAGTCTCAGTCATCATTCGGCCTTAGGTCTATTGTTATAGATCATACTCTCACTTAATCAAATGAGATTAAGCTTAGTATATCTCGTTATGTGTTTTATGTTTCACTTTGTTTCGACCTTGCCATGTTGTGTAATCTTGAAAACTATTTTAGTTTGTAAACATCACTTAGGTGAATCTTGTAATTCAATCCAAGTTATAAATATAACTTAGATCTATAATTCCACTTTACTTGTTATCTTTATTAACATTGAAATAGTTGTTACATAGTTAAAAATCACTATGCAACAATCCTTCTAAAAGCTTGATGTTCTAAGTTGTGAATTTCATTATACCATAACCCACCACCGTTGTAGTAATTTAGTTATTAGCTAATCCCCATGCATGGTTCCTTATGATTGATTCAAGTGTGTCTTTTCCATTTTAGTAAAGTGGGCCGAACCCATCAACCTTGGGCCGAATGATATGGGTCGAATGAGATAAGTGGCCGACTGATGTTGCAACCGAATGAACATGACAGAGTGAAGGACCATGGGCCGACTAAGTGTGCCGATCGAATGAGGTGGGTTGGCATCTTGGTTCAGCCGAATGCATGAATCCGAGAGAATGGCTCAGGCGATTGACTACTGTGGACGAATGGAGGCTTTCGAATGAATCGGTTTGACCGAATGAATGCCCCATATGAATGAGAGCCTTGATTAGGCTCATGCTCCTATTCGGCCAAGCCACTTCGGCCTAAGCCTTTCGGCCGACCAGGGTGTCTCCTTTGGCCGTAGCAAGGGTTGTGCCTAGAATCGCCCCCATTTCAAGATTTCATGGTGTTTTCGAAAGTGGTGTATGTTAGGGTTAGTTCTCGTGATCATAGGGTTCAAGATGTGAGGTGGTTAACCAGTTTTAGATAAGGTATGAACAAGGAGGGTAAAAACCCTAATTTTCGTCACATTCATAGCTCCATACCTCGATTTTTAGTGGATTTGGCTCTAGATCGGCTATACTTTCAGATAGAGGAGGTTTATAGCTTCGATTTGGCTCAGGAATCACGCGATTTCATCAAGAAACGAGTGAGATCTTCGGATTTGAAGTTTGAAACTTTTAGAGAGAGAAAGTTTCAGAAAAATGGATTTAGAGAGAGAGAGAGGTGGGAGAAATGAAGAGAATGAACTCATTTAGTCTTTATATACCCCGAGGGTGTTCGGGTTCGTTTCTTTTGTTCAGTTCTCATCTTCGTTGTGCTTCCGGCACGTAACGCGCGTGTTTACGGATTTTAAATAAAAGAGTTTATTTTTAGCATTTGAAAAGTGGTTATTCCTAGTAAATCTTTTAAATTTGTTCTTCTTAAATTATTTCCGTTTCGAAATCGTTTATTTTAAACGTTTCGTCAGATCGCGTCACCTTCGCGCGTATTCGTTCAAATCGTCACCCGAACAAACACGACGATGGTTTTACTTTCTGAGTTTTGTTTTCTACTTTTCAGTCATCATTTCAGAACGTTAAACTCACAGATATGTTTGTGTGAATCGTCACCCACGCAAACACACTGTCAGTTCATTATTTTGAAACAATACTGAACTTGTGTTTTAAATTGTGTTTCCTCACTAACGGACTCAACTAAACTTCTTGTTTTCACATTGTTTTCATACTGAATTATTGGCCATCTGATTCCTGTCATCTGTGGATTTCAGATCGCAACCGATATGTTCTTTTCGATTGTTTGTACCCTGATGTTTACCTTGATTTGTTGTATTAACTGTACTTAGGTTTTCACCTAAATACATACAACTGTTGTTACTCGTGAGTTGTTGTACTTACAATATTTAAGTTTTCACTTAAACACGTACAACTGTTGATTGTTATCTTAGTTCTGTTGTTATACACACTGTTCAAACATTGTATTTACACAAGTGAAAGTACACATACCGTACGGACTTGCAGGACGATCAGGTACTGGATGTCACAACAGCCATTTTCGAGTACGACCTATATTTCGAATTTAGCATATTTCGAATACACCTACCGAATACACCTATTATTTTGAGAACGCCGAATACACCTATTATTTTGAGAACGCCTTGAATTTCCTGAACACTCTAATCTTCGTGAACACTCAGTGCCTTAGAATATTTTTCTGATTTTTGAAAATTTTAAGCTTGACCTCGACTTTAACCTTTGACCTTTAACTTTTGACTTCAACTATGACTGACTTGATTTGTTTTGTTTTCAGATGGATGACTTATGATTTGTACCGGATCATAACATGTCAGCATATCTTGGAGATCCACCAGAGAAGCACTCGGAGTTCAAGAGTCTGATCGACGGACTGATTCTGTCACCAGTTAATTATGCTATCAGGGAGCACCTCAGCATCGTTTCCGACTTCATTCAAGGATTCTGGAGTACAGTTGCTGAACACACTGATGCTAATGGAACTGTCAGTATTATTGGGAAGGTTCAAGGCCAACCCATCATTATTACAGAGCAAATTCTAAGGGAGTGACTGCAATTTGGAGACAAAGAAACTAATCCAGTGGAGTTAGATCAAGGTCTGGTTAATAGGACCGTTTATCATATGGGACATGAAGGTGCTTATCCTCCAACTAAGAAGAAGTTACTACACCTATACTGGAGATATCTGGCTCTTGTCGTCACTCAGTGCCTCTTAAGGAGAAAAGGCGGTTATGATGTCCTAAATCAGACTCTCAGTTCATGTCTTGTAGCATTGTCCTTATGAGTTGACTTCAACTTCTCCAAGATGATCTTCTTAGACATGCACGCAAATATCAAAGGTAAAAGGAAGGAAAGATTTCAAGCTTTTCCTTGCTTTCTGCAGATCGTCATCAATAAAAGGCATCCCAATCTGGTCCCTACTCTTGGCACTCTAGGAATTAAGAGAATGAGAGATGATATTTTTGGCTACATGAAAATGAACAAGAGAGGATAGAAGCAATAGATAAGGGAATGTCCACTGATAAAGTTTGGAAGATTCCTGGGTGATGATATGAATGAAGATGAACCAGGAACCCCAGTGGCCGTTGTAGCTGAGGAACATGATGTTCATGCTACCAGTACAAGCACACAGGCCAATGAAGCAGCAAAGGAACTCATTTCTGAGTCATCTTTTTCATCCAGTGAGGACTTTGTGGCAGAGAAACCTCCTCTATCCAAGGCAGAAAGAGAAGAAGCCCAGGATATTGAGTATGCTCCCACTCCTGAATCATCACGAAAGAGAAAAAGATTGAAGATAATGTCCCAAAAGACTAAGGACCAAAGACTGAAGAAGAAGACGGCTGAGTTCTCTTCTTCTACTCCTGCACCGACTCCACCACCACCACCTCCCGTGTTGCCACTTCATAGCCCACTCCACATTCCACTCTACCATCACCAACCCATGCTCAACCTAAGTCACCTACACAATCCATGCCACTTACTAAACCACCAAAACCACAACAACCACCCACTAAACCCATTAAACCTACACTCACCATCAAAATTCCTGCTCCTCCACCACTATCACCTTTTACCACTTTAAAAACCACTCAAACCACATCATCTCCCTCACATACTCCCATTCCCAACACTGAGACTTCATCATCACCTCCACACTCCCAAAAGGACAAGGGAAAGTCACCCTTGCATGCAGAATCGCCATATGAGCCAGAAAGAGCGCCTATCAACCTGGAATGGCTACAGGATAGAGTGTTCCTCCTTGAGCAGGAATCAGCGGCAAAGGATAAAGTTATCAAGGAAATGCAAGACCAAACGTCTGATTTCTATGGATAGATCAAGGCGCATCGAAAATTAATCAGATTTCTTTCGATAAGAACTACGAAAGGCACAAGGAAATTGATGATCTAAAGGGAATTATGACCACTGACACTGAAAAAGAGAATGACGAAGATGAAGAGAAAGCAAACGAAGAAAAGAAAGATGATGATGATAATGATGGTGATGAAGGTAATGGCAAAGACTCCTTAGGAAAGAAAGATGATGAGCCTCCCAATGATGACCATCAAGGGGATGACACAGGAAATCCCTTTTCTTCAAGCAAGCCTGCAAGCAACTATGACGATCTTTTTGGAGATATTCCTGATGATGTTCTGTTTGGTTATAGTGTTCAAGGAGCTGACACTGAGAAGGCAGGCTTTAATGATTTGTTCACGGATTTGCCCGACGACTTTCAGTTTGAAGGGCTTGGTGAATAGCTCAGTGGAGCTGAACTTGGAGATATATTACCTGATATCTCAATGGACTCAGTGTTTGATGCGGTTTGTGATTAGGAAAGAGCTGAGTCATCCACAAGTGCACCTGACAAGGAAGACCCAGAAAGCGTAGTGATTGGAGACGTGACCAAGGATCCCTATGTTAAATACTTGTATGCTCACAAGTATATCAACAAAGATGGAGACGGGATTCCTCCCTTAGGGACAGTCATCAATAGCTGGTTCGACAAACAAAGAGATTGGACTCCGGCACCTCCTGAAGTCAAAGCCACTTGGCTAGGAGAGATGAACGTAAAACATCCAGAGCACACCTTAATTTCTGATGACCGATCGTTGTTTGTTGAACACAACGATAAGTCAAATGTCTACTGCTGGCTATACGACAAGGAAAGAGATCTCTACCTAGTAAAGAGGATGAACAGAAAAGTGGAATATTACAGGAAGCCAAGAGATTTTTGCACTATGCCAAAGTTCGATCTCCGGAGTATAAACAATTCCATGTTCTTCAACCCTTCGAAGGACAATCAAGCCTACCTATTTGCCAAGTTTTTGAAGGATCAGTGCGAAAAAGATTTTCTTGTGATGCGTACTGCAAAGGGAAGGCACTTTGTTTCAACATGCATTATTGATCCAAAAATCAAAGAAGCCATGGGTTTACTAAAGTATCCTCCTCCACACACTGAAAAGCTATTCCAGTGTCTCCTAGAGTTCCTGATAACTCACTGGCAAATTTCCTATCTTGGTATTTTGATGAGAAGAGTCTGGCAGCTATCATCCTAAGGAATAAAGATGACATCAATGATGTGGACATGATCTTGGACCCGATGGATCTGCTAAAGTATGGAAAAGAAGATATGATGAGATTACACAAGTCTCCCATCAAGGTGTATGGCGGATGGAATGAAGAGGCAAATCCTTTTACACGCACGGTTGCGTATGCCATTGAGCTGAAGCTTTATGCTGGAGCCGGACCACATTCAGTCACTTTTCCTATCAGTTGACTTCGCCAATCTAGGGGGAGTTTGTAGAGCCCATTTCAAGATGAAGACTGACAAAGCCAACCATAGAAGAGCTAAAGTCCAGATTTTGATCAGATTTTCTTATATTTTCGTATACATAGATTTCGAATACATATGTATTTCGAGTACTCGAACTTATTTCGTATAGTAGTTCAAGTACACCTAGACTTGGTATAAATAGACGTATTTTGTACAAGTTTAGGGTTGGATTCCCGAGGTGTGCTCTCTAGACGTATTGAGGCACATTTTTGAATACATCACTGAATATATCAAAGTTTTGATCTTTCTTCTTATTCTTTTTATTTCTTTGACTCTATTATGGATTCCACACGTTATAGAGTCATTTAATGCAGATTAGAGACATAAAGTTTGGATCTTGATCTGGTTTGGGACTTACAATATCAATGTTCATAACAATGTGATTATATCAATGTTTATAACAATGTGATTATCAAGAGTTGATAACAATGATGGTGGGATACAAAAGACAAGTGATACAATGTTTATGATAACAATAAATGCTTTTGGGATACCATTGGGATTGAGACGACCAAATACACATAACAATGAGATGATAACAATGAGAAGAGAACATAACATTACATTTGACTACTAGTAAGACTAATTGTATTATATCACTGTGATCATGTCCACTGAGATTCACGTGCATTAAGTCCCTTTACATATCGTCTACCATTAAGTAGCAGAGGCTAAGCCGACGGTAACGTAGAGGTACCATAAGTTTGACAAACGTCTGGCGAGTGAGGTCAGTAAGTTCTGCGTATCGTACATAACATTTGGCAGGTATCATATGACCGGAAATAGGGCGGCGACAATTAGGTTTGGTTAAGGCCACGTCGGTGATATGAATCAACAGAAACTGCTAATAATTCTACCACATCTGAACTGCTGACTGGCAGGATTGAGCGACTGACCTCATTCCTATCATTAGCTGTGGCAGATCGTTGTGAAATCAAGTGATTACAAATGAAAACGGATAAATTACAAACATTGTGTTTTGACTTGGTATTTAACAAAATGTGGTCCCATTTATGCTTTATTCACTAATTGGAGGAATGACATAAAATGAGTTGACTATCACTTCTAATTTAGAAGTGAGTAACTGTAAACTCTACATTTGAGATACAACTAGAAGATTAAGATTTAATAAAATCTGTAACTTTAAAATATTAAGGGACTACCATCACTTATGTTATGGTAGTACATACCCTACAAAACCTTATTTATTTATATCAACTGTGGGATAAGATTACAACGTACGGGGAAAACAAATGGTGATAATGAGATGTGTTAAGCTTTGTTACACTATAGGTGATGTTGTATTTAGTCAAGTGTGTGGTGGGCTGGTAGCTCCACTTGTTGGTACGTATGCCCTATATATAAGCATTTTTGACTAAATGTGAATCTATCTGTATTGTGAACTAAGGTGAGGACATTGATGGGGGATAATATGTGAGAATATCAATAAGACTTGAGAATGACATTTTCAGCATTTCTAAACTACAAAACTTATGAACTCACCGACCTCGTGTTGACTTGTTTTACTTGCATGCTTTCTCGGGTGACGAACAGGTTTAGTCATCAGGATTCAGGACATAAGCTAGTGGGCCTTGATAGTGAACCTAGCTTCTTTTGTGTGCATACTTTTGATGACATATTGCGAATCTCTTTTGTACATCTTGTGCAGATACAAGATAGTAACTTTATGATTCTTCTTGATAGATTTGCATTGTAAAATTATGAACTTGACTAATGTAATATAACTTTGTAATTCTATGTCAATGTCAATTTAGCATTTCTGATTATATATCATGTGCCTTGTAAACAATCTGATCATTTCGATTATCACACGATGTCGTGCACCAAGACCATTACGCCTGATGGGAAAGTCTATCCAACCTGCCGGCTCAGGGTGTTACAGATTGGTATAAAAGCCATGGGTATAGAGAAATATATGTCTTTTTACTTAAACGGTTTGGCGTATACTATAACCTAGGGACCCTTCATGTAGAGAACATAAGATTTCAGAACTTATTTGCATGTGTCTTCTGCGTTTGATCATAGAACTAACCGATTCTCTGTCGGTTGTGATCAGAATGTCGCTGAGAAGATCACCTCCACTCTTACCTCCTCCACCACCACCGCTACCACCTCCTCCACCTCCTCCTCCTCTTACCCCACCTCACCAAACGGAGTTGGACCCTGCTACAGTGGCATTAGCCACTTTACTGACGAACCAACTGAAGTAGGTGATACCTAATATGGTGAACCGTATCAACAGCAACAACAGTAATCAAACCGGGAACTCATCTAGGGAAGGCAGCGGGAACACAAGGAACAATCCTAAGTACTCCTACAAGAGCTTCGTGGGAAGCAAACCGGATAGTTTCAGTGGGCATGAGGGTGTTTTTTGCTTGATCTAATGGATCGAGAAAATTGAAACTACCCTTGACATCAGTGGTTGCCTTGAGCACCACAAAGTCAGATATGTTGCAGGCTCGTTCAGCAAACGAGCATTAACTTGACGGAACTCACAATTACAAGCTAGAGGAAGGGACGAGGCACTAGCCATGCCTTGGGATGATTTCAAGTCCTTACTCATAAGGGAATTTTGTCCCAAGAACGAACTGAAGAAAGTAGAGATTGAACTGCTGAATCATGTGATGGTGGGAGCTGGGAATCTGGCCTACACCACCAGATTCCATGAGTTGGTAGCACTGGAACCTAACTTAGTGCCAACTTTGGAGAAGAAGATCAACTGGTACGTAGGGAGACTGTTGGCTTACATTCGAGGGCATGTAATTGCTTCCCATCCCACTACACTGGAGATGGATGTCACACTGTCAGCTACTTTGACTGATGTGATGGTTGCCTCTGGTGCACTGAACAAAGAGGCTAAATCAAGCAAGACTAGAACTTCCAATAAGCCTAAACGACAAACTGCCAAGAAACAAAAGGTCATCAAAAACTATGCGATGACCACTTCTGTTCAACAAGTGGCACAGACTCCACAAAACCAAGCTAAGAAGCCATATACCGGAGTGGCTCCTTTACGCAACTAGTTCCAACATCATCATCATCAGGGTAACCAGTGCAGGCAATGCACAGGTTGTGGGAGACTCGAGCATTGGGTCAACAATTGCAGGAACCTGGTACCTTAAAACAGGAACAACAATTCAGTGGTGATAACTCCTGTCAATGCTGATCCCAGGTCTTGCTACACTTGTGGTGAACCTAGTCACGTTTCAAAGGATTTCCCCAAGAGAGTACAACCGAGAGCTCAAGCACCGAGGGGATGCGCTTTCGCTTTGGGAGCTGCTACAGCAATGCAGGACCCGAATGTTGTCACTAGTATGTTTCTTTTACATGAGTTCTATGCATCTATTTTATTTGACACCGGTGCGGATCAGAGTTTATCTCATCCGACTTTGCATGCAAACTTAATCATGTTAAGGAACATCTAGACTCCCCTTTTACCATAGAGGTAGCAAATGTCAAACAAATCACAGTTAGTACCATACTTAGAAATTTCCCATTAACACTTAGTGAACAAACATTCACCATCAAGTTGATACCAATAAATTGGGCAATTTCAATATCATTTTTGGAATGGAATGGTTATCCCTCAATATGGTTAAATCAATTGTTCCAAAAAGCTATTACGTATTCTAATTACGAACAATCAAGTGCTAGAGATTCATGGAGATCAAGCGAAACATAGTGTCAAATTAATATTGTGCATGAAGGCACGCAGGTGCTTAAGGAAACGATATGTAGCTTTTCTCGCGCATGTGGTGGAGAAAGAGAAGAAGAAAATCAAGATTCAAGACGCTCCATTTGTGAGAGAATATACAAATGTTTTTCCGGATGATCTACCAGGATTGCCGCCCGAGCAACCGGTGCAGTTCCGTATTGATCTGATTCCGTGAGCAGTTCATGTGGATGTCTCCTTATAGATTAACCCCATCAAAAATGCAGGAACTATCCAATCAACTACAAGAACTATTGGATAAAGGGTTCATGCGACCGAATTTCTCAACATGGGGAGCTCCGGTTCTGTTTGTCAACAAGCTCACTATCAGGAATCAGTATTTGTTACCAAAGATTGATAATTTGTTTAATCAATTTTTAGGAGCTTAGTATCTCTCAAAGATAGACCTACGTTCAGGTTATCACCAGCTTCGGATTCAAGAAGAAGACATGCCCAAAACTGCTTTTCGTACTCGATATGGCCACTATGAGTTTATGGTGATGTCGTTCGGTTTGGAGAATGCACCTGCAGTGTTCGTGGATCTTATGAACCGAGTGTGTAAGATGTATTTAGATTAGTTTGTTATTGTCTTCATTGATGATATACTTCTTTACTCCAAGGGTGAGAGGGAACATGAACAACATCTCAAGAAGATCTTATAAATATTAAAGAATGAACAACTCTATGCAAAATTCTCCAAGTGTAACTATTGGTTAAGGGAAGTTCAGTTCCTGGGTCATGTGATTAACAGTGATGGAATCCATGTGGACCATACCAAGATTGAAGCTATCAAGAATTGGGATGTTCCCACAACTCCTACTAAGATAAGATCATTTCTTGGTTTGGCGGGTTATTATAGGAGGTTCATCTCGAACTTCTCAAAGATAGCGTTGCCACTCACTAAGTTAACCCAGAAGAGTGAACCACTTGTGTGGACACAAAAACAGGAAGAAGTGTTCCAAACATTGAAACAAAGGTTGTGCAATGCACCAATCTTAACACTCCCTGAAGGCAACGATGACTTTTGGTGTACTGTGACGCTTCCCATCAGGGACTCGGTTGTGTTTTAATGCTGTAGAGCCCGCCAAACAATGAAGACTGACAAAGTCAACCCAGAAGAGTCAAAGCTCAAGTTTTTGGATAATTTCGTGTACAGCTTTTCGAGTACACGAAGTTATCGTGTACTCGAACCTTTTGTATCTAGATTTCGTGTACACCTAGGCCTAGTATAAATAGACGTATTTTGTACAGGTTTAGGTTGGAATCCCGAGGCATACGCTCTCTAGACGTATTGAGGCGCTTGTACTCGAAGTTTTGCAATATTTATAAAGTTTGCATTTTTCTACTTGCTTTCGTGGTTCTAACTTGGATTCCGCACTTGTTAGAGATCATTGATGATGTTTACAGAGATAAAGTTTGGATCTTGATCAGTTTGAGGACCTACAAGTGGTATCAGAGCTTGAGTGCTCTTTTCATCATCAAGGTAACAACTTTCTGAAGCAAGTTTTATACTTTATCATTCTTCTCTACTTTATCTAGCTACTGTGTAAATTTGGGACTCCAAATCTTAAGAAATATTTTTATAAAATTTTTCTTAAGTATTTTCGAGTTCAGAATTTTCGAGTTTAGCTATTTCGAGTATAGTTAGAGTGTTCGAAGTATAAATACTTTTCGAGTACAAGAGGAGTTCGACTACAGAATTTCGAATACAGTGTCAGATTCGAATACACACAGGATTTCGAGTACAAGAGAATTTTTCGAGTACAAGAATATTTTCGAGTACAGGGATATTTTCGATTACAAGGAGTTTCGAGTACAGATTGGTCTGTTTAACTTTGAGCAGTATCTACAGGGAGCTACAGGGAATTCGTGTACTGGACTTAGAAAATTTTCTGATTCATCATGGCTTCAAAGAATCTGACAAATTTGTCCAACTTACTCAATCTGGACAACGAGATCGGCACCGGAACAAAGCCACCAAGGCTCGTGTCAGGAGATAACTTCCAAGATTGGAAGTTCAGATTTCAGTCATTCATCAAGTATACCGATCCAAAGCTTTGGAGATCGATTGAGGAGGGTCCCTATGTACCCTCATACCAGAGTGAGATCAATGGTCCTCTTGTTCCCAAGGATCCGGAATTGTACACCGACAATGACATACTCATGATGGAAAAGGATGAAAAGGCATATGCTTCGATTACAATGGCCTTATCGACTGATGTTGCTCACGGATTTAAGGAGCACAAGACTACTAAGGAACTCTGGAATGCCTTGGTTGAAAGATTTGAAGGAAATGAGGACATGCGAGAGAGTCGGAAGGATATGCTCAGACAAAGGTTCAACATGTTTAATCATATCAAGGGAGAGTCTCTAGAAGCACAACTCAACAGATTCACACATCTAATGACTGAGATGACCAGTTCTGGGATTGAAATGACTAAGGGAGAGGTGAACAAGAAGCTGCTGAATTCACTACCTTACACTTGGAACTCTAACTGTACAACTATCAAAAGGACCAAGGACATGTACAAGACTTCTTTAAGTGAGCTGATCTCAATTATCAATTCATATGACATGGATGATAAGCAGAGAGCACTAAATCATGCCAGCTCAATGGGCATTGCACCTACTTCTGAAAACTCTGCTCTTCTGTCAGCAATCAATCTTCAGTCTCAAGGAATGCAGCATTATCAGCCTTCTTCATCTCATGGAGTTCCTTTTGAAACTGCCTTCCTGTCATCTGGACAAGCTGGATCTGTGCCTAAAGTCAATCCAGAGAGTGAAGAGAATTTGCTGTTATTTAAGGGATTCATGAATAGCTACAATGCTTTTATTGCTGGAGAGTTGGCACCCTCAAATCTCACTCAAGACAATCTAGAGCAGATTAACCCAGCTGATGTTGAAGAAATGGATATCTCATGGCACATGGCAATGGCTGCGTTTAGAGCAAAGAAGTTTATCAAGAAATATGGAAGAAACAGCTTTGGAAACGCTCCGGGAAAGAAACTTGGCTTTGATAAGTCAAAATTGAGATGTTACAACTGTGACCAACCGGGTCACTTCGCCAGGGAATGTAAGCAGCCAAAGGTAGCTAAGGAAGGAGGAGAAAAGAAGCCTGAAGAGAAGTCAGGGAATGCAGCTGCAGGAGGGAACGCTAGCACGTCCAAAGTATTGGTGACTCAGGAGACTGACTCCTATGATTGGAGTGATCAGGTGCAGGAACTGGAGCTAACTCTGAGTCATGCATTCATGGCCGAGGTGGACGACAAACAGAAGGAGGTAACTGAAAATCTTTGCTCTACCTCATGCATAAATAAAGTATTTAAGTACAGGTCACACAATGAATCTTTAATCAAAGAATTAAACAAACTTAAATACTTTAACTCAGAATTTCTTAAAAATGAAGGAATTTTTAAAAGGAAACTTGAAGCCGAGGGTCGGGATGTGGCAAGGCTAAAGGAACTCTTAAGTGACAAAGAGTCCAACTATCGAGACGCTCGACGCAAAATCGATGAACTCACTTTAGAGTTGGACCAAGTCAAAACTCAGCTTTCTAAAACTTCAGTAAAAAGTGAAAAATTTGATTATTTAAGCAAGGTTTTAGAAAACATGGTAAGCATACAATTCAAGAGGGATAATAAGGGTCTTGGTTTTAAAGAGTGTGCACCACCCTTTAACCATAATTACTCATGCATGCCAAGGATCAACACATCTGTTGATGACTTGGAATTGGATTCTATTCGTGCTTGTGATTTCCCCACCAAACCGGTTATGCTCACAGCTGACCCTGTTATGACTAATGATTCTAAGGTTTGTGCAGAAAAACTAAGTGTTGCAGGTTTAAAGGAGAAGAAGGTAGAAAGAAGTGCTGGGAGGAGCACAGATTGTTCAACATCTACAAGACAATCATCTTTTGTTCCAAAAACTGATTTTGTTGGAAAATTCGATGAAATTGACATTAATCTTAATGATATGTTGAAACATTTTCAAAAAACATTTGCTATAAAATCAACCTTCTCTCCTTTGACAGCACAAAATGTACCGGCTCATTCCACAGTTACTAAAGAGGAATGTTCACAGTTGAACCCTAACTGTGAACCTTATATTCCAACTGGGTCAATGGAACAAATTTCTTCAAACTCATCCTCTAGTCAAAGTAACTGTGATGTAAAGCCCTTTGATCCAATTGAATTTCACCAAAAGGTCTGCTGTTATGCATGTGGGAAACCAGGCCACATTGCTAGACACTGTCTGCACCGACCTACTGAATTCTTCTATGGGAAGAATCAGAAGGTCATACCTAAGGCTAACCGGTTAACAAACATGTGAGGACTGTACCATCCTCCAAGCCTAAGGCAACCTCTCAAAGGGGACTCAGACTCAGACTCCTTCCACTGTAAAAAGACATAAGAAATCAAACAAAACACAATCTGGTTTTCATAAGCAAACTCCAAGGATTTTCAAAACTAAGATAAAACCAGTTGACCAAGGCAGTGGAAGCATGACAAAACATATTAAGCTCAATTCAGAAAGACCCAAACCCAAACCCAAGGATAGAGTTTCTTCTGTTACCAAAGTACCTAAATCTGTTATGATTTGGGTACCTGTTTCTCATTAATTAAATGTGTACTATGCCGGGAAAGCCAAGCAAGCTTAAACATGTTTGGTATGTAGATAGTGGCTGTTCCCGGCATATGACTGGGGATTTCTCTCAGTTGCATGAAGTTACACCATTCAATGGAGGCTATGTGTCATTTGCTGGAGACAAGGGAGGAAGGATAAGCATGAAGGGCACGGTCACAAATGGAACTCTTAGTTTTGAAGATGTGTACTATGTTGAAGAGCTCAATCACAGTCTTCTGAGTGTTTCTCAAATCTGTGATAAGAGTTTTTCCACACACTTCACAAACAAAGAATTTCTTATTCTAAAGCCTGGCTTTGTAGTGCCTGAGAAGTGGATTCTCAGAGAACTCCAAGGATAAACAATGCATATATTATTAATATGAACTCAGATTCATTTATAGAGAACACTTGTTTGTTCTCAAAGGCATCGGAGCATGATTGTCTGTTATGGCATCGGCGACTGGGTCATGTAAACCTAAAGAATCTGAACAGACTCGCCAAGGGAGATCACGTCATTGGTCTACCTTCTAAAGATTTGTCCACTATTGAGAAATGTATCGCTTGTGCCGAAGGGAAACAACACAAAAGACCTCACAAGCCTAAATTGTTCACTTCTATCTCTTCAGTTCTTCAACTTCTTCATATGGATCTCTTCGGACCGGTTAACGTAATGAGTATTGGGAAAAAGTCATATTGTCTCGTTGTGACAGATGATTATTCCAGATTCACTTGGGTGTTCTTTCTGGCCAAGAAAGATGAAGCTCCAGAGATTTTGAAGAAGTTCATTACCTTGATTGAAAATCAGAAGAATCTAAAGGTCAAGGTGATTAGAACTGATAATGGAACTGAATTTAGAAATCAGACTCTTATAGATTTCTGTGATGAGAAAGGGATAGCTAGGCAATACAGTGCAGCTAGAACACCTCAGCAAAATGGAGTTGCTGAAAGGAGAAACAGAACGCTTATAGAAGCTGCACGAACAATGTTGTCAGAATCAAAGCTACCAATCTTTTTCTGGGCTGAAGCAGTTAACACTGCGTGCTATGTTCAAAATAGAGCACTTCTGAACAAGCGTCATCATAAGACTCCCTACGAGATTCTATTCAATCAAAAGCCCAAAGTTGGACACTTCAAGTCATTCGGATGTCCTTGCACTCTTCTTCATACAGAGCCTAACCATAAGTTTGATGATAAGGCAGATGAGTGTTACTTCGTGGGCTACTCGTCTGAAAGGGCAGCATACAGAGTTTATAACAAGAAAACTCGGATGATTGTGGAATCATACTACATAGATTGGCAAGAAATGAACTCTACTGATGCTGGTTCTGGTCCAAACTGGCTGTTTGAGTATGACTCCACTTTTAAGCCCTTCAGCACTCCATCTGAGAATGCAGGAGCATCTGAGCAAGCCGATGATTTCTACAAAGGTGATGATGTGGACTATAGAGTTGACTATGTTCCATGTGATCCTAATCTTTTGACAGTTGATCCTCCTGGCATGTACAATCGTGACCCTCCAGCTCAGCTGACCCCAGTACAAGAAGTTCTCCCATCAGAACCAGACACTTCTCAGTCTGTTCAACCACTTCCAGAAGCTGATCAAATCTCATCTTCCTCTCACCAGACCTTTGATAATCCATTGTTCTCAGATAACATTCCTGAGGAACATTGTGTGGATCAAGTAACTGAGTCAAGTGAAAATGCTCATACCGACAACATTTCTTCCTCAAGTATAGATCAAGTGAATAATCTCAGCAACTTGCTAGACAATCTAGCTGTGGAAGAAGTGCCAACACTCAGTATAAACAAGAATCATCCAGTTGAAAATATTATTGGACCTCTCTCGGAAGGTGTTCTCACTCGAAGCAGAACCATTACAGCTCAGAACCTCTTGCCTGAAGAGACGACTACCAGAAGTCAATCAGGTCCAATTAATTCATGTTTATATTCTTGTTTTATCTCGCAGGTTGAGCCCAAGAATGTTAAAATGGCTCTCAAAGAGTCCAGCTGGGTTGAAGCAATGCAGGAAGAACTGATGCAGTTTCAGAAACTTAAAGTATGGAATCTGGTTCCCCTGCCCAAAGGAAAACTGCCTATAGGAACCAGATGGGTTTTCAGAAATAAAAGAGATGACTCTGGAGTCATTATCCGAAACAAAGCAAGGTTGGTGGTTCAAGGCTTTTATCAACAAGAGGGGATAGATTATGAGGAAGTCTTTGCGCCAGTTGCACGACTTGAAGCCATTCGAATTTTCTTGGCTTACGCCTCCTATATGAACTTCACGGTATATCAGATGGATGTGAAAACAGCTTTCTTATACGGAAAGGTAAAGGAAGAAATATATGTGTGCCAACCCCCGGTTTTGAAGATTCTCAGTATCCAGAGCATGTCTACAAGTTAGACAAAGCTCTTTACGGCCTTCATCAAGCACCGCGAGCATGGTATGCTACGCTTACTGATCACCTGCTCGCAAATGGATATACCCGTGGAGCTATTGATCAGACCTTGTTCGTTCGCAAAGATAAGAATGATTTAATTCTCGTTCAAATCTATGTGGATGACATCATATTTGGCTCCACCAGCTCAGCGTTGTGCAAGGAATTTGAAGGGGTGATGAAAAAGAAATTTGAGATGAGCGCAATGGGAGAAATGACCTTCTTTCTGGGTCTACAGGTAAAACAGGATTGTAAGGGTGTGCTGATTCACCAAGGAAAATACGTCACAGACATTTTGAACAAGTTCAAAATGATGGAGTCCAAGCCGGCATCCACTCCCATGGCTGCTCGTCCTATCCTAACTTCGGATTTAGATGGTGAAGATGTTGATCAACACCTCTATCGTTCAATGATTGGTTCTCTGATGTATCTGACTGCTAGTCATCCAGACATTATGTTTTCAGTATGTCAGTGTGCCAGATATCAGGCAAATCCGAAGGCATCTCACCTCATAGCTGTCAAGAGAATCTTTCGGTACCAAGTCGGGAAACCTAAGCTTGGTCTTTGGTATCCAAAGAACTCTGAGTTTCAATTATTTGCATACTCAGACAGTGACTTTGGTGGATGTAACCTGGATAGGAAGTCAACCACTGGTGGGTGTCAGTACCTGGGAGATCGCCTTGTTTCATGGCAATGCAAGAAGCAAACGACCGTATCCACATCCACTGCAGAAGCCGAATATGTTGCTGCTTCCAGTTGCTGCTCTCAGGTTATCTGGATGCAACAACAACTCCTCGATTACGGTTTGAACTTTCTTGACTCTCCTATTTATTGTGACAATGAAGCAGCCCTACAGATCGTCAAGAATCCGGTACAACATTCCAAAACTAAACATATTGACATCCGGATTCACTTCATCCGTGACTGTTTCGAACGTAAACTGATTCATCTTGAAAAGGTCCACACTGATGACAATCTAGCGGACCTTTTCACAAAACCGTTCGAATACAGCACGCTTCCATCACTTGCTTGCCTCTCTCAAATTAATAAGCTTTAATTAAAAGCATTTTTGTAAATACACTAAAATTTGTGTCTTACTCAGTTCACAAATTTAGGGGGAGAAAATTTACAAAACAACAAAAAGATTTTTCGGTCTTTGAGTCAAAATTTACAAAAGAACAAAAAGATTTTCGGTCTTTGAGTCAGTCTAAGATAATCTATAAGTTTAGGGGGAGTTAGGTTTTTGAAATCCTAAGAAAAGGAGATTCTGCTTCATGTAATTCAAAGAAAATTACAAAAACATTTTTAACTTTTAACTTTACAAAAACTTAAGAAAATACAAAAAGATTTTATTTGGACGAGCAAAGTGAATCGATCAAAGTGGGAAGTGAAATAATCTCTAAGGATCAAAATTTCACTATCTTAATATGATTTCAAAAGGAATCACAACCTTGAATATCTATTCAATGCTAAGAAGTTGAAATAAGTTTTTCAAAACTTAAATAATCAGTCTTGATCAAACTTAAAATACATATAAATAGATAAATAAGTGTGAAATCATGATCATTAGATAACTAGAAATGTGTGACAACTATTTGACTTCTAGTTTAAATCCTTTAATCAAAACGAGATTGTGTTTCTATAAACTTGAAATTGTGTTTGAAAAAACTCGGGTATTTCCTATGTTTTGTGCAAACAAAGAGCGGGAAATACCTACTGAAGCATTCTATGTTTTGCGTAAGCAAAGACCTGAATGTGCGACGTTAAGACCAATGTGTCTGCAGATCAATAAATAAAAGATGCCAATGAGCACAAGATGATAGAACCCCTTCTTGTTCTTGATTCCAATCTAATGGATCTTTTCTTTTCTTTTCTCATCTTAAAAACTCTGTCAAAATGATTTTAAGTTCGTTGAAACACAATCAAAGTTTAAAACAAAGGATTTAACAAGACTGATAGGTTGCATATTAATCTAGTCTTACAATCTAATTGATCACAAATTTCCCATAAGAGATTTTCAGAAAAACTTGATCATATAACTGATTTTTTAAGAGATGGATTAACGAGTGGAAATCATTGGTAGGGAACAGCTATTTAAAGGTTGTGATTCACTGAGAAATTAACTAAGATGGTTAAAATTTTGATAACAGATTTGATCCCACAAATTTGACCCGACTAAACTTAAACTTGTCTTATTTTATTTTATTTTATTTTATTTTATTTTATTTTATTTTATTTTATTTTATTTTATTTTATTTTATTTTATTTTATTTTATTTTATTTTATTTTAGAAAAGTTAGATTTTTTAAATCGAAAATTTAACTAAGTGTTTGTACTCGAAATCGTGTACACGAAGATGTGTATTCGAAGTCACCCTATAAATAGTCCACCGATATTCAATTTCGAACACCAAAATTTCGTGTACGCGGTTTCTTCACTTCGAGTACAGATTGTTTGCTCTGAGGCGATCTCGATTTCTAGACCCTATTTCAAAATTCTACTCCGGCCATCTTATAGATCATCATTAGGTGACACTAGGTATAGAATTTTATCAAATTTTGACCGTGCATTCGAAAGTTACAGTCAAAATTAGATTTCGAGTACGCGATTTTCGTTTACAGAAGGTTTTTGGTCAAATTGACCACGAAATACTTAAAATTGAAAGGCAATTCGTGAATATGTTGGTCGCCTCTCAATTCCGAGTATATTGAATATGATTAGAAAATCTATGGAGCCAAAATGATAAGTTTTTCAAAGAATTTGGAGTACACGAAATGTAATAATTTCGAGTACACGAATACTTCGTGTACAACCAATGTTTCGAGTACAGATCACATTTCGTGTACAAGATCCATTTCGTGTACGAAATATACTTCGTGTACACATCACATTTCGTGTACATCAAGTATTTCGTGTACATCTTAGTCTTCGTGTACACAAGACTTAGAATTTTTTTTAAACTCTGAGTTTCGTGAACACTCTGGTCTTCGTGTACACTAAGACTTAGAAATTTTTTTTTGGCAAATCCAGTCTTTCTTGAAATTAAACTAACTTGATTTGTTTCTTTTTTTTCAGATGGCAGACCTACGATTCGTACCTGATCACAACATGTCAGCATACCTCGGAGATCCACTGCAAAAACATTCAGAGTTCAAGAGCCTGATTGATGGTCTGATTTTATCTCCAGTAAACTATGCTATCATGGAGCATCCTACCATCTTTTCTGATTATATTGAGAGCTTTTGGAGCACCGTTACTCAGCACACTGACAGTAATGGAAACATCAGTATCGTTGGGAAGATTCAAGGGAAGTCAATCACCATCACAGAGCAGATCCTACGAGAATGTCTGCAATTCGGAGACAAGGATTCAGATGCGGTAGAGTTGGATCAGGATTTGGTCAACCGTACTGTCTTCCAGATGGGACACGAGGGTGCTTATCCTCCTACCGAGAAGAAACTTCTTCATCCCTACTGGAGATATCTGGCTCACATTGTCACACAGTGTTTGTCCGGAAGGAAAGGCGGATATGATGTGCTGAATCAGACACTGAGCTCTTGTTTGACAGCTTTGGCTCTGGGAATGGATTTCAACTTCTCAAGAATGATATTTCTTGACATGTATGCTAACATCAAGGGAAGGAGAAAGGAGAGGTTTCTGGCATTTCCTCGCTTCATACAGATCGTCATCAACAAACTACACCAGGATCTGGTTCCCACTGTTGGCACTCTGGGAATCAAAAGGATGCGTGATGACATCTTTGGCTATATGAAGATGAACAAGCGAGGGAAGAAGCAATATGTCGGTCAAAGGCCTCTGATCAAGTTCGGACGATTTGTGGGAGAAGGGGTAGATGAGGATATGCCCGGAACCCCAGTGGCAATAGTAGCAGAAGAACATGATACTCATGCTACAAGTTCTAAAGCTAAAGCGAGTAAAGCTACAAAGGTTGCAGCTGATGTTTCTTCCTCTTCATCAAGTGAAGATTTCATTCCAGAGAGGCCACCTCCCACAAGGCAAGAAAGGGAAGAAGCTCAAGATGCGGATTACACTCCAACTCCTGATTCTTCACCTAAGAAGAAGAGGCAAAAGACTATGGCCAAGAAAAACAGGGATCCTCGTCTTCAGAAGATGTTCTCAGGATTATCCTTCTCCTCTGCTGCTGCCATTATGACCCAGGCACCTGCTAAACCAACTCCTGTCACCTTACCACCATCACCACCACATGTCACCTTACCACCATCACCACCACATGTCACCGTACCACCATCACCACCACATGTCACCGTACCACCATCACCACCACATGTCACCAAACCACCTTCACCACCACCTGTCACTCAACCACCTCCACCACCTCAACATTCTCAACCAATTAAACCACAACAGCTTAAACCTACTACCAAACCTTCGAAAACCAAACTAATCATCCGAGTTCCCTTCACTCGTCCATCCGTCACTATCCCGCCACAAACCAAAACCAAATCACCTTCACATCAGTCCGAAAGCAGCAAAGGAAAATCTCCTTTGCATTCCGATTCACCATACGAGCCTGTGCAAGTGCCTGTGGATCTTGTTGGATTATAGGAGCGAGTCTATCAGTTAGAGAAAGATGCTGAGATAAAGGACAAAATGATCATGAACCTGCGTGAAGGGAAGATCCAGATATGTTCTCATCTGAACAAGTGCAAAGGAAAGATCAAGGCTCATGAAAAATTCATCAGAATTCTTTTATTAGAGAACCACAAGATGCGGAGGGATATCAAACGACTCAAAGGAGAAGAAGTCTCCGAGTCTGAAGATGAAGTCATGGATGTCAGTGATGACAGTGACGACAGTGATGATGATGATGATGATGATGATGATGGAAATGATGAACAAGATCAAAAGAAAGATAAAGATGAAAAGGATGACAAAGATGATAAAGACGATCAAGGTGATAAAGATGACAAAGATGGAGATAACAAAGATAAAGATCAAGGACCTCCTGATGACAAAGATCAGGGTGGAGACTCTAGGAATCCATCCTCTTCCGGGAAGCCTTCTGGTCTATATGATGATCTATTTGGAGACATTCCAGACGACATCCTTTTTGACGATTGTGTTCAACCAGATGAGACTACTGGAGCTGTACTTGACAGTATATTTGATGATCTTCCAGATAGCTTTGATTTTGGGTCACCAAGCCATCAAAAGGGGGATCAAACCGAGTCTTCTACAGGGGCATCTGTAGAAGAAGAACCAGAAAACATAATACTTGGCAATGTATCTGATGATCCCTATATCGATTATTTGTATGCCCACAAATACATTGATGCTTTGGGAAATGAAATCACCTCTCTACATGAAGTGATAAATAGCTGGTTCGACAGAAAGAAGGACTGGACGCCTGCTCCTCCTGTTGACAAAGCTGCTTGGTTCAAAGAAATGGGCGACCAGCATCCAGAGCATACCTTTATTTCAGATGATAGAAACTTGTTTGCAGTTCGCAATGACAGGTCAAATGTATGCTGTTGGATGTACGACAAACAAAGAGACATCTACTTGGTCAAACGGATGAACGGAAAGGTCGAGTTCTACAAGAAGCCAAGAGATTTTTGTTCTTTGCCTAAAGTCGACATCAGAAGCATTGACAAAGCAATGTTCTTCAATCCTTCTAAGGACTCACAGGCTGATTTGTTCGCAAAGTTTATCAAAGATCAGTGTGAGAAGAACTTCCCAGTGATGCGCACGGCAAAGGGACGACGTTTTGTTTCCTCATGCATCATCGATCCAAAGACAAAGAAACCCTGGGTGTACTATAAGTACCCTCCCCCTCATATAGAGCAAGCAGTACCAGTCTCGCCAAGAGTTCCTGATAACTCTCTGGCTAAATTTCTATCTTGGTATTTTGATGATCTGAACCTTGCTGCAGTTATTCTTAGGAATATAGATGATGTTGATGACATCGACATGATTCTTGACCCTATGGATCTTCTGAAGTATGGTAAAGATGACATGATGAAGCTGCACAACTCTCCTATACGAGTATATTCCGGAAATGATGAGCTGGCTAAGCCATTTACACGAGCTGTTGCTTATGCCATGAAGCTGAAGCTGTATGCTGGAGCAGGGCCACACAGTGTTACTCTTCCTATCGGATGACTTCGTCAGTCTAGGGGGAGTTTGTAGAGCCCGCCAAACAATGAAGACTGACAAAGTCAACCCGGAAGAGTCAAAGCTCAAGTTTTTGGATAATTTCGTGTACAGCTTTTCGGGTACACGAAGTTATCGTGTACTCGAACCTTTTGTATCTAGATTTCGTGTACACCTAGGCCTAGTATATATAGACGTATTTTGTACAGGTTTAGGTTGGAATCCCGAGGCATACGCTCTCTAGACGTATTGAGGCGCTTGTACTCGAAGTTTTGCAATATTTATAAAGTTTGCATTTTTCTACTTGCTTTCGTGGTTCTAACTTGGATTCCGCACTTGTTAGAGATCATTGATGATGTTTACAGAGATAAAGTTTGGATCTTGATCAGTTTGAGGACCTACAAATGCAATGAGACAAAGTCATTGCCTGCGCGTCACGACAGTTGAAGGTACATGAGAAGAACTATACAACGCATGACTTAGAATTGGGAGTTGTGGTATTTTCTTTAAAGATTTGGAGGCATGACCTATATGGCACTAAATGCACAATCTTCAGGGATCACAAGAGTTTACAACATATATTAGATTAGAAGGAGCTTAACATACACAGAGATGTTGGGTTGAGCTCCTGAACGATTATGATTATGTGATCAAATACCATCCAGGCAAAGTAAATGTTGTAGCTGATGCTTTGATGTGGAAGGAAAAAGTCAAACCCTTGAGCGTTAGAGCAATGGGGATGACAGTGCAAACAAGTTTACGCGATCAAATCATGCAAGCATAACAACAATCTGTGGAGAGAAATAATCTGAGGAACGAGGTCGACTGTGCAGCAGGGAAACAATTTGAGACAAAAAAAAAAGATGGAGTTATCGATTACCAGGATCGTGTGTGGATCCCACCGGTAGATGAACTCTGAAAACTTATTCTTGACTAGGCACACACGACACGTTATTCTGTTCTTCCTAGTGATAATAAGATGTACCATGATCTTAGGAAATTTTGTTGGTAGCCATTTATGAAGAAGGATGTAGCTACTTATGTTGGTAAGTGCTTAGCATGTGCAAAAGTCAAAGCTGAACACTAGAAACCGTCAGGTTTTCTGGAACAACCAGAGATACCATAATGGAAGTGGGAACAAGTAGCTATGGATTTCATTACCAAGCCACCCCACACTTCCAGGGGAAATGATACCATATGGGTCATCATTGATAAATTGACCAATTCCGCTCACTTTTTACCAATGCGTGAGATACAAGATGGAAAAACTTACGAGATTATACATCAATGAGATAATAGTATGACACAGTGTGCCGCTATCTATTATTTAAGACCGGGACAGTCGATTTACATCGAGGTTCTGGTAATCACTACAACAATCCTTAGGGACGAAAATGAATTTAAGCATCACTTATCATCCACAAACGGATGGTCAAAGCGAGAGAACCATTCAAACCCTGGAGGATATGCTAAGAACTTGTGAACTTGATTTTGGTGGAAACTGGGACACACCTCTACCACTTATCGAATTCTCCTATAACAATAGCTACCATAGCCGTATCGGATGAGCTCTATTTGAAGCGTTGTATGGTAGAAAATTCCGGTCGCCAATTTGTTGGACCGAAGTAGGAGACACTAGGATAAATGGGCCTGACCTTATTCAAGAAACCACTGATAAGATTGCCCAGATTCAACAGAAATTACAAGTTGCACGTACTCACCAAAAGAGTTACGCAGAATAACGGCGAAAGCCTTTGGAATTCCAGGTGGTGACTGTGTCATGTTGAAAGTGTCTCCCTAGAAAGGCGTAGTTCGTTTTGGGGCTAAAGGCAAACTAGCACCAAGGTAAGTCAGACCGTTTGAAATAACACAACGGATTGGTCCTGTGGCATACATCCTTAGATTACCTGATGAACACAGTAGGGTGCATGATGTGTTTCATGTATCGAATCTCAAGAAATTCCTTGCTGATGAATCAGTGGTCATACCTCTCAAGAAAATTAAGGTTGATGAGCAACTACATTTCATAGAAGAACCTGTAGAGATTATGGATCATGAAGTTAAGAAACTGAAAGTCTGTTTGTGTGGGTTTAATGTTCTAAATGATATATGTAAAGTAGAAAAACCAAATTAGAAAGTAAAGCCATCGTCGTGTTCGTTCGGGTGACGATTCGTATGAATATGCGCGAAGGTGATACGATCTGACGAAACTGTCAAAATAAACGTTTTCGAAATAATAAAAATTATAAAAAGAAATTTAAAACATTTTTTAGGAATTACCATCTAAAATGATTTAAAATAAAATTATTTTATAAAAACGTGTATTTTAAATATACGTTTCGAAACTGACACGTAAACACGAAACCGAGCCAACCAAACATACTCGAAATGACCTGAGGTATAAAAGTCCTTAATTTCTTCACCCTCCTCATTTACTCCTTCATCTACTTCCTCTCTCTCTCTCTCTCTACAATTTCAGGATTACTCTCTCTCTACACTCTCTCTCTAAAAGTTGAACACTTAAACCATTCAAAACTTAACCAAATCTCACATTCTTGGTACCAAAACAATCCTTGGAACACCTACAACATGAAATTACAACATATCGGAGCTGAAACCAACAAGAACCAAGGTAAAAATCGAAGTGAAGACTCGGTTTTTAGGGTTTTTGTTAAACAGGAACACTTGAGTGTTAAAACCGGTTTTGAAGGTTCTTGAGCCCAAGAATTTGTGTGATATCAATCTAGGAACTCTTGGATGTGTTTGGGATAAACTTTCGATGGCTGAACTTGGATTAAAATGGTGGAGAGGGTAGTATCGATGCAAGAATGAGCTGGATAAATAGTATCGATGAGGATGAAGGGTACCATCTGTTCTACCATCGATATTACAGGTTCTATGGTCCACTAAATGACAAACCCTTTCGATACTAATAAGTTCTATGAAGTCCAAGTGGGTAGGGACAAGGAACCATCGATAATACTAATCTCAATGGCTGTAGTATCGATGACAAGCTGTGGTCGATACCAACAGTATCGACAACCCCATCCTTGGATTTTTCTAAGTGTTGTCGAACCTATCCCCGTCAATAATATCTTGGACCACCGATATTAGTTAACATCACCTAATCCATGTAATTTAAACCTAAGATCTAGTAATATTAATCGAACAAGAACCTGGTGGAGTTGGATTAAGAATGGTAATATCGACAAGAGCCGGTGAATGCCTTAGCCGAAGTTATTAACCATCAATACTAGCCTCTTGGGTCTTAAACTTATTGATACTTTCATGGGGCCTTCGGTACTAACTCATCAAGTAAATTCAAGTGTTCCAAGCTCAAAATCTCATGATAATAACCGTGATTGAAACCATGTGGGTGGGTAAAATATGAAAGTATCGATGAAGGGCATTAGGTTTTGTTACTTGATCATATAATCATTGATACTTTCATATACCTACCCATACCCATGTTTTAAGTATTCTAAATTTGAACTTTTCATAATCCCATTATAACTTTGATAAAATACTTTCACCATAGAGTAAATGGTAATGAGCTATGATAAATAAATGGTGTAAACTTATTTAATTAGTTTTAAACTCATAACAAAGACTTTTGGAAAACAAACATATTTTATTACTGATATAAGTTTATAAATAATGAAAGCTCCAATAGTTTCAAAACATAAATTGAGTGTAAAGCCTTAGGTCAAGGTCAAGATGATCAACAAAGAGATATCACAAGCTACTAAACTTAATTTAAATGGATAAGTGGTAGTGAGTATTCAAATTCAAGTTATGATTAGGACAAAGGTAATCAAAGTAAAGTCAAATGGAGTCAATGCGGTGTATTAACAAATTAAATTACACTAGGCGGGTTCATTTGCCCCGTGCATTCTTGTTAACAGTCAAAGAGCGTGTGAATTCTTGTTAACAGTCAACCAATACAATAACACCAAGATGAGTTATTTTGCCCCGTTTTCTAATCTTTTGATTTCAAAATGCGGGGCTGAGAAACATGCTAAACTCTTTTCTTAAATGTTTTAGTACAATTATACCTTATTTATCACAATGATTTAACAAAGGTTATATTTTTGTTAATACATCTACATCTATCTATGTTTATATCAATGTTCATAACAATGTGATTATATCAATGTTTATAACAATGTGATTATCAGGAGTTGATAACAATGATGGTGGGATACCAAAGACAAGTGATGCAATGTTTATGATAACATTAAATGCTTTTGGGATACCATTGGGATTGAGATGACCAAATACACATAACAATGAGATGATAAAAATGAGATGAGAACATAACATTACATTTGATTGCTTGTAAGACTGCTTGTATTATATCACTGTGATCATGTGTTCATTGAGATTCACGTGCATTAAGTCCCTTTATATATCGTTTACCATTAAGTAACATAGGCTAAGCCGACAGTCACGTAGTGGTACCATAAGTTTGACAAAATTCCGGTGAGTGAGGTCGGTACGTAATGCGTATCGTACATAACATTTGGCCGGTATCGTATGACCAGTAATAGGGCAGCTACAATCAGGCTTGGTAAACGGCCATGTCGGTTATATGAATCAACCGAAACTGCTAATAATTCTACCACATCTGATCTGCTGACTGGCAGGACTGAGCGACTGACCTCACTCCTGTCATTTGCTGGTGGCAGATCGTTTTGAAGTCAAGTGATTACAAATGAACAAGGATAAATTGGAAACATTGTGGTTTCACTTGGTATTTAACAAAATGTGGTCCCATTTATGCTTTATTCATCAATTGGGGGAATGACATAAAATGAGTTGACTATCACTTCTAATTTAGAAGTGAGTAACAGTAAACTCTACATTTGAGATTACAAATAGAAGATTAAGATTTAATAAAATATGTATCTTTAAAATATTAAGGGACTACCATCACTTATATTATGGTAGTACATACCCTACAAAATCTTATTTATTTATATCAACTGTGGGATGAGATTACAACATATGGGGAAAACAAATGGTGGTAATGAGATGTGTTAAGCTTAGTTACACTACAGGTGATGTTGTATTCAGTCAAGTGTGTGGTGGGCTTGTAGCTCCACATGTTGGTACGTATGCCCTATATATAAGCATTTTTGACTGAATGTGGCTCTATCTGTATTGTGAACTTAGGTGAGGACATTGATGGGGGATAAGATGTAAGAATATCAATAAGACGTGAGAATGACATTTTCAGCATTTCTAAACTACAAAACTTATGAACTCACCAACCTCGTGTTGACTTGTTTTACTTGCATTTCTCGGGTGACGAACAAGTTTAGTCACCAGGATTCAGGATATAAGCTAGTGGGCCTTGATGGTGGACCTAGCTTCTTTTGTGTGCATACTTTTGATGACATATTGTGAATCTCTTTTGTACATCTTGTGCAGATACAAGATAGTAACTTTATGATTCTTCTTGATAGATTCACATTGTTAAATTATGAACAAGATTAATGTAATTTAACTTTTAATTCTATTTCAATGTAAATTTAACATTTCTTATTACATATCATGTGCCTTGTAAACAATCTGATCATTTCGATTAACACGCGATATCACGCCACGAGACCATTCCGCCCGACGGGAAAGTCGATCCAGCACGCCGGCTCTGGGTGTGACACAAGGCATTCCTATATATAGACTAAGTTCACGAAGCTGGGTTCACGAAATGGTGTTCACGAAGCTGAGTTCGTGTACTTTGTCTTCGTGAACTTGAAATACTTTCGTGTACTTACATTTTCGTGATCTTTAACCTTGTTTTTTTTATTTTTGTTTCTTCTTTATTGTTTGTTTATACGCTTTCCCCTCCTTCCTCGTTCACTTTTCATCTAGTTATGTAAATCAGTTACCCACTCATGCGTAAAATGACTTGTATTAAATTTTGTGGTGTTACAAGTGCTGAGGATATTGATAATCATATCTCACAGAAGGAAAGAGACATGGTATTCTGGCTTCATTAGTTTGGTAACCAATAAATATGAGTACATTATAACGAAAAAGAACGTAACATGAACCTAATTGTAGTAAGAATAACGTAAGAATAAATTTAACAACTCAACAATCACGCATTTTAAATTAACCTAACTTTAACCGCTTTCATAGTTTTGAATTAAACCTTTGAAATAGAAAGACATGAGATAAAAATGAACATCTACACAAATTAGAATTCAAAATTTTTTTTCCCAAACAATTTTTCCCTAATCGTAGAGAAATTGCATTATGCAATCTCAATACCTATTTGGGTATTTGTGATATTCTTTAAACCCCACCTTCCTTTATCGACTATTGGAAGTAAAAATAATAAAGAGTTCCTTTTTGTTTTTGATTGTGTGAAGTTAGCTTTTGTGCGTTTTTGTCAAAAGTTTATTTCTTAAAAACAATTGGAAAAACTTTAGCCTGAATCAAAAGGGGGAATTATAGAATCGAACTACAGATCAAGAAATGTCACACCCCAAGCCGGCGAGCCGGATCGAAGCTTCCGTCAGGCGGAAAGGTCTCGGGGCGTGATATCGGAATGATAATCGAAATGATCAGATTGTTTACATTTCACATGATATATAATGAGAAAACACTAAATGAAATAAAATTATAAAGTTAAATTACATCAGTATCGTTCATAATTTAACAATGTAAATCTACTAACAACATCATAAATCTTTTATCTTGTATATGCACAAGATATACAAAATAATATGTATAATGATGTTCAAAAATATGCATGTTCAAAATACTAGGTCCTCTATCTAGGCATCCTAGTCCAAAAGCACGAACTCCCTAGTTAACATGTTCGTCACCTGAGAAGTCATGCAAGAGAATAAAGTCAACACATGGTTGGTGAGTTCATATAGGTTTGTTATTTAAAATGAATTTGAACAACCTAACCGGATGAAAACCTTAACCTCACCAACCACCACCTATACTATCCAATCAAATATGCTTATATATAGGGCATATGTACGGTCAAGCTTACCGCCCAGTCGCCAGCCCACCACATACCAAACTACATAGTATATTGTTCCTGGCGATAATTAAGCGTTTCATCCCATACACTGAATTCACAATCATTGAACAACCTAAAAATGATAACACCTAAAATCCGAAGTGACAACCTTAAACTCATTAACAACCACCTATACTATCCAGCCAAGTACGCCTATACGTAGGGTCAAGCTTACCGCCGGCCCAGCCGCCAGCCCACCACATATCGAACCACATAATATATTGTTGTTAATGATAATTAAGCGTTTCACTCTCAACCATCATCACACTTGCTTCATTAGTTTCATCACCACGCTAGTACTGTCAGATTCGTCAAAACACTTGATTCGTTAGTTTCGTCAAAACACTTGATACGTTAGTTTCGTCAAACGTTAGTTTCGTCAGACGTTAGTTTCGTTAGTTCCATCATCACGCACAACAACACCATAGAAAATGTGGAAAAATGTGGAAGTTGTTAATTAAAATGCTTAAATAATTTAATAAATAAACATTTAATTAAAAGCTAAGTCTTAATGATTGGGCCGAAACTCGAGTAGACTAGTATATCAATCAAAGTTTCTTAGAAGTTAGGGGACCCTGTAAATATCATCAAACGTGTGACCTATACATCAAACGGTCTAGCTAGGACTTCTTGAAATGTAGGGTTTTTGTTTTGTTCTTAATTCGTCTAGTTTCGTCTCTTGTTTCGTATAGTTTCGTTGGCACATGCTATCTTTGATATTTCCTTGATTTTCCCCTGAAAATGATTTATTGATTCGTCTAGTTTCGTTACAAGAAGTACTTGATTCGTTGATCATTGAATACTAGATTCGTTGAAAAAATGTACACTTGATTCGTTGATCTTTGAACACTTAGTTCGTTGAACATCAAATATTAGTTACGTTGGAATTGTTTCGTTTGATTCGTTGAACTCACGCACTTGTTTCGTCAAAATAGTTTCGTTTGATTCATTGAAAAGGTTTTCTTGATCCGTCAAAATGTTTATTTTAACATAAATATCTACTTATATTATAAGTAGATCATCTTAGTTAAACCTGCATAAAAATTTACCTAGACATGATCTAGGATATCATTTACACATACAAAACATATAGTATTTAAAAGCATTTAAATAAATTATAATCCAAAGAAAATAAGTTACATCTCAGCCCCACATTTGTAAAACAAAAATGTTTAGAAAAGGGGCAATGAACTCATCTGTGTTGTAGTTCTTATGATTCAACCAATAAATGATATGCGCGCTCGTTCTTTGTAAGCTATGTAACTTCAATAGCTGATTTGATTTATTATGATTCAAGCACTATAAGTATTTATAGTTGATGTATATAGCGTTTTGCTACTATGTGTCCCCATTTAAACCCTTATCCCTTGTTCCATTTAAGACTTAACCCTATTCGCATAAGGTTTATGACATTTAAAGTCATGATTATTTAAATAAATCATCATTTACCAAAAGCTTGATTAAAATACAAAAGTTATATTTATTTTGATAAAGTCCTTTATATTCCCTTATCATACCTTAATGCAACAGGTTATGGTGATCTTTATAAAATTATGGTTACAAGTTATAAATCATTACATTTTAAATAGAAGTCTAGTTATTTTATGAAAAATACAAGTTAATCATGTTAGATTTTGAGTTAACCTAATTCGATTAACTTCAAGTCCTTCGATAGGTCTTTGATAGTCACATTGATTCTTGTTCACTCTTGAATTGGTTATCAACTAAAGTGACTCAACTAAATCCTCCTTAGTTAATCAACCATGTAGTGAATTGACTAAGTGTTGGGTGTGGGCAAATAAGACCAACACTCCCAATACTTAGTTAGTTCTTTGAATCCCCATTGATCTCCCTTAGTGTTCCTTAGTCCTTTTGCAACCCACAGCCATGCAACATGTTCCTATCCTATTGTGATTTACCAAGTAAACTGAGTTAAATATTTTCTAGATACACACGTAGAAATACCTGGATTTCTCTTAACATTACTCGATTAGACGAATAAGTATCGTTCGTACGAATGATACCTCAAAGTGTGGGGCGAATGAACTTTAATACGAATGTGTATCATACACCCACAGAGTCACACGAATGGAATATCCACGAGTGAGTCATTTGTATGACAGTTCATTCGTTCGTCTTAAATCACACGAATGAGAAGTTCATTCGCCCAAAGGAGTCAGTCGTGCGGTTCCATTCACCCGATGATTCATTCGGTCGCCCAGCTCATTCGAATAAGATGTTCATTCGCTTATGGAGCCATTCATGTGGGTCCATTTGCCTGAACTGCATCAGGTGATGCTCATTCGTACAAGTTGCGGCCAAGCACACCTTTGGCATCATTCCCGTGATTAAGGACCATTCAAGGTGTTCCATGAGTTCCTACACCACTCAAGGCTGATTTTGTGCAATTCTTATGGGTTTTGAGGGTTTAAAACCAGTTGTAAGGTGAAAATTTTCGGTTTTGAAGGAAACCCTAAAAATCGTGGGTTTGAGCTCGATTTTACCTTGATTTCGATGGCATAAAGCTCCGATTCTTCGTACTTTCAAGTTCTACACGTTGTTGTGGTTGTTTTGACACCAAAATCACTTGATTTGGTGAAGAATTGAAGGGTTTTGGGGTTTTGAAATTCTAGAGAGAGAGTAGAGAGAAAAGTGGATGGAATTTTAGAGAGAGTGAGTAGGTGGGTGTGTTGAATGACATTTAATGCCATATTAAAGGCTTGTAGCACTCGGGTGCGTTCGGGCTCGTTGGGCTTCGCTCAGTCTCGTGTATAACTCGGTTTTTCGGTTATTTTCGTAATGAAACGATATGATTTTAAAAATAGAATTTTCTAATTTATTTTAGTTTGTAATTTCTAATAAATTAACTATTTTCTTCTGTTTTAAATTTAAAATTCTGGAATCATTTAATTTAACTGTTTAATCGAATGGTACGGTTTTCGCGCGTATTTGTTCGGATCGTCACCCGTACGAACACCACGACAACTGTACCTTTCGATTTGATTATCTAATTATTAGACATCATTCAAAACGTTAAACCCACATATATATTCGTGCGAATCGTCACCCACACGAATACTCTGTCAGTTTAATATTTATGTAACGACGTCCGTTATTGTTTTGTTCTGTACCATCTCACATACGTTTATACATAATAAACCTAACTAGCATTCACATAACAAGTTTGTATTGTCAGATATGTTACTAACTGTTTAACCATGGTTTCACAACATGTTTCCGAAGTAGATACGTAATAGATGCGTAAAAGATTCATATTGAACATCAAATGATAATAGTACACATGTAATACACATAGTTTCATGCCTGATCTAGTGTACACGTTACTGTTCCGACTATGGTTCAGGCACTGATGTTACAAGAAACATATGAGCAAAGTAATAGAAATTAGAAACGACAATATACAATAGCCTTTGCAATAATCAGGATATAACAAAACGAAATAAACGAAAGCTTACTATCAAAGACAAAAAACACATGTCTGAAAGAAGATGGAAACAATCTTAAAGAATGGTGAAAATAATCTTGAAAAAACATAGAGGTGTGAAGAAGATGACATGTACCTTTACCAGTGGCCGCCACCATCCAAGTTTAGTGTATTAAAGAAATGGGAAGGGCAAGAATGCTTAAAATAGTTGTACCATATTTTTAGTAATATGTAACCTATTGAATAGTAAAACACCCTCACAAAAAATTTAGATTTTAATATCTATAGGACTATAATACATATTAAAATGATAAAATAGTAATTTGATATAATCTTTTAAAACTAATAGTTTTACAACTTTTATATCATATTTTGAACTTTTTAAATATTAAATGTTTTTTCTCTCCCTTTTTACTTTGTATCAAATTGGTACACTTGAAAATTTGCAGTGAGATAGAGTCTTTATAAAGAAACTCTTCAAAACTGTCTTTTGATATTTTTAATACATTTGGCATTTGTTAAGAATTAGAGTCATTTTAAATTAAGTACTAGATTAAAAAAATTGTATTTGTCATGGTAATGAACAATGCAAACCTTTAATAACCTAACTTAATTATTGTATTTCTCTGCTATACCGTGCGGATATTATCCTAGTATATAATAATAGAGATAAAAGGAAAAAACTAAATTTAAGGCGTGATTTTAGGAGTTAAGAGAAGTTCTGAATTATACCATCTGCCCTTGTCATAATGTAATCTACTTTGGCTTTAATTTTATTGTTCATCCAGCCCAAGTCCTAAAATTAAATGCCACCGTCGGTAACATGCTTGGTCAAAACGTGTTGGCTTTTATTTTCTTAATTATAATTTGAATTAATTACATAAAAGAGCATGTTGTTTAGTCGTATTCTACAAAAGGTTCCAACCTTTGAAAAAATACAAAAAAGGTCTATACTTTTACAAAAAAAGTTTCTATTTCAATAAAAAATGTCCATACTTTACCAAAAAAGGTCCTTAAGTAGCGACATTTAGGGACATTTTTTGTTAAATTAGGGACTTTTTTTGTTATCTGCGTCAAAAGTATTTGACCTTTTTTGTATTTTTTTCAAAGGTTGGGGCCTTTTATGAAATATGGCTAAATTATAGAGATCTTTTATTTACTTAACTCTTATTTTATTTATTTATTAAATAACAGAGGGTCTCTTCGTGTTACCTTCAGTTGTTCTGGAGGTTGGTAAATAACATCGATTCTTTGATCGCTAATCATGAGACGAGACCCCTTGATGCACGGGAACCTCATGCAATTGGTAAACCCTCGCCTTCTATTCGTCCAGAATCTGAAATTAAACTCAAAATTACTCATTTCACTTGATATTCATTAAAATATCACCAGAGACTTTAACCGTAATCTTAGGCCTTGTTTGGGATTTCATTTAAAACCAACTTATTAACTTATTGACTTTTTGAAGAGGTTAACAAGTTAAAATAGTGTTTGTTAATCTTAAAAGCACTTTTCATTTTAACTTTTTGATTAGTCTTGAAAAGTTGTTTTCAAGAAGCTAAAAGTTCTAGCTTTTGGAAATAGCTTTTAACTTTTTGACAAAAAGTCATAAGTTAATCCAAACACTTTTTTAAAAACTCCATTTCAAAAAGTCATAAGTTAATAAGTACTTTTAACAAAAAGTCCTTTTGAAGTTAAATAAACAATTTCAAACAGGCCCTTAAAGGATAATAATCGACTCATTAACTTAAGTTAATTTTGGTGGATGTCAAAGCGTGTTGGCTAATTATCCTTCAGAAATTCAACCCTTGTCTTTAAAAAATGCATACCTACAGACTGTTTCTTATGTGGCTAAGAAATCAGAATAAAGTTTTCAATTTCCCCCAAATTTCTACACAGTGTGTTCTCAAATCCTGCAAATGTCAATGGCTTCTTCATCTATCTCTTACTTGTCTTCAACATCCACTTCACCATTATGCTTCTATCTATCCAGAAAAATCCCTTATCCATCTGCTTTCCCTCGATTCCCCAATCTACATACGAAATCTCTCACTATTACGGCTTCTACTTCATTGGATTATTCAACCAATAAATCATCTCAATCGTCAAAGGTTTGCGTTTGATCTGTGTAATTCCATTGTTACTAGATGCAGCTTATGTATTTGTATATAAGTAATTTTTCATTTTCGATGTGTAATTTATGTGTGCTGCCTGAATTTCGGAACATGCAGTGATTGAATTTTCAAATTCATTGACAATCTGGTAAAATGGCGTCCAATTACTCCATATTGTTGCAGAAATTTTAGATCACAGGTGTTTTGTGGTCTTATATCAACAAATTAGGCATAATCTATTAGATCAACAGTAAACATATAATTTCAATTCCAACTAAGGTTCTGGATTCAATCCCATAGTATTGTCACTTCTTTGTACTTCTCGGGTATTGATTATTTGATGATCGAATTGTACTCAGCTTAAAGTAGGTTTCATTTAGAATTGTGATATTGAAAATTGGCAAGCAAGTACTTTTAGATTCAAATGTTGTGAAATGGTTGCTGTTTTTGTGAAATGATTAGATAGTGCCATGGAGCAAGTGAGGGGATGTTTTTGTATTTGGGTACATCTGTTGATGTCTAGTGGTTATGTTTTGAATTAATTTGTTTTAGAAATGTTTTATGTGCCAATTTAGAGTAGCAACTGGCAATGGAAATTCAAGGATAGTTCTATCAACATTCACTATGAGGAGCATGGAGATGAAAGTAATGGACCAAACAAGAATATTCTCTTGATGCCCACTATTTCTGATGTTAGCACTGTGGAAGAATGGAGATTGGTGGCTAAAGACATTGTTCAACAATCTGGAAATGTTAATTGGCGAGCTACCATTGTTGATTGGCCTGGTCTTGGTTATTCTGACCGTCCAAAGCTGGATTACAATGCAGATGTCATGGAATCATTCCTTGTTGACTTCATCCTTGGCCCAAATAGTCCTATAAACAGCACAGGTAGTTGCCGCATTTGTGTTATTTGTCTTTATTTTTTGTGCTGTAATGATATTTTTGTAATGTCTATTTTGGTAAATGTGAGAGCTTGTTACAAGAAAAGTCATAGGATCCTACTAAAACACTGCTAATCAGTGAGATTAGATAAAACACAGCTTATTAGGCAGGTGACCTTCAAGTGGGTTACGGACAGAAAACCCGTAGAAGCTGAATTTGAAACTTGCTGCTAGAGGAACTCAAAATGCTTACTAAAACTGATTATTGAACGTTGATTTGTGGTAAAATTGCTGTCTTTAATTTGTGTGAATGAATTTAGCAGAAGACTTGGTCATTGTTGGAGGCGGCCATGCTGCTACATTAGCCATCCGGGCTACTAAAAAGGGTTTGGTCAAACCAACCGCCATTGCTGCTGTTGCTCCTACCTGGTCTGGCCCGCTTCCCATTGTATTCGGTCGTGATTCCAAGACTGAATCAAGGTAACTGGTAAAAATGGGTGGGCCCTTGGCCTGTGTGACAGGTCAAAATCAATAGTTGTTTGGAATAGGGTGAAAACATGTCTAGTCATGGGGACTTAACCTAAATCATTCTTCTAGCGGAAAGTTTTATAAGCAAGATTTATTTAAAGGGGATGGTTCCCTAAAAAGTATTTTTTGCACTAAGAAGGATTTTTAAAAACTTGAAAACCGACCAAACAAACTCCGATTGAATTCATTTTTACATCATCAGAACCGGCTTGTAATTCCCGAAAACGTAAAACTTAAATCATAAACAATAAACCCTAATAAGAAAACCAAAATTATAAAAAACAAACACTAAACCTAAAGATGAAACCTAAAAGCTAAAAAAATGCCCTAAAATCCAAACTCTAAAACCAGTTGTTAAAGCTAAAACCAAAAAGCAAATATCGTAGGGTTCGATGAGACGGTTACAATGACATCGAAATGAGTTCAATCGGAGTTCATTTGGATCGGTTTTAAAGATTTTTAAATTACTTTCTAGCCTTCTTAAGCAAAATAAACTTTATTTGATCCTTACCCTTTAGAGTTTGGAGAACTTCCAACCCAATTAACCAGTTAAAAATCACTCATAACCTAAATTGATCCATTAATAACTAATCAGGTCCAAAATCACCATAAAATGCTGCTATAATTTTTAACAATTTATAGATATGAGCTACTTAGAGGAACATTACGCGCTCCGGCTGTAGGTTGGATGATGTACAGCATGCTAGTCAGTAACAAAAAATCCATAGAATCCCAATACAAATCCCACGTGTATGCTGATTCCACAAACGTGACACCAGACATCATCGAAAATAGATACGAGCTGACAAAACAAAAAGGTGCCCGTTATGTCCCTGCTGCTTTCTTGACGGGTCTTCTTGACCCGGTGAAAACCCGTGAAGAATTTCTTCAACTCTTTGAAGGGTTGGATGGTAGATTACCAGTTTTGGTTGTATCAACATCTGGTGCACCAAAGAGGTCGAAAGCAGAAATGGAAGCTCTTAGAGAAGCTAAAGGTGTAAGCAGATTTGTTGAGGTTCCAGGTGCCTTGCTTCCACATGAAGAATACCCAAGCTTAGTTGCAAAAGAGCTTTACAGTTTCTTGAAAGATATATAAATTTATTTTGGTTTCTTTACTTGAATAATTCTACAGCAATAAAAGGATTGGATCAGGTCGGGTTGAGTTGGGTGCAGTTTTTTTTTAAGATGTAATATATAAACTGATTAATGTTTCTTGTAATTTTACAGACTAAAGAGTAAAGATCATATAACTATTGGGCTGGGCTAGGCTGGATTGGGTTGGACTGGGCTGGGCTGCACTGGGTTGGTTTGATACATATATTTCTTCGTGTAAGTTTTCAACTTTAATTTTTATTATTATAAAAAGTTCGTGCAATAATGAACGTAGTAACATTATGATCGATTCTTTAAAAAATGATTTTAGGTGGTTCTGTATTTATTTATTTGTTTGTAAGAAAGACATTTTATTAAAAGCTCATTGTATAATCTACACACTAGAATCGACATGTGAACGCTACTGAACTAGTTTGTGCGGTTGTATCATGTAAACAGGATGATCAAGTATATACACAATTCTATCAATATTAGGTTCTTTTTCTTTACCATTTTATTTAAGATAAAGTGACTGGATACTGATTCTCGTAATTGCATATTGAAAATTGATTTTGTGTACAATTTAGGGATCTGGATCTGGAATTGGAACGTGTTGAAATTTAATCGGATTGATTGTGCAAGTTTTGAGGAACGTAAAATTATAAATAGATAAGAATAAAGAGAGTTGTTAGTGTCAATGAGAAAGAGACTTGCAATTTGTCATGTCAAAATTTTCAAGAATAGATTTAACATATTTTGATGCTTTTTGCGGATGATATTGTGCTGGTGGCAGAAAGGAAAGACGACCTAAATACGAGGTTAGAGGAATGGAAAATCGCCTTGGAGAATAAAGGACTACGCATCAGTAGGTCAAAAACAGAATATCTTTGTTGCAACTTTAGTGGGACCAATGACGAGGACGAGGAGAACCAAGTGACTATTGGAGGTCAAGAGGTGCCACAAACAACAAAGTTTAAATACCTAGGATCTTTTGCACAGTGTAATGGAGACATTGATTGCGAGGTGACCCATCGGGTACAGGCATGATGGAACAAGTGGAGACCAGCTACAAGCATTCTATGAGACAAGAGATCCGCAGACAAACTAAAGGGTAAATTTTACAGAGTAGCAGTCCGACCAGCCATGTTGTATGGAAGTGATTGTTGGCCGATCAAAAAGATTCACGAAAGGAAGTTAGAAACGACAGAGATGAGGATGCTTAGATGGATGTGTGGGCACACGAGACTTGACCGAATAAGGAACGAAACCATCAGAGAAAGAGTGGGGGTAACGTGCATATCAGACAAAGTCAGGGAAAGGAGATTGAGATGGTTCGGTCACGTGAGGAGAAGAGACGTGTTGGCTCCGGTTAGAATAGTAGAGAACCTAAGTGTGGAGGGGAAGAGGTACATGGGCCGACCTAGACTGACATGGGAGGAGCAGATCCGTCAGGACATAATAACATTGCACCTCTCTGAGGACATGATCAATGATAGAAATTTATAAAGGCATAGAATAATGGCTAGAGACTACTAGTATGTTAGGATATAGGTTAGCAGCCCTACTTATAGGCAGAATCTTAGTTTTACAAATGCATGCTTGACTGATTGACAGTGTTTACTTTGTTTGTTTCGGCTTCTTTACGTGGTTTATGTCTTTATACTATATGTGGCTCCCGTTTTGCATTGTTTGCATGCATAGTCAGTGTTTGTATGCCTTGTTTTTAACCATGCTTTCTTTGCATATGATTGTGTATGTGATCGCCATATGATTGCTATAGGTGTTTGTAGTTTTGCTCATTCTGACTGCCATATACATATGTAGTTTTACCCATGCATGGTTTACTCTTTTTCTTTCATAAAATGTCTTGGAAAAAAAATATACATTTTTGAGCCGGGGTCTCTTCTGAAGCAGTCTCTCTACCTGTTCTTGGGGTAGGAAAAATGTCTGTTTTCATCCCACCCCTCCCAGACCCTACTTAAAAGTAGGCTTTAACTGGGTACGTTTGTTTTTTTGTTTGTTTGATTAATGAATGAAAATGCAATAGAATTGTTTTATTTGCAAGCTAAAGAAATATTGTATTTCATTTGTGACATTCATTTAAAATTTTGATTGCATGAGTTTTGTGAAGATATCACACACTTTAGTATTTAAATATTATGTAGTAAACATAAATTTGAAGTAAAAGAAAACAACAGCTTCAGTTTGAGATTTGATGAATAAAGTGTTGTCAAGAGTACTTCTTTTGAAGCCATAAGAGAGGAAAATTTAGAAGAAAATAGAGGAACATGAATAGAAAGAATGTCAACATTTGGATCATATATGAAGGGTTTAAAGAGTGAAGAAGTTTGGAAGAAAAAGACTTCGATAAAATTGAAAATAAAGAATTTGTAATTAAGAATGAAGCATTTGATAGCCAAAAGTTGTAAAGAAAAACGTCAAGGGTTTGAGTTTATAAAGGATCTCACAGGAAGTTTTGGAATGCCTCTTGGCAATGAGAACTTTGTTTTGTATATAGAAGACTTTGTTATTAACCTATTCTCAAAAAGGATATGTATATACATGTGTGTGCACGTGATTGTGTGCGTTAAACGTAACTTTTTTTTTTTTTTACGAGTAGAATAATAATACTTTTTAACTATTGATTAATAAAAAAAATTCAATGGCTTGGATGAAGTGATCTCACATTTACAATTGTAACTTGCTAAATAAGGATGGAAAGACAAACGGGAAATAGTCATAATTGGTGACCTTATTGGTGTAAAATCATGTTCTATCACATTTTTTAAAAAATTAATGGCTTTTAAACATCTATTTAGAAAACAACATAATTAAATAGGAAATTTATTATCTTTAATTTGAGTATAATATTTATATAGTTTATGTGTAATTATATTGACATAGTCCTTGATTATGTGTATTAAATGATGATGTATGATTTTATTTAACACGATCTGTGATTTTATATAATACGGTTCGCTATTTTATAAAATCCATCATCTTGTCTCTCAAATGGCACATAATGCATTCTAATTGCCTCCTATGGACCTACGCTTCTCAGGATTGTAATTTTACGTACATTAATAGAGAGATGTTAGGCTAAAAATGTGTTTTACTTAGAAAATGTAAGTAATACATAATATTTTACATTTTAGGCTTGATTTGTAAATTTTATACATTACATTCTAAATTTTACCAATGTTAACAAAAAGAGAAAAATAAGTAAAATACATGTATTACTAATACTTTTTTACATGAAATTAATTTTTTAGAATAATCTATTCCCATACATAATAAATACATATATACATTACATACATAGGGTTAGATTAAACTAAATAAGCCTCTTGACTTAAAAAGCCCAAGAAGGACCTTAAATCATTAGATTATTAATCAATGGCTATTATTAAATCAAATTGTTGGAGAGTATTTTAGTAATTACTAATTTTGTTGACTTTTTATCAAATTCTCTCACTTTCTTTAAACGTTCATAACTTTTACATACGAAATTATTTTTGAAACAAAATATACCATAAAAACGAGCATTTTTTATCTTCAAAATTAGTAGTGTATTGCTATATTTTTTTTTTGCTTTTTTAGTTCATTCTGTCTTTTGTGCGTATCATTGTGTCTTTTGTACAAATCATTGTCTTTTTTGTTTTTGCTCAATGTAGTGTTTTCATGAACATTTTAAGACACAATGATGCGCATAATACATAATGTCAAGTATGAATGACGTAATGATCTTTAAAAAGTCACAATTACCTATAATAAAGACACAAAGACAAGTATGAACAATTTTGTACATGTCATTGTGTCTTTTGTTTACGCTATTGTGTCATTTGTACATGTCATTGTGTCTATTGTGGTTCTTTTCAATGTTGTTTTTCCTGAATAATTTAAGACACAATAATGTTGTAGAATACATAATGTTAATCAAGGATGATACAGTGACGAGTATGAATAACACAATGATCTTTAAAAAAGACAATTACCTGTAAAAAAGAGACAATGATGAATATAATAATTTTGTACAGGTCATTGTGTCTTTTGTATATATGTTAGTGTGTATTTTGTACATGTAATTGTGTCCTCTGTGTTTTTGCTCAATATTGTGTTTTAATAAACAATTTAAGACACAATGATGTTGCAGAATACATAATGTTAAGCAAGAATGACATAACGACGAGTATGAATAACACAATGATATTTAAAAAAGACACAATTACATGTAAAAAAACACAATTTCCTGTAAGAAAAACACAAAAAAGATAATTATACACAAACGTTAAAAAGGACACAATGACGATAATTAGACACATTGAGCTGAAAATATTGATTTTAATAATAAAATTATACTCATTTTAAAGATAAAAAATGCTCGTTTCTATGATATATTTTTAAAAAATATATAATATCGTATGTAAAAGTTATAAACATTTAAAAAATGTTGGGAGAAAGAGGTTATGACTAAATTAACCTCTAACAACTTTTCCTTTAAAAATTTTAAATTTTCTATCTTAAATTTGATCTCATGATCTAATGGTAAATAATCCTTTTAGTCTTTTTAAAATAAGGAGACTATTTAGTTAAACTCAATCTTACATACATACAAAATACAATATTAAATAATAATTTTTTTAAAGATAATTGTGAAAACTCATATATATGTGTGTTTACGAGTTTAATGACGCACCCACATGAGCTAGTAATCTTCAAAAGGGATGAAACATCTTTTTTACAAGAGTTGGATAATTTCCTTCATATCCATGCCTTGTTAAAACACCAAAAAAAACATCTAGAGAATAAACAGTATGATGATCATGATTTTCTACAAGCAATAAAGCAGATCTAATCAACTCTTCTGACACGATTATCTTGCAATTTTGTGCTGTAGCTTCAATGTTGCCATTAGTCCCATTTATGGTACCAGTTCCCTGAGATAGAAATCTCTGATAAAACTTTCACATATCACTGGATTCATACTGATGGCTTGTGAAATTCTTTAAGTGTTCAATCCTATGATCAATGATTTGAATTCATTGAGGTGTTCTGAACAAGTAAGCCACCACATTATGATCAGAAACGAACATTTTATGTCAGTCTCAGTCTCTCGATTCATCTTTTTTCCCTCGAAAACCGTAATTCCAACCGAGAAATTTTAAATCCCAGCATGAACTTCCTTTAAAGACCATCATTTTATTTTAATCCTTGACCTTTCCTGTTCTCTTCAAGACCAACGATATTTTTTAAATTTATTTCATCCAAACCTCCATTAACAGCAACTCACCACAACTCTCAGAAAGTCCTTCTCGATTTCAAATTCACACCAACAATTTTTTTACCTAAAAACTTAGCTTGAATGATATATGTTCAGTGATTTCCAGTCTGATGTAGATGATAAAACCAAAACACACATAGATGGGGAAAAAAGAATCTCGAAACAGTAAGGCGGATTTTTTATTTGATTTCAATGTTCTTGCTAGGTTAAACCCTGACTTTTGAGCATGTTAAACCTAGAAACCAATGGGCTTTTGGACCGAGAGCTGAGTGGGCTAATTAAAGTTTTGATTGAGAATTCCCATTTCGACAGAGAACCCCAATGGTCAATGGAGTTTGGTCTCGAGAACACACTACAATTTACACATGTGCCGAGAGCTAATAATATTTATTTAATTTTATAATTTTGTAGTATCCATTAAAAATAAAATAAAAAATAATAATAACAAAAATAAAACAAAAAACAAAAAACTTTAAAATAAAAATAAATAAAATAAAAAATAAACAAACCTTTAGACAAACTAACTTTAATGTATGACTCAAGTTGGATTTCAAATGAGATATGACTACATGTAAGCTAAAACCTATAAACGATTAAAATTACGGGATCAAATCGTTATCAGACAAAACAAATGCTCATTTAATGAACTTTTACATTGTAAAACTGATTTTCAGCGATTTTGTCCGTTTAAAATCAATAATCCTCTTTTTTGGCAAATGATGTATTTTATAATGTTTTGGTTAGATTAACACCAGAAAATAATCTTCATACTCAAGGTAAAACCCCTCCATCATTATGATTTCTTGAGGATTCATTTTTTCACATTGATTACTTTGTGTGAATGTGTTGAGAGAACTATCCATAGTATAACTAAGGAGTCTCATGCATAATTTTATGAATTTGTGAACACACTTAAATTTCGAATTGTCTATTATACAATGGAATTTTCATGCATAGAGTTTATGAAAATGGTGAATGCACTAACTTCCCAATTTTGTGAGATTATGCATAGTGCTATGAGTTTTAATCAAAAGGTGTAGAATTCAACTCTCAACCCATTATTGATGGAACTTTGTTTTGTGCAGACCTTATTTGAGATGAAAAAAACAATTTCTTGTGTGTGCTTTACGTTTTATCAATATGCTAGCGCTTCTTTAGGTTTTATTGAGCCTATTGTCACATCACTTTAAATTCTTGTTCTTTCAAGAAACAACCTATCAGATATACTTGTTTTGCCCTTTGTTACGAATTTATATCATTTTCTTTTCCCAAAATAACTCAAAACTGACCAAAAACAAAACATTAAGACATTCTCCCCCTCAAATCTGTGCATAAAAAAGAAAAATTAAATACTTTGTGAACAAATTTACTGACTCCGAAATATTTTTTTATATTTTCAATTTGATATTATTCAATCAAGAAAATGAAGCATTTTTAGAAGTTCTGTAAGCACATTGAATCGAGACCGATCGAAGGCTTTGGTGAACAGATTAACAGTGTTGTTAGTTGTATCTATCTATTCTAGATGAATCAAATTTTGATCAAAACATTCTCGAATAAAACAAACCTCGATATCTATGTGTTTGGTTTTGGAATGTGAAACTAGATTTTTACAGATCTGTATAGGAGCATCATTGTCACTAAAAATAGTATTTTCAAGAAATTCTGAATCATAATCCTGCAATTGATCCTAAATCCAGATGACTTGATAGCAAGCTTAGGAAGAAACATATTCAGCCTTTGTAGTGCAAGCAGAGACAGTCTGTTGTGTTTTTCATTGCCATGAAATGAGTCTGTCTCCTAAGAATTGACATCCACCAAAGGTAGATTTCCTGTCAATATCACAACCTCCATGATCGCTGTTAGAAAAAGTATACATATTTAATTATGAATCTTTGGGATACCAAAGACCAAGACTAGGCTTGCCCTTTAGATATCTAAAGATTCTTTAAACAACATGTAAATGAAGATGATTTTCCTGATATCAAGCTCATTGACAATCTGCAAACATGATATATGGTCTGCTAGCTGTAAGATACGTCAGCGAAAAAATTATTGAGCGATATTGAGTTTGATCACCACGTGATCCATTTTCATCAACGGTCAGAACAGGATAAGCCGCAATGGATGTAGACATAACTTTTGTATCAGAAAATTTGAACATCGCCAGAATATCATCAACATATTTTTCTTAATGAATTAATATCCACGTGGATTCTTGATGAACTTGTAAAAAGCATTTCTCCTAGTGAACTCATCTCTAACTTCTTTCTCATCACAGCTTCTAATTCTTGGCATAATTTCTCATTAGTTAATCCAAAATGATATTGTCAATAAATATTTGACACAAATCTAATCATCATTTACCTGTTTCCTGAACAATGTCTGGTCTATTACACACCTAACATATCCATGTGATAGCAAGTTGTAAGTCCGTTTGAAATGGATCAAACCGAGATCAATCGACTCGTAAATGTGCGGAATCCATAAACGTGTCGATGTGTGTGTGAAAGATTGAAGATGACAATGTAAGTAATCAGAATTCTCATTGAATGAAGATGATTACAAGACTTTAATAAGAAGAATAAAATGCAAAGTCTCACTCTCTCTAGATTCAAAGAAAATCTTAATGCTGTGAATGAAGTGCTGCTCTCTCAAAACCTAGAGACACCTATTTATAGGTTTGCAATTTTAGTAGTATCGATACTAATAATATTGCCAAATATTCATACCGTTGCTACTAGTATCGACAACACACATGTCGATACTGCTAGTATCGATGAAACTCACATCGATACTATTAGTATCGACAATCTATACTTAGCCAATACTAGAAATTCAATGAAAAATACAAAATACAACTCAAATACATGATCTAAACTAAAAATAATGTCTTTAGTAATTATCAAAAGCTGTTGATAAATCCGTGCACTAACAGACTGTCACACCCCGAGCCGGCGGGATAGGATCGGTTGTCCCGTCAGGCGGAAGGTTCCCGGGGCGCGATATCGTGAGTGATAATCGGATTTGATCAGATTGTTATATGGCACATGATACATAATTGAGAAATGCTAAATATGATAAAATTACAAGTTAAATTACATCAGTATTGTTCATAATTTAACAATGTAAATCTACCATCAACATCATAAATTTTCTATCTTGTATTTACACAAGATATACAAAATAATTCGTATAATGATGTCTTCAAAAGTATGCAGGTCCAAAACACTAAGTCTTCTATCTGAAGTCCTAGTCCCAAAAGGAATAACTCCTTAGTTGACCTGTTCGTCACCTGAGAAGTCATGCAAAAATCAAGTCAACACATGGTTGGTGAGTTCATATAGTTAATAAATGAAAATGATTTGAAAACCTCTTCCGGTAAAGACCCTAACCTCATTAACATCACCTGTATCATCCAGACCGGTATGCTTATATATAGGGCATACCCCTGGGTCAAGGCTACAACCCCGCCCAGACGCCATCCCACCACATACTAATCCGCATAGGACATTGATGTTAATGATAATTAAGCATTTTTACCTAACACACATCTGATTTAGATTATGTTTTCCCAAAACTTGATTTACCTTTGATTCTCTTGATTTTGAACACAGATACATGATTTCCCAAAATCAGTGATATTAGTGAAATGTCAACTATTTAATTAAATAATTAAATAAAACATTTAAATACAACTAAGACATGATGATTGGGTATGGTTTTTACTCAATCAATTAGACTTAGTTATTGGTGGTTGTCCAAGTTGTAACCTCTCACACGTGACCCATACCAGGCATAACTCACAAGGAGTATACCTGGGCGTGACGGGATTTTAATGATGCCCATACAGCCTGACCCAAAGGTCTTCTGTACATGCGAGGACTTTAATGTTTTGCCCTTACAGCTTGACCCAAAGGTCTTCTGTACATGCGGTGACTTTAAGGATATCCTTTGATTCTTGATCTCTTGATTCTCTTAGACTTTGATATTGATTTCAATGATTGTTCATGTTGTTGCCCGTATAGCCTGACTACAAGAGTCTTCTATACCTGAAGGGACTTTATATGTGTGTTACACGTGGTCTTGATTCCATATACAACTGACATCCACCTTGACTTGAGTATTAATGATTTCATTAGATTATAATGATTTCATTATTACAATGATTCACACACATTTATGATTTCTGATTCCTTGAGTCTCTTGATCTTGATCTTTGGAATTTCCATGATTTACAATGGTAATTGATTTGTTTATGATTCTTGAATCTCAGATCACACACTGAGTTATGATTCCTTGGAATATGATCTATTGATTTTGTTCATTAGATTTCACTTTGAATTTAGATTCTTGAATTTTGAGCTTGATGGACTAAGGGTTGATTTAGAGTTTAAATTTAAGGTATTACTCATGAGAGTACTTAAATTTATTTGATAACTTGATCTGTTTAATAATTTCCTAGACAGGAATCTAGGAGTATCAATAAACATATATATGTAACAACATATAATAAATAAAAGCATTTAGATAAACAGTTTAAATAAAAACAGTTTACGCATGCTTCTCAGCCCCGCGTTTAAAAACAAAAAAATGTTTAGAAAAGGGGCAATGAACTCACCTGTGTTGCTTTGTACTGAATTACCACAAAATGCGCGCTCGTTGTTGTAGCCTAAGTATCTTCGGTTCCTGAGTGGTTTTAAAAGAATTTGCATACGATAAGTATTTATAATAGGCGTCTTAACTAGGGTTTGGTCTCGGTGTGCAACTAAGTGTCCTAGATTACTAATGTATTTCTATGACTCTTTCTAATTGATCTAACTTAATTCCCTTGAGTTACCCAAGTCCCAAGATAAACCCTATATGAGTAGGGTTTTTATCCGGTTACATTCCAGTCTTAATTTAACACATTTTTAAGAAATTTATTTTAAGTTAATCTTTTATTTAGAAATCAGTTAATTAATTTAACAAGGGTTATAATTTACTTTCTTTTATAAAAACATAATTAATTTCAGAAACAAAATTAAACATGATGGGCTTATGTTAAACCCACTGGGCCATCCCGGCCCATTTATTAAGATTTGCGTGTTCAAAGATACTTGACCAATGTATTGATTAACTAAACCTAGACAGTTTATTGTAAATTATCTAGATTATTTATAATACTTTTATGGATTCTCTTAGAGTTAAGTGTTAACACTTTAATCACCACTCAATTCTTATGAGATTCTTTAGTCTCTTTGATTTCAACACACACTTTTATAGTATGAGATAATTTATAAAATCTCTTGTTAATAAAAGCCTATTAGACATTTCCCTTGTAACCCTCTACTAACTTTTATGTGTGTACACCCATGATCAACCCAGGCATGCATGTTGTAACCCAAGTCTATGCACACTCACTATAAAGTGCATGCACACACACCCTTGTTTGCTTCCCATGCAACTCACGCATCATGCATGTATTTTCCATGCAGTCATACACATTTATTGCATGCCATGCGTAACCCACTCCATGCATGCATGCAGGTTAGACCATGCTCATGACCTTGTATCCTTTTCCGAACGGGCAACCCAATCCAGTCAATAAGATCGAATGGGTTTTGAGCCGTATGGATCTTGGCCGAAAAGGTCCCTAGCCGGATGACTCTAGGTTTGGACGAATGAGTTGGGTCTTGGCCGATCGAATGGCATGATTTGGTCCGAATGGTGGTATTGGCCGATTGAACAAACTCCCGACCGAATGAGGTCCGGCGAATGTGATGATCGAATGGGTATACCTATCGAATGGCTTTGGCCGCATGAGCAGGGGTCGAATGACCTTGATCGAATGTGACTGGCCGAATGATGGTTGGCGACATAATGAGTTGGTCGAATGGGACTAGTGGCGAATGAAACCCAACTGATCGAATGTGGCCCAAGGCCATTCGTCGAATGAAGAAATTGCTCATTCGTCCATCTGCAACCCGGCTCATTCGGCCATTCGAGTTCAGCAAGAAGGCAGCCCTGGTTTCTCATAAATCGACCAAGTAATGTGAGAGTGTTTGTTCCTACACGTCCTAAACTTGTTTGTGTGGAAGTCCTAGGGTTCAAGAGGGGTTGGAACCGGCTTGAGTATGGTTCGAACAAGAGGGTTTTAAAAACCCTAAAACCGAACACAAATCATGGTTTTACCTCGAATTTGATGGATGGACTCTTAGATCCGTTGTACTTTCGGTTTCTACTAGTTGCAAGGATCGTTTTGACACCAAGTATGCAAGATTTCGTGATGAATTGAAGGAGAAAACCTAGAGAGATGATGAAGGTTTTTAGAGAGAGAGAGCTTGAGAGGGAAGTGACGAATTTGGGGGAAAAAAATCTGGTTGGTGGGTGTTTGGTGTGGCATTAATGCCGCATTAAATGATAGAGAATTATCCGGGTTCGATCGGGTCCGTTCGGTTTCGCGTGTTTTCGCGTAGAAACGTCGGTTTCTCGTCGTTTTCGTAACGAAATGACTTGGTTTTAAAATAGGATTATAAAATTTATTTTAGGTTGTGATTCCTAATAAATTAACTAATATCTTTTATTTTTTTTTTAAATTTTCAAAAATATTTAATTACATTTAAATCGAATCGCGCAGTCATCGCGCGTATTTGTTCGAATCGTCATCCGATCAAACACGACGATAACTACACTTTTCAATATTGTTTTCTAATTATTGAATATCATTCAGAACGTTAAACTTTCAGATTTATTCGTACAGATCGTCACCTATACGAAAAATCCGTCGGTTTAGCATTCACATAACGACCTTCGTGCTGTTTTGTTCTGTAAAGCCTCACATACGTTTATACCTAGTAAAATCCTAACACATAATCATATGATGGTTCTGTATTGTCAAATAATTATCTGACTCAAAAACCCTATTTCTGAACTTTGTTTCCTGAATTTGAATCTGAACTGTGCTATGATAACATGTAATGAAGATGATATGAAATTGATAACTGTGCTATGTACCTGGTTTACTGTTCATGTACTGTAGAGATCACTGTTCCGGTGGCGGTTTCGGCACTGATGTTACACAGACTCCCCCTTAGCAACAGCTCGGTGATTATTCTCTGATCAGCTCTTTTGAGACAAACAGTAGCTTCCAGCATGTATTATATGCCAGATCAAGATCTACAAGTCTCTGAAAATGATTCTCCTCCTTCTCAAGTATTTAAGCTTTATTTTGAATTATTGTAATCAAATAACAATAGTTAATCACCTAAAGCATTTACTAACGTTATGTACCAACAGTCTCCCCCTTAGTAATAACATGGGTTTCAGAATTAACAACTATTCAAACCCTCTTTGGTTTGGGTTTCAATATAATTGTTTCATTTTCATGAAACTGGCGTTCAGCTTCTTTGTTAATCTCATGATTAATATGATACCTTATCTTTCCGTCCATACTGGAATCATATCTTTGATTATTCCAAGCTGGTTGAAAAGATTGAGTATACGATTGAAAGCACATTGTATTTCTTTGTCTATAACTGTAACATTTGTACATTTAGTCATGATAGGCATGAACAGTGTTAGAACAGTGTGTATCTATGTTCAGTCAATCAATGTGATTCATGTGTTCATAATGTGCTTGTGTGTTACAGGATCTTACTTATTTAGGAACAAGTATGTACTATTTATTTACAGTCGATGACACTAGGCAAGAACAATATCGTGTTATGTCGAAACAGTGGTGGGCAGCGAGAGTGAGCCCTATATATATACTGCGTTCGGTGTAACAGGATAGTGTTAGTGCGTAGTGTTAAGACGAATATTATGACAATTAATTCAACAAGAATCGTAATACGTAAGCGAGACTGAGTATAGTTATGGGTGACGATCCATAATGATACGAATGTTGAACTTATAATTATGATTAAACGACTTTAAATAAATTTGTTTTACGATCGGAAAACGTACGCGATTGCGGGTATACACGTAATTGTATGTGTTTAACGATCTGACAACACACGAAGAGTAAAAATAATTAAATTAATTATTTTATATTTTACAATTTTGAAACTCATCATTTTAATGAGCTTAACAACTCTTTTATTTTAATTCGCGTAAAATACGCGTTACGTTCCGGAAACGCGAACCGAGCGACCGAAACGGACCCGAATACCACGCGAGCTATAAAAGCCTTGAAAGAGCCATTTCTCTCATTTATTTCCAGCCAACAACCTCTTTTCCTCTAGATTTTCGGATTCCATCTTCTCACACTAGAAATCACCACGAAAATCTTTGTATCTTCTTCGTTTCTCAACGGATTTTGGTGATTCTTGAACCCACGCGAAGCTCTCGACATTCCCTACACGAAAGTACAAGTGATCTGAAGTTTCAGCCGGCCAAAGTCGAGGTATTGGTGCTTGAATGTTCACGAAAATAGGGTTTTCTTGTGTGTTTTGTTCAAACCCGACCAAAAACTGGTTCTAGCACTTCATTTTCTGATTTCGCAACCCTAGCAACTTTATCTGATGTTGAACTAACCTAGATCGTGGCCTAGAGATGAGGATTCGATGAAGGTGACGATGCAGGTGTACAGGTTCGTGGTGGTCATGGGGCCGAACCTGTTAGGTTTTCTGGACGAACCATTTAGGCCATGGCGATCCTTAACGAACCCTGCTTGGTTCGTTGGGTTATCAGCCGAACCCAAGTGGTCTTCACGAACCTGCCTCCAGTCTTCATGCATCCACGAACCTTCCTACTGCTACAAACCTTCGAAGTCCTTCAAACCGAACCATTAGGGCATTGCCGAACCATGTACATCACTCCATTGAAGCCGAATCCTGCATGGTTCGGGGACATAGCAGCCGAACCCTAGGGGTTCCCATGAGCCATCACTGAACCTTCTGTGGACAAGGCGAACCCTTGCACGTAGACGAGCCTTACATGGTTCGTTGCTCACTTGCCGAACCCTTTATGCATACAAGCAACGAACCCTAGTTGTCGAACCTATGACCGAATCTATGCTTTATCACTAGAACCGAACCCTTGTACTAAGTCACTCACCTTCGGGATACCATGTTAGCCGAACAATGCTGGGAGTTGTAGGCCGAACCGTTGGTTATCATGGACGAACCCTTCATGCAGGCATGCAACGAACCCTAGCTATCACATCTATGGCCGAACCTTGATGTTCTTTTCTTGATTGGCGAACCTTAGGCAGGAACCATGAAGGGTTCGCTGCCCAAGTGGCAGCCCAAAGACTTTCGGCCCAACCCAAATTCTATCCGGCCCAATCCTATGAGTAATCGGCCCAGGAGTTTAGCCCAAGCCAAATTGAGATAGCTTGGCCCATTAAGATCTTTAATTGGCCCAATAACACTTTGGAACCTTACATGGTCTCAAGGCCCAATATTGGATCATAAATTTGATAATTGTGAGTTGATCAATTATGGTTTAAGTTGCGACTTAACCTAATTATGGGATCAAGTCACAATCTCAAGAACTCAAACAATTGAACATCTTTTCACAACACATGTTAATCAATGGTGTATCAAAGGTTTATCAGACTCTTAAACACATGTGATGTTGTACAAGCAAGGTTGTGCATAAAAGGACATCACACATCATTTTCATGGATCCATGATCAAACAAGTAACTCATCATGACTTTCAAATTCATACAACACTTTCAAACATGAGAACATGTATTCAAGTGTTAATCAATTTCAAGAGAACACGAGTCAATCAATGAATCAAAGTCTATATAACAAGAGAACATGTTCATCACCTGAGAATGCATGTAAGAAAACAAGGTCAACACAAGGGTTGGTGAGTTCATAAAGTTTATAAGTTTAAAATAGTTTTAACAAACCTCCTTCGGTAAAACCTTAACCTCATTAACTCCACCTGTAATATCCGAATCGGTATGCTTATATATAGGGCATATGTAAGGGACAAACCCTAGCCAACATCCCACCACATACTAATTCAGATATGACACTGTTGCTAATAATAATTAAGCATTTTACCTACCAATCAACCCATTCCTCATCAAGCTTTTGTTTTCTGTTTCAAAGTTTACAAGTCTATATTGTTTACAAGTGTTAGTTTCAATGTATGTTTATCAAGCATCAAGTTTCAAACGCACATAGTTTAGCTGTCCCTAATCCCATACGTGAGTACAAGCTCTGCACTAGCAGTAGTTTAGCAATTACGTAGCTCACCGATTAGTTAAGCTTAGTCTAGCAATTACGTGTCTCCTATACAAGATAAAAGCTCTGGTTTACCAGTAGTTTAGCAATTACATATCTCATATATAGACACAAGCCATGCATACACAAGTAATTCCAGCAATTACATATCTCATATAAGCATACAAAAGCTCTGGATTACCAGTAGTTTAGCCATTACATGTCTCTTATATAGATAATAGCTTAGCATCGCAATGTTTATGTTTAGCAATTACATATCTCATATAAGCAGACAAAAGCTCTGGATTACCAGTAGTTTAGCCATTACATGTCTCTTATATAGGTAATAGCTTAGTCTCGTTACGTTTATGTTATACATATATCTCAATCCATAGGTACAAGCTCTGGATTACCAGTAGTTTAGCCATTACGTAGCCTATGATTAGATATATATACCATGTTTCATGCAAAGTAGTAGTTTCAAGCATACAATTCAAGTGTTCATACAATGTTTCATCATGAATCCCATATGTTTGCATCAAGTCTCAAGTGTATAGTATCAAGTTTCACAAGTATAAGCATTCAAATCTCATGTTTGAAGTATAAAGTCTCATAAGTCTAAGCATTCAAGTCTCATGTTTGAATTATAAGTCTCACAAGTCTAAGCGTTCAAGTCTCATGTTTGAAGTATAAGTCTCACAAGTTTAAGCATTCAAGTCTCATAATTGAAATATAAAGTTTCACAAGTTTAAGCATCAAGTCTCATAAATCTCCAACAATGTTTAAAGTATAAAGTTTCACGAATATAAGTATCAAGTCTCATGTATATGTTTCAAGTCTAAGGCTTTTCAATGATCACTAAGTTCCACCAATAAGTTTCACATAAGTATAAAGTTTATGTTTAAAGCATTAAATAACATTCCAATAATTATATGAAAATGTTTAATATGTTTCTCAGTAAGTTTGAAAAGGGACAAATGAACTCACCTTATGTCCGTAGTGTTTGACTAAGTAGAATAAGAATACACGCTCTCTTTGTTTGCTCTTGATATGATGTTCACGTTCCTGTATTGATTTCATAGTGTTTGTAGTTCATGAGTGTTTGTTTGTAATGATTAGTGCGCGTGTAAATGTTAGTGTTAGCCCTAAAGTTGGCTAACACTTGCGAGTCTTGGTTGTCATCTGGCCCATTAATTTCAAGTTATCATTTTCTTATAAAACTTTTAAGTCCTTATATAGTTTGCTTTAAACTTGTCATTACCTTATGACCGACCACATGATATTTCATAATTACCTCTATCCTTCATTGCGATCACTACCAGTGTTTATTCAAACGTTTAACACTTATTCAAAGTCTATTGGGCCGGATAATCTATTGGGCTAATTATGATACCATTGGGCCTACAAATCATGTGTGTGGGTCAATTATGTATGTTGGGCCTATCTATTATAATGGGTCATCATAAATCATAACCAACCAACAAGGTGATAAACAAAGTGTTCAAGTTTCACTCAAATGGCCAAAGTTACTTGGGCCGAAAGTAGTGAGTCCTTGGGCCGGTGGTGTCTAGTGGGCTTCGGCTAGGCATTTGTGGGCCATTAACATGTGTGTGGGCCAAGAGCAAGGATTGGGCTAAGGGTTTTCATTGGGCTAGACCGAAAGTGCCTTGGGCTATCATAGGGTTTGGGGCAAATAATTGGGCCGCCCGTGATTAATTGTAAATGGGCCTTGAATCCAATCGCCCTATAAATCAAATAATGTATATAGGCCTGAGCGTTTGTGGGCTAAGCAGATGAGCTGAGCCGATCAGGTTCACGTTTGGGCTTATCAATCAAGGGCCGAGAGAAATTTCCAGCAAACCTACCCATGCAACAGGTCCTAGGTTCGGAACTAGGTGGGTTCGGCCATGGTTCATGAGCACAGGGTTCGCCCCTTTAAAATGGATCCGATTAGAAACATGTCTCGCAGATTCGGTCCCAAAGAGACAAGGTGCGGGGTTAGGTGAAACACCGCAAGGTCTGGCCAGTGGGAAGCAAGGGTTCGTCGGAGGCCTCTAAGGTTCGTGAGAGTGGATGCATGGCAGCAGGTTCGTGACCTCCGAGGGTTCGTCTACCACTAAAACTTGCATATAGGTTCGTGTACCGACATGGTTCGGGAGTACAACAGGTTCGGCGATGACCTAAAGGTTCGGCCTGATGTTGAGGTTCGCTGCAATTGTCTAGGTTCGGCTCCCAGCCGGTTCGCCCCTGCTAGGGTTCGTTGGTTGATGCTGGTTCGGCTCACAAGGGTTCGTCGAGTGTTCACAACCACCTAGGAAGGTTCGGCGGTAGGTGAAACTCCACAGGGTTCGGCTACAATTTGAAACCCACGAACCCTGTGTGGTTGTTATCACCACCACGTTCAACCACTCGATCTGATTCCTCCCTAGATATTTCCTCGTGCAGGTTGGCTCGTCGAGTTGTAGGGCTAGTGTGGGTGAGAGGTTTTCACCGGGTAACGAGTGTGGTAGAACATCAAGCATAAAACCCTAATTTTTCAGCAACTTAATGGTTCTTTACCTCCAAAATGGTTGGTGGAACCCTCGAAATTTCTGTACTTCTAGGTAGAGGGAGTCGAGATCTTCGTTTAGGCTCAAAGAACACACGAATTGGTTGAGTTTTGGGCAAGTTATGGAGCTTCAAAGTGTTAAAAATGGTAGTTTTGTTGATAGGGAGAGAGATGAACGGGAGAGATAGTAGATAGAGAGAGAACTTGTAAATTATGAGAGAAATCACTCATTTAGGGTATATATATATCCCGGGGGTATCCGGGTTCGTTTCGGTTGCTCGGTTCGTAATTTCGTCGCGTACCCGGCACGTTACGCGTATTTTTCGTAAATTATAATAAAAGAATTATCTTAAACTAATTGAATCGTTATTTATTTCTAAAAATTATTTTAAATATCGTTCAGTTAATTTATTTGTCGAAGTTTCGTTATTTTTACGCGCTTCGACAATTCGTACGCGATTTTATAAAATAGTTTAATTTAATTTATTTTATTATGAGTTTCAAAATTGTAAAATAGGAAATATTTTATTTCCTTAAAATTATGATCGTTCGTGTCTTCATTCGTTTTCGCTTCGTTTCGTCAGATCGCGTCGCCATCGCGCGTATTCGTTCGAATCGTCATTCGAACGAACACGTTGATGGTTTGGCTATCTGATTCTTGTTTTCTACTGTTAAGTCATTATTTCAGAACGTTAAACTATCAGAATCATTCGTACAGATCGTCACCTGTACGAATAACGCGTCGGTTTAGCATTCTGAAACGACAACCGTTAAGGTTTTGTTTTGTTTAACCTCACATACGTTTACACCAAATAGTATCACATCAAGTATTTATGTTTCAACACTGTGTTGTCTGACATGTTTTCTGACTGTTAAATCCTAAGATTTCAGTCAGATTCAGGCAATCGTTTAATAGTTTCATGTTAATCAATTGCATCAATAGTCTAAACATAGTTTCACGAAATGTGTACCTGAGTTACTGTACGTTTTACTGTTGCGATCACTGTTCCGGCACGCGTCCGGCACTGGTGTTACAGTCTCCCCTTGTTAGAGAAATTTCGTCCCGAAATTTAAGACTCGTTATTCGGTACGACTTCCTCAGCAAAGAGTTGGGGATACTTGTTCTTCATGTGATCTTCTCGTTCCCAAGTAAACTCGGGTCCGCACCTTGAGTTCCAACGAACTTTAACTATAGGAATACGGCTTCGCCTCAGTTTCTTGACTTTGCGATCCATGATCTCTAGAGGTTCTTCCACAAAACGTAAGTTTTCATCCAATTGAATTTCTTCAACTGGTATGATAAGAGTTTCATCGGCTAAGCATTTCTTCAAGTTTGAGACGTGAAACACGTCATGTACACCACTAAGTTCATCGGTAAGCTCAATCTGTACGCCACAGGACCAATACGTTCGATGATCTCGAACAGTCCCACGTATCGTGGTGTTAGTTTGCCTTTCTTCGCAAAACGGACTACGCCTTTCCAAGGAGAAACCTTAAGCATAACACGATCTCCCACTTGGAATTCCAACGGCTTACGTCGTTTATCGCCATAGCTCTTTTGTCTGCTTCGTGTTGCTTGTAGTCTTTGTTGTATCTGAGCAATCTTGTCTGTAGTTTCTTGAATAAGTTCTGGCCCCGTGATACGATTGTCTCCCACTTCTGACCAACAGATCGGTGACTGACATTTTCGACCATAAAGGGCCTCGAATGGGGCACAACCAATGCTGCTGTGATAACTGTTGTTGTAGGAGAACTCGATTAGTGGCAAGTGAGAGTCCCAATTACCACCAAAGTCTAGAACACAAGTTCTCAACATGTCCTCCAGGGTCTGAATAGTACGTTCGCTTTGACCATCCGTTTGTGGATGATAATCTGTACTCAAGTTTAATTGCGTCCCCAGAGATTTCTGCAATGACTGCCAGAACCTTGATGTAAATCTGCTATCACGATCTGAAATGATGGACAATGGCACACCATGGCGTACCACTATCTCGTTGATGTAAAGCTTCGCTAGTTTCTCCATCGAGTAAGTTTCTCGCATTGGCAAGAAATGAGCAGACTTGGTTAATCGATCAACGATAACCCAAATGGTATCATGTCCACTGGAAGTGCGGGGTAGCTTAGTAACAAATTCCATAGCTATTTGTTCCCACTTCCAAAGTGGAATTTCAGGCTGTTCCAGTAAACCTGACGGTTTCTGGTGTTCTGCCTTTACTTTAGCACACATAAGGCATCTACCAACATACTCAGCTATGTCTTTCTTCATACCCGGCCACCAATAAAATGCACGTAAGTCTTGGTACATTTTATCAGCACCGGGATGCACAGAGTACCTCGTCTTGTGTGCTTCATTAAAAATAAGTTTTCTCAACTCATCTACTGCAGGAATCCAAATACGATCCTTGAAGTAAACAAGTCCATCAGGTTTTGTTTCCAAATGTTTCTCCACTCCACAATCCAGTTCTTTCTTCAAGTTTTCCCGTTCAATAACCTCTTGTTGTGCTTGCATGATGTTATCGTGTAAGCTTGTCTGCACAGTCATTCCCATTGCTCTGACGCGCAAGGGTTTGACCAGCTCCTTCCGGCTCAAGGCATCAGCTACAACGTTTGCCTTGCCCGGATGGTACTTGATTACACAGTCATAGTCATTCAGAAGTTCAACCCAACGTCGCTGCCGCATGTTGAGTTCCTTCTGATCAAATATGTGTTGCAGACTTTTGTGATCTGTGAATATGGTACACTTGGTGCCATATAAGTAATGTCTCCAGATCTTTAAAGAAAATATCACTGCTCCCAGCTCCAAATCATGAGTAGTGTAGTTCTTCTCATGAACCTTTAGTTGTCTCGAAGCATAAGCAATAACTTTGTCCCGCTGCATAAGTACACAGCCGAGTCCCTGATGGGATGCATCACAGTACACAACAAAGTCATCACAACCATTTGGGAGGGATAGGATCGGAGCATCACATAGCTTTTGCTTCAAAGTCTGAAAGGCTTCTTCTTGCTTCTGTTCCCAAACAAACGGCTCGCTTTTCTGTGTTAGCTTCGTGAGTGGCAGAGCTATTTTAGAAAAGTTCGAGATGAACCTCCTGTAATAGCCTACTAAGCCTAGAAAAGAACGTATCTCCGTAGGTGTCTTCGGAGTGTCCCAATCTTTTATTGCCTCGATCTTGGCAGGATCAACGTGTATTCCTTCATTGTTAACAACATGGCCTAGGAATTGAACCTCTTTTAACCAAAACTCACACTTAGAGAATTTGGCATAGAGCTTCTCCTCCTTTAACAGTTCCAAGATCGTTCTAAGATGTTGCTCGTGTTCTGCTTTGCTTTTGGAATAGATCAAGATGTCATCAATGAAAACAATAACAAATTGATCCAAGTACGGCTTACACACACGGTTCATGAGATCCATGAAGACTGCGGGTGCATTCGTCAAACCAAAAGGCATCACCATGAACTCATAATGCCTGTATCTGGTACGAAACGCCGTCTTCGGTATGTCTTCATCTTGCACTCTGAGCTGGTGGTATCCGGAACGCAGATCGATCTTTGAAAAGTATTGTGCTCCTTGCAATTGATCAAACAAGTCATCAATCCTCGGTAATGGATACCGATTCTTGATGGTTAATTTGTTTAACTCTTTGTAGTCTATGCACATACGAAAAGATCCATCCTTCTTCTTCACGAACAAACCGGAGCTCCCCAAGGTGAGTAGCTCGGTCGGATGAAACCTTTGTCAAGTAGTTCCTGTAGTTGGTTAGATAATTCCTGCATCTCTGAAGGTGCTAACCTGTAAGGAGATTTAGCAATAGGTGTTGCTCCAGGAATCAAATCAATACGAAACTCTACCGGTCGCACAGGAGGCAAACCAGGTAGATCCTCAGGATATACTTCAGGATATTCTCTCACTATCGGTACGTCCTGTATTGTTTTCTTGTCTTTCTCTTTCTCCACCACATGAGCCAAGAAAGCTATGCACTTCTTTTGCAGACACTTACGCGCTTTTATGCATGATATGATCTTTACGTTTCGTTTTGCTTGATCCCCACGAACTTCCAATACACGATCATCCGTTACTGGAATCCGAAGTAGCTTCTCGGAACAGATGACTTCAACTCGATTGAGTGAGAGCCAATCCATCCCCACGATGATATCGAAACTGCCCAACTCCATCGGCAACAAGTCGATGGTGAATGTATGATCTACGAGTGTAAGTGGGCAGTTCCTAAGTATAGTGCTAAATGTAACTTGTTTCCCATTCGCTACCTCGATAATGTAAGGGGAGTCTAAAGTTTCCTCAGTAAACTAAGTTGTTGTGCAAAATCAGATGAAATAAAACTCTGGTCTGCACTAGTATCAAATAGTATAAATGCATAAGAGTCATGTAAAAGAAATGTACCAGTGACCACATTAGGGTCTTGGCGTGCTGCATTGGCTCCGATAACAAAGGCTCGTCCGCGAGGTGCTTGTGCTCCAGGTTGCACTCTCTTCGGACAGTTGCGGGAGAAATGACCTGTTTCCCCGCAGGTGTAGCATCCCCTGTTGTTGTTGTTGTTGTTGTTGTTGTTGCCTGGATTATGTGGTGGTGGTGGAGGTAGTGCTCTTGCTGCAGTGTTGGTAGCCTGATTCACAGCAACACGGCACTTAGTAACCCAGTGGCCAAACCGACCACAATTAGTGCACTTCCTACATTGAGCAGCAGGAGGATGATGATACTTGCAGTGAGTGCACTGGGGATGTTCTCCACCATAACCCCTAGTAGTAGGATTGACAGGTGCTGCAGGTGCCTGTCGCAGAGGGGTGACAACCGCATAGTTTTTAACGACTTTTTGTTTCTTCTTCTGGTGGTACTCGGGTTTCTTTGATGTTGTTTCCTTGGCTTTTCCAGCATCATCTTTTAAGACTCTAGAATTTACCATTACCTTGGTAAGCTTAGCAGAGAGGGAAATGGCTGACTCCAAAGTAGCAGGATATGAAGCCAGTACAACGCTTTGTATACATGAAGGTAATCCTGCCACATAGCGATCAATTAGTTTCTCCAAGGTTGGTACCATTTCTAGCACCAGGGCTACCAGTTCATGATAGCGGTTGGTAAAAGTCATATGATCAGCTCCCTTCATCTCATGATTCGAGAGCTCAATCTCCAGTTGTTGTAATTCATGTTTCGGGCAAAACTCATTCCTTAGAAGAAGCTTAAATTCTGCCCAGGGCATTGCCATTGCCTCGTCTCTTCCCTTTGCTCGGATCTGAGCATTCCACCATGTCAGTGCTCACTTGCTAAATGAACCAGCTGCATAGCGAACTTTATGGTGTTCTGGACAACTGCTTATGTCCAAAGTGTTCTCCATTTTCTCGAGCCATTGGATCAGCCCAACAGCTCCCTCGACTCCAGTAAAGCTTGGAGGTTTGCATCCTACAAAAGACTTGTAAGAGCAATCTGAAGTGTGACTAGTGTTTCCACTAGCCTCTCCTGTAGTATGACCAGAAGTATTTCCATGGCCTTGAATCCTGTTTATCATCTCCGGGATGACATCTTTCAGCTGGCTGGTCAGTTGGGTACTCAGTAGTGTCGCCAAGGCGATGGTAGCAGGATCTAATGTCTGAGCAGTGCTTGAACCTAGTGGTGGAGAGTGTGGAGGAGGTGGAGGTGGAGGTGGCGGTGGTGAATCAGGTGGTGTAGGAGTCGAAGAGTGAGGAGCAGAGACTTGCGGAGTAGGTTGTTTTCTCAGCGGCATTCTGATCATAACCAAAAGTATTTGGTTAGTGCAGTGATCGAATGCAGAAAACATAATGCAAGCTTAAGTCTTAAGTTCTCTACATGAAGGTCCCTAAGTTATAGTCTAGGCCAAACCGTTTAAGTAGATGACCTATTGTTCTCTATAACCTTGTGCTCTGATACCAATCTGTCACACCCCGAGCCGGCGGGGTTGGATCGGAGTCCCCGTCGGGCGGAAGGTTCCCGGGGCGCGATATCTCGGATGATAATCAAGATGATCAGATTGTTTACATAGCATCAATGTTTAAGAATAACTAAAGCACAATCAAATGATAACTAGGATTACAAATTTAAATTACATTATCAATGTTCTGCAATTTAACTAAGTAAACCTATCAAAAGAATAACATGTTTATATCTTGTATATGTACAAGATATCAAAAGTAATATGTATCATCAACGAAAGATGTGCTTCTCAAAAGTCTACTAGGTCCTCTATCTGGGCCGCCTAGTATACAAATCCAAAAGCCTTAGCTTAAACCGGTTCATCACCTGAGAATGCATGTAAGAAAACAAGGTCAACACAAGGGTTGGTGAGTTCATAAAGTTTATAAGTTTAAAATAGTTTTAACAAACCTCCTTCGGTTCAACCTTAACCTCATTAACTCCACCTGTAAGATCCGAATCGGTATGCTTATACATAGGGCATATGTAAGGGACAAGCCCTAGCCTACATCCCACCACATAATAATTCAGATATGACACTGTTGCTAATAATAATTAAGCATTTTACCTACCAATCAACCCATTCCTCATCAAGCTTTTGTTTTCTGTTTCAAAGTTTACAAGTCTATATTGTTTACAAGTGTTAGTTTCAATGTATGTTTATCAAGCATCAAGTTTCACACGCACATAGTTTAGCTGTCCTTAATCCCATACGTGAGTACAAGCTCTGCACTAGCAGTAGTTTAGCAATTACGTAGCTCACCGATTAGTTAAGCTTAGTCTAGCAATTACGTGTCTCCTATACAAGATAAAAGCTCTGGTTTACCAGTAGTTTAGCAATTACATATCTCATATATAGACACAAGCCATGCATACACAAGTAATTCCAGCAATTACATATCTCATATAAGCAGACAAAAGCTCTGGATTACCAGTAGTTTAGCCATTACATGTCTCTTATATAGATAATAGCTTAGCATCGCAATGTTTATGTTTAGCAATTACATATCTCATATAAGCAGACAAAAGCTCTGGATTACCAGTAGTTTAGCCATTACATGTCTCTTATATAGGTAATAGCTTAGTCTCGTTACGTTTATGTTTTACATATATCTCAATCCATAGGTACAAGCTCTGGATTACCAGTAGTTTAGCCATTACGTAGCCTATGATTAGATATATATACCATGTTTCATGCAAAGTAGTAGTTTCAAGCATACAATTCAAGTGTTCATACAATGTTTCATCATGAATCCCATATGTTTGCATCAAGTATCAAGTGTATAGTATCAAGTTTCACAAGTATAAGCATTCAAATCTCATGTTTGAAGTATAAAGTCTCATAAGTCTAAGCATTCAAGTCTCATGTTTGAAGTATAAGTCTCACAAGTCTAAGCGTTCAAGTCTCATGTTTGAAGTATAAGTCTCACAAGTTTAAGCATTCAAGTCTCATAATTGAAATATAAAGTTTCACAAGTTTAAGCATCAAGTCTCATAAATCTCCAACAATGTTTAAAGTATAAAGTTTCACGAATATAAGTATCAAGTCTCATGTATATGTTTCAAGTCTAAGGCTTTTCAATGATCACTAAGTTCCACCAATAAGTTTCACATAAGTATAAAGTTTATGTTTAAAGCATTAAATAACATTCCAATAATTATATGAAAATGTTTAATATGCTTCTCAGTCCCGAAGTAGAACAAATAAGTTTGAAAAGGGACAAATGAACTCACCTTATGTCCGTAGTGTTTGACTAAGTAGAATAAGAATACACGCTCTCTTTGTTTGCTCTTGATATGATGTTCACGTTCCTGTATTGATTTCATAGTGTTTGTAGTTCATGAGTGTTTGTTTGTAATGATTAGTGCGCGTTTAAATGTTAGTGTTAGCCCTAAAGTTGGCTAACACTTGCGAGTCTTGGTTGTCATCCGGCCCATTAATTTCAAGTTATCATTTTCTTATAAAACTTTTAAGCCCTTATATAGTTTGCTTTAAACTTGTCATTACCTTATGACCGACCACATGATATTTCATAATTACCTCTATCCTTCATTGCGATCACTACCAGTGTTTATTCAAACGTTTAACACTTATTCAAAGTCTATTGGGCCGGATAATCTATTGGGCTAATTATGATACCATTGGGCCTACAAATGATGTGTGTGGGTCAATTATGTATGTTGGGCCTATCTATTATAATGGGTCATCATAAATCATAACCAACCAACAAGGTGATAAACAAAGTGTTCAAGTTTCACTCAAATGGCCAAAGTTACTTGGGCCGAATGTAGTGAGTCCTTGGGCTAGGCATTTGTGGGCCTTTAACATGTGTGTGGGCCAAGAGCAAGGATTGGGCTAAGGGTTTTCATTGGGCTAGACCGTAAGTGCCTTGGGCTATCATAGGGTTTGGGGCAAATAATTGGGCCGCCCGTGATTAATTGTAAAGGGGCCTTGAATCCAATCGCCCTATAAATCAAATAATGTATATGGGCCTGAGCGTTTGTGGGCTAAGCAGATGAGCTGAGCCGATCAGGTTCACGTTTGGGCTTATCAATCAAGGGCCGAGAGAAATTTCCAGCGAACCTACCCATGCAACAGGTCCTAGGTTCGGCACTAGGTGGGTTCGGCCATGGTTCATGAGCACAGGGTTCGCCCCTTTAAAAAGGATCCGACTACAAACATGTCTCGCAGATTCGGTCCCAAAGAGACAAGGTGTGGGGCTCGGTGAAACACCGCAAGGTCTGGCCAGTGGGAAGCAAGGGTTCGTCGGAGGCCTCTAGGGTTCGTGAGAGTGGATGCATGGCAGCAGGTTCGTGACCTCCGAGGGTTCGTCTAACACTAAAACTTGCATATAGGTTCGTGTACCGACATGGTTCGGGAGTACAACAGGTTCGGCGATGACCTAAAGGTTCGGCCTGATGTTGAGGTTCGCTGCAATTGTCTAGGTTCGGCTCCCAGCCGGTTCGCCCCTGCTAGGGTTCGTTGGTTGATGCTGGTTCGGCTCACAAGGGTTCGTCGAGTGTTCGCAACCACCTAGGAAGGTTCGGCGGTAGGTGAAACTCCACAGGGTTCGGCTACAATTTGAAACCCACGAACCCTGTGTGGTTGTTATCACCACCACGTTCAACCACTCGATCTGATTCCTCCCTAGATATTTCCTCGTGCAGGTTGGCTCGTCGAGTTGTAGGGCTAGTGTGGGTGAGAGGTTTTCACCGGGTAACGAGTGTGGTAGAACATCAAGCATAAAACCCTAATTTTTCAGCAACTTAATGGTTCTTTACCTCGAAAATGGTTGGTGGAACCCTCGAAATTTCTATACTTCTAGGTAGAGGGAGTCGAGATCTTCGTTTAGGCTCAAAGAACACACGAATTGGTTGAGTTTTGGGCAAGTTATGGAGCTTCAAAGTGTTAAAAATGGTAGTTTTGTTGATAGGGAGAGAGATGAATGGGAGAGATAGTAGATAGAGAGAGAACTTGTAAATTATGAGAGAAATCACTCATTTAGGGTATATATATATCCCGGGGGTATTCGGGTTCGTTTCGGTTGCTCGGTTCGTAATTTCGTCGCGTACCCGGCACGTTACGCGTATTTTTCGTAAATTATAATAAAAGAATTATCTTCAACTAATTGAATCGTTATTTATTTCTAAAAATTATTTTAAATATCGTTCAGTTAATTTATTTGTCGAAGTTTCGTTATTTTTACGCGCTTCGACAATTCGTACGCGATTTTATAAAATAGTTTAATTTAATTTATTTTATTATGAGTTTCAAAATTGTAAAATAGGAAATATTTTATTTCCTTAAAATTATGATCGTTCGTGTCTTCATTCGTTTTTGCTTCGTTTCGTCAGATCGCGTCGCCATCGCGCGTATTCGTTCGAATCGTCATTCGAACGAACACGTTGATGGTTTGGTTTTCTGATTCTTGTTTTCTACTGTTAAGTCATTATTTCAGAACGTTAAACTATCAGAATCATTCGTACAGATCGTCACCTATACGAATAACGCGTCGGTTTAGCATTCTGAAACGACAACCGTTAAGGTTTTGTTTTGTTTAACCTCACATACGTTTACACCAAATAGTATCACATCAAGTATTTATGTTTCAACACTGTGTTGTCTGACATGTTTTCTGACTATTAAATCCTAAGATTTCAGTCAGATTCAGGCAATCGTTTAATAGTTTCATGTTAATCAATTGCATCAATAGTCTAAACATAGTTTCACAAAATGTGTACCTGAGTTACTGTACGTTTTACTGTTGCGATCACTGTTCCGACACGCGTCCGGCACTGGTGTTACAATCAATGACTTTGTCGAGTGGATGATATTTGTGAGTTAAAAATGGAACTGGGGTCGTGCAACATTTGATGAACTTTGTATACTTGTGTCGATACAGTGAGTGAATGGATCTACTAGATACTCTTTGGATATGTTATCCCAAAAATCAAAAGGTATTTGACACAATAACTGGTGAGTCGTCAGCCTTGGAGGGTTTAGAGCTTTCTCAGCTTTGTCACCATGGACATTAGATATGAAAGGTTTGTGATCTCTATGAAAAGGAGCATCTGATGTGGAGTGTTCAAAAATAAGGACTGATGATCCTTAACCATCCTTATTTTATTTGTTCCCTTCTGTTAAAAAACATCAAAAGATATTCCAAAGAACAAGAACAGAAGACTTCCCTTTGAATAATATCAGAAGACCTTCCCTCTAACAACAACGAAAGTTCCTCTAAAAATAACTCCAGAAGACCATTTTCGGAAGCACATCTTCTAAAGCTCCTCATTAAAAGAATAACCACAGAATGGCAAATGCGGAAAAGACTCAGAAGCAAGCTATGGATAACAAATACCGAAGACCAAGACTGGATAACCATTGAAGGCATTAGTCTTAGGCTTTTACTATTCAGTTGTTGTTGACTTTTGCTCATAGCTTGTACGTCTGTTGTATGTATCAAAGTCTGTAATGTCAGTAGCTTGTCTTATTACTCTTTTCCCTCTTTGTATTAAATGTTTAGGTATTTATACCCACACATTCTCTGAATTATATGGATTTGTTTTCCCACCTTTACTCTTATAATTGTTCTGTTTTCAAAATAATTACAGAACTTAGTGAACAAGTTAGGCACCATATTATTGACTTGAGAGTGAGCTCTGGCCTTGTTCTTGCAATTTGAGTCTAACAATTGAATACGAAAACAAGTGTTTCTCGATCCAACAATTGGTATCAGAGCCTTGTTACTCATATTGTGATTTAATCATCCTGTCTGAAAATCAAAGCTCACTTCGATATTTAGTTGTGAAGACTTTCTTCAAAATATTTGTTCTTCTCTTTGTTTGTTTTTGTCATATACTAAGAGTGAGTGGTTTTGAATATAACTCATTAATCAAAATCATTCTGTTGAACTTACTCGAGATGGCAGAAAAATTTAAACTACACCCATATACCACAGGATCAGCCACCAAGCCCCCAATACTGGTTTGCCATCAGTATAACATATGGCAAAGGAGGACGATCCCTTTCCTATCCAACAACCATACTGGTTGTTGGTGATCAGTAATGATAGGACCACACAAACCAATGGTCCTTGACACTGAAACAGGAAACCTAGTGCCTAAAGATCCTCGGAACTACTCCGAGGAAGACTACAAGAAACTTGAGCTTGATGCTAAAGCTCATGCTCAGTTGGTCATGGCCCTGCCAAACAAGACCTATTTAGTTCTTCTGCTTCATGAATCCATTAAGGATTTATGGGATGCTCTAAAAGAGCAGTTTGGCGGAACAACTGAGGTTGTTGCTAATACAAGGGAGATATTATCACAACAGTATGAGACCTACTCCCAACTGAACGGTGAGTCATTGACTTAATAGTTCGAAAGGTTAGTTTTTCTTCTTAGTGAACTTAAACTTGCTGGATAGGAATATCCTACTATTTCAGTCCTTCACCGTTTTCTAAGATCTCTACCTGATAAATGGGAGTTATATTCCAGTGTCTTGAAATCTTTTCCAGACTTTGGCAATCTTTCACTTACCCAACTCCATGGTATGTTACTCACTTTTGAGCGAGAGATTGACCAGAAAAGAAAACTTCTTAGGTATGGTAAATCAGCTGATGAGTATGTTCATTGGAACACAACTCTTCTAAGCCACTCACACAACTATGAGACTTCTGATCATTCCTATGATGAGTACATTGACATTACCACAAACATCTCTGCTCTTATGCCTTCCGGTGATGTTCCTTCTCTTGCCCCTGACAATCTATGTTTTATCATGGACGACCTCCATCACATCGCTAGTGATGATCTAGGGAAATGGACATTCTTAATCAACTTGTCCTTCTCAGTATTAGAACTAATAACATCTACAAAAGAATTGGGAGAAAACTCCTAGGTATCAATGGTAAGACCAAGGTTGGTCTAAATAAAGAAAAAGTTCAATGCTAACAATGTCATGGCTTTGGACACTTCTCTAGGGAATGCCAAAATTGGTCCCAATAGTCACACCTCTTCCTATGTGACTTACCCTTCTTCACCTTCTTCAAACTTTACTTCTACTTCTTCTCACTTTCTTAAGCACAACCCAACACTGGGTACTGCACATATTGTTCACTCTCCTTCTCAAATAACTGGACAATATGTACAAGATACAAATGGCAGTTTGTATCAACTCATGCCTACGAATCATTCATTTCAAGTTGTGGCCCCTCCTCCATCTCAAGAAAAATCTGCAGGCCCAACTCTACAAGGCTCACTGCCTAGTCAACCTGGTCTCTTCTCAATAGAATATGCTGATTGGAGTAGTTTTCCTCACGAGGCAGGCTCTCCTCTCATAGTCAATAAGCCAATAAACTATGCCCTCATGGCCATTGATGAACCATTAAACTCCTCTACCCCATCTACTGCTGAAGCCTCATCACAGGCTGCTCAGAGAGCTTCTTCACATTTGAATAATCTATGGTACGTGGACAGTGGAGGCTCTAGGCATATGACAGGACGCAAGTCAATCTTAAATAACTTCATTCCGAAAAATGGAGGATCTGTGTCCTTTGGGAATGATGCAAAGGGTTGGATAGTCGAGTCTGGATCTGTCTTGAGTGGAAAGCTACACTTTAATGACGTGAGCTTTGTTGAGAATCTCAAGTTTAATCTCTTGAATATATCTCAATTAGCTGACAAAAATTATTGCTCGTTTTTCACAAGAGATAGCTGCAAAATCCTTTCTCCTGAAGTAAATTCCAAAATAAAGGTCTTAATTGAGCAACACACACTCTTGATTGCCAAGAGAAGTGGGAAGGTCTATATTGTCAACATGGAAACTGACACTCAATTTGCAACTCCCAACTACTTTAATGGAAAAGTTTCATCTTCCAAAAATGCCTTATGCCGCAGGAGATTTAGCCAATTAAATCATCAATCCCTCCACAAGCTTTCTACTTTGTCACTTTTAAGAGGATTACCTTTCAAAGAATTTCACTTTGAAGGTCAATGTGAATCTTGCATAAAAAGGAAGCAACATAAATCTATAGAGGAATCAAAAACAAAAGCATACCGTCATATGCTTCACATGGACTTATTTGGTTCAGTGAAGGTTGCTAGCTTAGCTAGAAAAAGTTACAGCCTAGTCGTTGTTGATGATTACTCTAGATTTTGTTGGACATTTTTTCTGTTCAACAAATACGAGACTGCTGACAAAATAAAGGCTCTAATCACTCATATTGAAAGACAATTTGATCTTCTAGTAAAAATTATAAGAAATGACAATGGAATAGAATTCAAAAATCATGTCCTTGATAAATTTTGTACATCTATGGAGAATTCTGAGACAATATAGTGTTTCTAGGACTCCTGTTCAAAATGGAGTTATATAAAGGAAAAATAGAACACTCATTGAAGCAACTAGAACCATGCTAGTTGACTCAGGATTACCCTTGTCTTTCTAGGGTGAAGCAGTAAACACTGCTTTCATATTGTTAAAATACATAGCAAGACTGCTTATGATGTTCATTATAAAATAAAGCCTCTCAAATCATTCTTTAGAGTGTTTGGATGTCTTTTCTTCATACTTAACACAAAGGATTCCTTGTCCAAGCTTGCTCCAAAAGTGGACTCTGGATATTTGTGGGATACTCTTAAACTTCAAAAGCTTATAGGGCCTTCAATATTAGAACAAAGATTGTAGAAGAGACCATTGATGTAAAATTCAAAGAGTTCTCATCCCCTTCCTTCCCTGCTACTCCTGAAGTTCTGTTTGATCTCGACAATCTAACCTATCTTCCTTTAGATTCATCCTTACCCACTACTTCCGAATCATGCCAAACTTCATAAGATCTTTCCTCAATTGATGATTTTTCAGGATCTTATTCACCATTTTATATATCTCCTCATCTGAGAAATCTTTAAAATCATGTTGAGAAAAGTCTCAACATTTTCAACTCCAATAGTTGAACACACTTCAATTCCTTTTGCGCATGAACCTTCTCCTTTACCTGCCAAATCTCCTTCTCCTGCCAAATCTCCTTCTCCAATTGAAAATTTACCATTATCTGATGCGGCTTCTACAAGTAACTGTTTAGAGTTCATTTCCTATGATAAAAATTATCCTGAAGAACAAATATTAGGTGATACGAATAAAGGTGTTCAAACCAGAAGCCAAATTGCAAACTTTTGTCTTCATGCTGTCTTATCACAAACAGAGCCAGATAAGTATCAAGAGGCACTAGAAGATAGCAATTGGGTTGAAGCTATTCAAGAAGAGCTTCTTCAATTTAAAAGACAAGATGTTTGGATACTATGTCCCTTCCCTAAAGACAAATACATGATAGGAACCATATGGGTATTTAGAAACAAAACCATTGACAAAGGCATTATAGTAAAAAATAAAGCCAGATTGGTAGTTCATGATTACTGCCAAGAGGGAGGCATTGACTATGATGAAACCTTTGCTCCTGTCGCTAGATTAGAAGCTTTTAGACTCTTCCTCTCCTTTGAAATCTCTCATAAGATAAAGGTATTTCAATCGGATATCAAAAGTGATTTTCAATATGGTAAAATAATAGAAGAAATATGTGTCTACTAGCCACCAGGATTTGATGATGTTCATCATCATGGACTGGGTGTACAGACTGGACAAGGCACTTTATGGACTAAAACAAGCTCCAAGAGCCTGGTATGAAACTCTAACTCAATTTCTTCTCTTAAATAAATTTACCAAGGGAACCATAGACAAAACACTACTGACTAAAAGGACTGGAAAACCTCTTCTCTTGGTTCAAATATATGTTGATGGCATTATATTTGGATAACGAATCATTCCTTATGTTAAAAATTTTCAAAACTCATGTCTTCCAAATTTGAAATAAGTGCCTTAAGTGAACTAAAATTAGTTCTAGGCATTCAAATTCAGAAAATACCAAATGGTATTTTTATTCATCAGTCAAAATACATAAAAGAGCTTTTGAATAAATTTGAAATGACTGATTGTAAAATAGTTTCTACCCCTATGGAAATTTCCCCTGGAATTGCGCCAGATAAAAATGGTGAACCTGTAGATCAAACTCTGTACAGATGTATGATTGGATCATTGATGTATTTAAATGCGTCAAGACCTGACATTATGTGTGCTACTTGTGTTTGTGCATGATACCAATCTTCTCCAAAACAATCTCATTTATATTTTGTAAAAAGGATATTCAGATACCTAAAAGGTACTTCTACACTAGGTATCTGGTAGCATGCTAATCAACCTTGTAAGCTTGTAGCTTTTTCAGATAGTGATTATGTTGGATGCTTTCTAACCAGAAAGTCAACTTCAGGAAGATGTCAATTCTTTACAAATTGATTGGTTTCTTGGCAAAGAAAGAAACAAACTTCCGTTTCAAACTCAACTGTCGAAGCAGAGTAAATTGTTGCAGCTCATTCCAAAACACAACTCCTATGTCTTCAATTTCAATTGTTGGATTTTGGGATAACTGAAATAAAAACCCACTTTTGATAGACAGTGAAGCAGCCAAAAACATAATTAAAAAAATCATGTCTATTACTCTAGAATTATGCACAAAGATATAAGACACCAACTTCATAAGAGACTGTTATGAAAAGGAACTAATTGTTTCTAAACATGTCTCAACAACTGATCAAGTTGTAGATATTTTCACAAACCCTTTAGACTCAACCACCTTTACCAAATTTGTTACAAAATTAGGCATGATAAACGTGAGTTAAAACTGCAACTTCTGAATCAAAAACAACTTATTTTAAAATTTTAAATTATTATTTTTTTGTGGTTCTAATAAAAAACAACTTATTAAAGGTTAATGCATTGGTTATCCTAACAATGGATTAGAAGGATATAACCACTGACTGAATTGCTTCCGCTCAAACTTTCGAAGTGTTGCCTAACTACTGATAGACCAATGTAATATATATCAGTATTTGACATCATTCCGTTGTTACATTCCCTTCCATCTTTCGAGGTTATACTAATAACCCTCAATGGTTGTTAGCTTTCGACTTTTAGATATTTTTACCACTTGCCACTCTCTGTCTCTCAGTAAATTCTCCTATATGTATATGCCGTTCCCAATTCCGTCTTTCTCTTCATCTGCACTTGTCCAAATTTTGCTGCAAAAGTCATTAGTTCTTCTTGATCACATTGCTTAACTTAATCCTTGATCAAGAATGGTGAGTTCAAGCTTGAGGATAGATGTGTGTGGAGAATGTCGTTTGGCTCTGTGCAATCACTCTAATTAAGTTGTCTGAGCTTCATACTTAAAGTGATTTAGAGTGACGGCATCGGACCAGTCTTCATTCCTATCAAACCACTGTCCATGTTTTTACAAAATGTTTGACTGATTATGCTATTTTGTCGTTTTGTTGTCTCTCTCCTTGTTCCTTTTTTTTGCCGTTGTTAACTTTTATAGGTTTGACCTAATCGTTTAATCCGCTGTTTTGTTTTAAGTACTATCACTTTTTCCCTATAGATCTGCTCTTGATTTCATAATGGTTACATATTCTTGGTTTTCACTTTTCAAACTCTCTAACCTCTCACACTTTCATCTTTCTTCATCTTCGATTCAATGGCTTTCGATTCCTTGAAAGTAAAACCTATTCCTAATCTAATCACCTATCTCACTCGATCATCTGAGTATCCTCAGTATGATGAGATAATCGATCTCTTGTTGAGTTCATTTGTTAACAGGACACTGGCTATATACCCTAATATTTCGGTCACTGCTCTGAATCAATTTTGGGCAAACTCTTCTATAGTGACCAAAGATGATATCGTTGAAAGCATCGCATCTGTGGTTGACAAAAAACGAGTTACCATAACCCCTTCACTGATTTCTTCTTTTTTAAATCTTCTTGATTTTGACTCTCCATCCACTTTTACTGTAGGTATTCTTCACGCTGAGTTTGTTGAGTGTGATTACCACGAAGAATTAAAGAATGAAACTTTGAACAAGGCTTTATTTCAATCAAAGTAAAAGTTCCTATACCACACAATTCTTCACTGCTTGTCTCAAAAGACGGATAGGGAGAAATGCCTTATGACATGCAATATGTCATATATGCGATTCTTACCAACAAAAATGCAAAATTGTCTCAGATCATCCTTGATCATCTCGTGCACCACCAAAGGGCTCCCAAATTTCTAATATTCCTTAGGTTTGTGATGGCTTGTCTGTTCATCAAGTAAACACTGTATGTCATATTGCCCCTCTGTCACATTCTAAGCATTAATGCAAAGACTTTGGATGATACTGAGGACATAACCGTCAAAGGTAAACTCACATCCACCTCTTCTTCCACACCTGCAAAGGTACCGACCAAACAGAAGCAAAGATCCAAAGCCCCCTCAAAACTCACTTCCAAAAAGAACATAAAAACTGTTCAGGAAGATGAGATCCCTGAACAAGTCATTGTCCCTACTAGGTGTAACACCCCGACTGATGACGGAAACATCGGGATGCCACGAGGGATGTGTAGATTGTTCATAAGCTCGTGGGCATCTAATTCAAATCATCACGTGTCATTTAATAAACCAAATTAATTACACAAAAATCATGTTCATCATGAATTAATTACATCAGATACAAAAGAGATTTAGCTATCTAATTAAATTCTAATTGCCAGAATTCCAGTTATTTAGCTAAATCCAAGAACCTAAGTGATGATGTCCCCAAAAGACGTAGAGCTATCCTGCCCTACCTACTTGTCTTCATTTCCTGAAACATGTAGAAAATCAAGTGTCAACTACGAAGTAGTTGGTGAGTAATCATAAATTTTATATTTAAAAATGTTTTATAAAATGAGTATAAAAGTTTATAGTTTTTCTGAGAAAATACACATGAATACCTGTAAGATAGTCCATTCCATAACCCAAACACACAAAACACAAACACATTATCACATATATCATAGACAGTCATAGATAATTATAGATAATCAACCACATAACCATTCAACACATCTCAAACATCAATATTCTCAAAGAGTATTTGTGACAATACATGGAATTTATGTAATTAACATAAGTTAAAGACATGATCCATGGAGTGGAAGCAACCCACGTGACAATACATGAAATCAGTGTAATTGACCGAAGTCAAAGACAATGATTCATGGAGTTGTGATAATCCAAGAGGCACTACATGTAATCATTGTTAATGACCGAAGTCAATGACAATGTCACACGGATGTATAATAATAAGTGATAATCCACAAATAATGATAATCCCATATTATGAATATCATATTGATAAACAGGTATCATCCATGTGTTATCAAAATAATATTTAAAATTGGTATACATGTTTCACCTCCGAGTTTTAAAACAAAACAGTTTAAAAGGGAGGTTATGAGAACTCACGTGAGTCCTTAGAATCTGTGTTTTCGTAATATGCGCGCTCGCGTAAGTGAAATCCAAACAACTCAACCACCTGTAATTATCGTGCGTTTGTGTTTATAAGTATATTCGTTTCGTTTCCATTAAGTGACCATTGATGTTTACTTTTTAAATCATTAGATGTCTTAGATAATTATTCTAAGTTATAATGCATTACCCAATACATTATAAGTAATCACCATTAAATAATTCATTTAGACTTACTAGTTTTAAATTCTTTAATGAAAATGAACAAATTGTGAGGTCTCGCGTATGCCTCTCATAGGCATGTCTATTTAAGGTTAGCAATCTAATCATGTCCATATTTATGCATGCATGCACGATTACTTTCTTGAATACCATGATGTAAATTATAAAAACCAATTTAAGTTCTAAAGAATTTATGTTTAAGTTACCATCATAAGAGCTTTTCATTATGTAAAATCTTAAAATTTAAAGCTTATATCATTAGGAAAAGTGGTGACTCGAAATCTCCATGCATGCATAAACTTAGTTAATCCCATGATCATTATTTATCTCTAGTGTTCGTGTATCTTTTTCTTTAGTTCAGTTGAGATTCATGTTCATTTACTCCCAAACCAGCGAACCTATCGGTATTTTCCCCACTAGGTTCGGCTCCCACAAGAACAAGGTTTGGCTAATAAGGTTTGTGTGCAGTGAGAGTTTCGGCTAAGTGAGTTTAAGGTTCGGCACGGTAGCTGCGAGCCCAAGAGTCCGCTGGTCACGAACCTTTGACCCAGAAGGTTCATGAAACCCATGCAGGTTCGTAGCTTCCACCATGCAAAGGTTCGGTGCTGTTAGTTTCGCACCCTGCTGAGTTCGTCCAAGATGGTTCGCCTGGCAAGGTTCGCAGCCCTCCTTGGTTCGGCTAAGGGTTCGTGAATCAGCAGATAGGTTCGCGATCAAAGGTTCCCTGCTGGCTAAGGTTCGCCTCCACTAAGGTTCGGCCAAAAGGTTAGGCTATGGCATAAGGTTCGTGACACAAGGGCTCAGCTGGCCCAAGGTTCGGCCCCCCGTTAAGGGTTCGGCCACCTTGTTTCCCGCCCAAGGAAGGTTCGCCAACAAGAGTAGGGTTCGGCTCCTACTCCCCACGAACAAGAGTAGGTTTCGATTTGTTGATCCAATGTAAGGTTTCTTCGTATGGTCTTGTTCTTCTTGATCACACGGACGCGTGGACACCAAGATCCCTTGAATCCGTCGAGAAACGAAGAAGTTCTCTTAGAGAGAATTTTCTAGAGAGAGAGAGTGACGAACCTAATGTTTAGAGAGGGAAAGTATTCTTGCAAAGTGAGGGAGAAGAAGAAAAGATGTGCTTTTATAGTCCCGGTTCTCCCCGCGTGCTCGGTCTCGTTTAATACGCGTTAAATCGTACAAAATGTTCGGTTCTTCTCGTGAATGTATTAAAACATAAAATGTTTAAATAATTATATTTCATTTCAATTAAAAATGATTTTAATTAATATTGTTTCATAAAACGATTCGGAATAAAGTTGTTTCGTAAAACAGTTTTCGTCTTATTTTCGCTAAATTATTCATTTAACTAAACGATTTATTCGGATTTAATTTAGATTGTGATTCCTAATAAATATTTTTAGTTTTTCATTTATTAATCTAATATCGTTAGATATTATTTAATTATCTTGTCGAAACGTGTTACTTACGTATGTATTCGTAAAGATCGTCACCTTTGCGAATCCGACGCTTGTATCGTATTTCGATTTGATTTACAATTTATGGAATATCGTTTCAGAATATTATTCCTAATAATCATATTCGTGTGAATCGTCACCCACGCGAATACATTTATTAAGTTAATATTTCTGAATTAATATTCGTGTTTTTGTTATGTTCGTAACCTCACTATCGCGTAATTGTTTCAAATTATACTTTCATTATTTTATTAACTTTAATATCATAAATCCCAAACCAAATCCCACTAAACCAAGTCACTGGCACATCCATGATAGACCGAAATATGCATATGTATAGGGCATATGTAGGGGTCAGTCGCAACTGCCCCAGCCACCGTCCCACCGCTATTTCGATAAACCATGATCATGTGTCCTTGACTAGGTTTAGCAACTAAACAACAACCAACTCAAACACATTTCCATTCCCAAGCCAATAATCCATAATTCCGTGAATTCAGCTGCGATAAACTTACTGGTTCAGTTTAGTTGGGTTACAACTAAACTTTCCATGGTTTACGCGTTTAATAATACATTCTAAGTATGTATACCAATAACAATGATAATCAATTATCCATAATCATTAATAAATAAATACATCAAGTCGTAACAGTACAATCGTACAGATGTACGGACGACCGGAAATACAGTGATGTTACACTAGGCAACAGGATCCACCTGAAACATCCTCTCAGGTGATTCCAAAATCTCAAACCAAGCCAACTCCTTATCAATCCTCTTGTTGGGTATTTTAAAGGATAGATGCTATGTCCAAAATTAGTTTACAATTAAATCAAAATAAATTTAAGGTTTATCAAAATCATTCATTATTATATAATGACATATTTATAATCTTATGAAAGAACAGGTGGACATATTGCACTGATAACTCATATTATCAATATCTACAGATGATAATGTTCTTCACAGGTAATACTTTGAGATAATGCAATATTTATGAATAAGTGTTGCACAGTTAGAACATTTACGAATGTTCAACTTGTGCACACTCAGATCATTTGCGAATGAATGTGTTGCACAGTTAGAACATTTACGAATGTTCAACTTGTGCACACTCAGATCATTTGCGAATGAATAAGTGTTGCACGGTTAGAACATTTACGAATGTTCAACTTATGCACACTCAGATCATTTGCGAATGAATAAGTGTTGCACAGTTAGAACATTTACGAATTTTCAACTTGTGCTCACTCAGATCATCTCTGAACTTTCTAACTCTAAATTTTTTAGCATGCAGATTTGAGGAAAAGCTGTCTAAAAGAACTTAGCACCTGCTAAAACTGCTGATTTCCATAGTTGAAGCTTCTGCGAACAAGCCCAAGACTATCTGAACTTCAGAAATTTGCGAACGAGCAAACTGTTATTCGCAAATATTCACAGTGCTTTCATGACTTGGTATTTTTCTATCTTCAATCTGCTGACGTTGACAAGGAAGCTACTGATGCTGATAAGCGTGATGCTATTGCTGACAAGGAATGACACCTAAGATGCTAACAAGATCATTTTGATAGCATAGCCCTTTTGTTTATTACATTGTATTCTGGGACCTGATTGGAATGTTTTCATGGGCCCTAATTGTCTATAAATAGAAAGTGGTGTAATAGAATTAAAAAAAACTCTGAGAAAAACACACAGACACACGCTATCAGCTAGAGAGAGAAAGTTCTAGAGGGAGAAACTAGAGATGCTCTGTGATCGGAATAATGTTTCTTAGATCCAAGATCCTTTGTAAATTGATTGATGATTAATGAAGAATGAATATTATATTTGAGTTATTGGTCAATTAATTCATATCTGTATCAATTAATGAACCTGTTTGTTTCCGCCACTCAGTTTTATGATTACCCTCATTTGTTATTGTTCTAAAGTTTCCCGATCCTGACAATTGGTATCAGAGCCTTGTGCTCTTGATCATTAGAAGTGATCATTGAGGAGTTTTTACATAACTGATACAAATTTCTGAATCAAATCAATCACTGTGTGTTCTTGGTGTTTGTGTGTGTTTCTTCATATCTAAGAAATTATCAAAAATCTAAATAGAATCTTAGTTTAGATCATCACAATGATTGATCGACCATAAGTTTCTTAGTGATTTGATAAATTCAAGACAATCTTCTTTCCTGATTTGAAAACCCTGTTTCTGCACTGTTTCATAAACATCCCTGAAATCAATCATGGATTCTAATGCTCATGCTAGTAATCAAGAAATTGGGTCTGGAATAAAACCTCTGGTTCTTAAGAATGCTGCAGATTACAAACACTGGAAGATAAGATTCAAAAATTTCTTGTGCTACAATGAGCCAGAACTGTGGAACTCAATAGTTAAAGGACCATTTGTACCTGTTAATATGTCAGTTGATGACTATCATAGTAGACCTGTTGATTTGAATTCTGTAACTGATGAAGAAGACAGAAGAAAAATCAGACTAGACATTAAAGCCTATAGTTCTCTTACAATGGGCTTGCCTATTGAAATTTTGATGTGTGTTCAAGAAATTGAAATCGTAAAATCTTTGTGGGATGCTCTTGAAAGAAATGAGAAAAGGCAAGCTGAAATATCAATTTGAAACATTCTGTAATATGTCCGGAGAGACTGTTACACAACAATTGCATCGTTTTGCTCAACTGGTAAATGAGCTTAAATCAAATGAGATAAAATATGATAATCATGATTTAAACTAGAAATTGTTGCATACTCTTCTTGAAGAATGGAAAAACAATGTGACTGTGCTCAAAAACACAAAAATTATTCGGACCATGAAGGTTGATGAATTAATAGCTCACATTGAGGCAATGGCTATTGATAAAAGTACTAGAAATAATTCAAGAATCAAGATAGATCCATATAAATTCACAAAAGTTCCTCCGGGTGTGAGTGCTCTCATGAGTGAAGAAATTGAACAAAAATATGAAGAAATTGAGACTCACGAATTTGGCTTGATTACCTCTCCACTTGCTCCTTCAAATGCCAAAAAGGGAAATTCTGAAAACAAGTTAAAAGGGTATAATCAAAAGAAAATGACAGATGAGTCAAATGGTGATGATATTACCTCAAAAGTGAAATCTGCTGATCAAAAGGCTTTTTGTGTTGCTTTTCTATCCACATATCAAGAATATTTGAGTGGAAGCCTATCTGAAGTGATCTGAATCTTGATGAGCTTGATCCAGAAGATCTTGATGAAATGGAACTTAAATGGCAAACTGCTATGGTTGCTATTAGAAACAAAAGATTCTTCAAAAATAGAGGTCACATGTGTTTTAACAAAGATTCAAGAGTAGGTTTTGACAAATCAAAAGTCAGATGTTACAATTGCAATTTATATGAGCATTTCTCAAAAGAATGCAATGTGCCTAGTTCATCAAGACAGTATTCAACAAATCAAAGATTTTCATCTTCAAACAATCAAAACTCAAAACCAACAATGCAAAGTTTTCAAAGAAATGAAAATTTGAATGACAGAAGAAGTCAAAATCAAAATCAGTCTGGAAATCAAAATCAAGAAAAAGCTAGAACTTCTCCATTAACTGCTCTAGTATCTCAACAAGATGAACATTTCGATTGAAGTTCATATGCAGAGGATGTTTAGCACACAAATTTTTCTTTAATGGCTGACTTGACAGAAATGCCTCAAGAGGTACTTGAAAATGTATCATCTGAAAAATGCAAAGAAGTTATTCAAGGTTATAGAGGTCATAATAAGGATTTAATTGATAAAGTTAAAGAAGTAGAATCAAAAAATGCTCAATTAATCAAAGAATACCAAATAAGTGATAAGAAAGTAAAGGCACAAAATGTAGACATTGAGAAACTGAAAGTTGAAAATACTAAACTTTTAGCTCAAGTAGATGATCTTCTTGCTAAATTAACACAAGATAAGAATGATCTCTCACTAAATGAATTCAAAATGCAAAAATATGAATCTTCATCCAAAGTTCTTCAAAATATTTTGGATAATCAGATTCAAAATAAAGTCACAGCAGGCTTAGGATATCCTCCTCCTTTCAATCATAACTATACAGTTATGCCTAAATCTGTAGAAGAAGTAGTGTGCGATAAGATAACTTCAGAAGAACAAAAAGAATACTAAAAAAACAAATTCAACTCAAGTTAAGCCTCAAAATATTGAAACATTCATAGATACAGATTCTTCAAAAATTGGATTAGGACATCCATTAGAAATTTCATCTTATGATGTCTCTCAATAAGTGAAATGAAATATTTCTATTTCTTTGCCAAACTTTGTAAATGGAGGAATACTCAACTTTCAACCTGTTTCCATTTTGAAAATGAAATCTGAACAAAATACATCAAATACATCAACACATCAAAATAATGAAAATACTTCAGTCTTTTATGAAAGTGAAATTGAAAAGAAAAGGAAAAAGACCAGAAGAGGAAAGAAAAAGAAAAATGTCAAAAACATTGGTTTTGATGTAGCTCAAGATGACTTACTGTATGATTCCTCAAGTCAAATGTATGATTCTTCAAGTCAAAATTTTCAGAAGATTTCATGTAAAATTTGTGGAAAATCAAATCACTCAACTAGTGATTGTTACTTCAATCAACAAAATCAAAATTCAAAATTTCAGAATGTAAAATCAAAATTTCGATCTGAAAGAAGTGTAAGGCCTAACATCAAACAGTCAAGAAATTTAATTAAAACAAGAGAATTTTTGAATCAAATCATTAATCCAAAATTTGAGGAGTACTACAATGATTACATTCAAGATACATAATTTGATCACTTTGGAAAATCCTTTTATAAAGGAAGCTCTTGGATTTCCCCATCTTTTCATTATCAAAAATCAAAAGTGTTCCAAAATGAGAAATTTCATAATCCCATCAAATCATTTGAAAATTTCAACAAGAGCAAACATCTAAGGCTAAGTGACGATGAATTCTATGATGATTTCTATCTTAGAAAGAATCATAATATGATAAAGAAATCCAATTATAGCTCCTTTAAACAATCTGATTCAAGACAAGTATCTCCAAAGAAAGTGACATTTGTTAATGAACCATCAGTTGTGAATATAATAGGAAAAACCAAATTACAACATACATCACAATCTGTAAATGTTTCTTCTAAAACTTCCACAAAGAAACAGTTGTGGAAACCATTTGCTGAAAAGAATAAGATTGATGAATCTACAACATCAGAAAAGTTTTACACAACTGGATTATCATATCAGAAAATTTCTATTATTGATGCTTCAGGACAACCCAAGACCATCATGGCTTGGGTTCCAGATTCTAATTGAATTTCTTTGATATGCATGGACAAACCAAAATTCCAAGAAATATATGGCATGTTGATAGTGGTTGTTCCCGGCATATGACTAGAAATTGTTCTCAGTTGTCTGATTTCAAAAGTGTAAATGGTCCAAATGTTGCCTTTGGAGGTGATCATAAAGGTGGAAAAGTGACTGGAATAGGAACTGTAACCAGTGGAAAACTCAGTTTTGAAAATGTAAACTACGTTCCTGAATTGAAATATAACTTGCTGAGTGTATCACAAATCTGTGATAACAAATTCTCAACACACTTCACAAGCACTGAATGCATTATAGTGAAACCAGGATTTGTTATTCCTGAAGAATGGATAATATTGAGAACTCCAAGAAAACATCATGTCACACCCCCAATTTTCAACTAACGGAATCATACCGTTTGGGAACGTGACAAACCAGGATCTCAGATCATTAGACATAACGAAGACCTCTATATGAATTTCAAAACATACTTTGGTCTTTAAAACATAACATCAGAGTTTTCAAAGTTTTGCGGAAGCGTTTAAAAACCAATAACAGTTGTAATATAAAAAATTACAAAACAAAATACTCAAATGTTCAAATTCAAATATCCAAAATGTTTAAACATGCATGCGACTCTATCTCCTAGTCCATGCCAGTCTTTATTGCGCGCCTTAGCGTCCTGAGAAAACATGTAAATCTTGTCAACACAAAGGTTGGTGCATAACACAGGTTTTAAGCATTCACAATGTTCAAAACAACAGTTTGAATATCAAGTTGTAGATAACATAATCACACATGCACAGTCATGATAGCTAGTCATATAAACTATTTACATAAGTGGTCGACACCGAAGCTGACGAATTGCCATGCTATAGCATGTTTTTGCCTTGCCACTATTGTCTAGCACAACAATAGTAAAATTGTGTTTGGTCAGTCAAACACCTGCGTAGATCCCATCTACCAGGTGAGGTTTGTCAAACCTAATAGATCTATTTCCAACTACCACGCTTTGCGTTACAGCAAACTAAACGGTTCAAGGTGTGTAAGGACTTTCAATTTGCTATGTTGTCACATAATGTAAACAGCTAACTCATGCAAGTGATATGTATCTAAAAATAGTTTGTTGCACATGTTTTCTCCCCCGAAACAGTTTAAAATAAGAAAGGGGCTGTGTACGCACCTTTGAGTATTGCAGAATGATCAACTACGTGAGTTCGTGTAGAAAATCCTCTTACGAAGGATCTGTGATTTAAACAATAACCTAAGGTTATTCGGATAATCGTTTTGTGCTTGAAATCACATACGTGTCAACACACGTATGCTAGAGCGTTAAGAATGTGCATACGAAAGTACGCGTGCTTTTGAAATCGTTTAAATAAAATCCTATACGATTTTATTTAATTAAACGTAGTTATACGAAATTTCGTTTTCGGATTAAAATATGAATTTTATTATTTCAAGATGATCGTATTCCCGTTACCATTCCAACGCAACTCGAACGAATCGAATCGGATTTAAAATGAGAAATTTATGAGTAAAACATTAGAATGGTTTAAATTTCAAAAACAGTTGGGGCCCGGGTTCGAACCCGTGACCTCCAACTCTACACACCCACAAACTACCATCTCGGCCCACCAACATTTGTTAACAAAAACCCAACTTAATTTCTTTTAACCATTTACAGATCCGGTTTCCTTGGTTTGACCATAGCCGACGCATACTCATCACAATTGGACCTCGATTCGAACCCGATCAAGCCTAAAACCATAGGGCTTCACTTCTGGGTACTCACCCGACTCTACATGTGATTTTAATTTGCAAATAAACCACTATAACTCGATTAATTGAACATTTACAGTTTCGAACTTAAGTTCTTAAACCCCCAACTTGAAATCGTTCAATTCTTAAAAATGAGTCCACAAAATCATAGGGTTTTCATTGAATAAGTATTTTCGAAACTATCAGTAGTGATTAATTGAATTATAAACCTCATTTGAATTGAAATCCCCAATTCATCATTATTCAAGAACCCTAGATATTAACCTTCATTAATTCAATGTTACAACCAGCAATTGATCCATGTCTTAGCTTAATCGGAATACTCTGTAACTACTGGTAACAATCAATTCGATTCTAGAATTCATCTTGGCCCAATCCCCCAATTCGTCTTTGATTACAAGCCCTAGAATTCGAATGCTATAAATTCGCTATTGTTTCATGAAATTGACACTTGCTTTAGTTAAACCGAAGGTTTCTGAAACTATCCATTCATTTTAATTTTAGTTTTAAACTTCCTAAGATCAAAACCCCCAAATCGTTTTTGTATAAACCCTAATTGATCGAACTCCTACAATTCGATGCCAAGGATCGAAATTGACTTGGGATTGATGTACTTACTTGATTCGGTATGTCTAGTGTGTGTAAGAATAGACACTTACTTGATTTGATATGGAATTGATGTACTTCGACTTTGAGTTGAATTTCGGCCACCCTTCTGGTCAAATCCTCGATCTAAGACTCCTGGAATGAAATTGTGTTGTTCTACAGTCTCTAAAGATGCCGACCAAAGTTTCTAGATACCCAATTTGTGCGTTTAAAGTCGAATTATATATTCACCATGATTTCAAGTGACGGTTTCGTCTCTTGGACATCAAACGAGTTAATTTCGAGATTTAATGGTATCAATAACTGATAATAACGTTTAGTCATCATCATTGCATGCTGATTAAATGATTAAATCAATTAATTGCAAAGGTTTAAGGTGAAATTCGAATTTCCCCATATAATTTGGCCGAATTTTGACTTTTAGGAGTCAAAGTTTGGTTAATTCTTGAAATTTCCAGTTTAATCCACCCAATTTATGTGTTTGCACATCATTTTGATCGATCCCAACTCTTCTGGTTCGATATCATATGATTTTGTAATAATTCTATGAATTTTTAGTTAATGGATTTAATCCAGAATACCGAATTGTCACTAATCGGATCACTTAAAACATTGTTTGGCTAAATTAACCTAATTGGGCCTCACAAAATACCATTGGGCCTAATTTAAACTCATTGGGCCTATCTTGACCTTACTGGGCCAACCTTTGGCCTTACTGGGCCTTCTTTGGCCTTACTGGGCCACCCTTGGGCTTGTTGGGCCTACTTTGGCTCTATTGGGCCTACGTTGGTTCTGTTGGGCCTGTGATCTCACCATCTTCAGTTAACAAGGTTAATCCGAAAAGTCGGATTGTCACACATCATGTATATCTTATGAAGTTGCTCGATCTATGCTAGCAGATTCCAAACTTCCTATCACATTTTGGGCTGAAGCAGTGAACATTGCTTGTTATGTGCAAAACAGAACAAGAATTGTTAAAGAACATAATAAAACTTCATATGAGTTAATTTTCAAGAGAAAACCATACATTGAATTTTTTAAAGCCTTTGGAAGTCTTTGCTCTATATTGAATACCAAAGATCGTTTATCTAAGTTTGCACCAAAAGCTGGTGATGGATTTTTCTTAGGATACCCTTCTGTATCAAAAGCATATAGAGTGTTCAATAGAAGAGCTAATATAGTTGATGTATCCTTGAATGTAACATTTCAAGAAAATTCATTTCCTATAAACAGCTCAGGTCCAGATTGGTTATTTGAAATAGATGCTCTCATAAAGTCTTTAAATCCAACCATGTTTGAAGATCAAAATTCTAATGAAAATACTGATACAAGAGATTTATCAAACTTTGGAAGTGATCTTGGCTTGAACCCTAAACCTATGGGAGTTCATCTAGTTAATCCTCCTCAATACACTACATCTCCGTCTCAGGGACCTCAAAATAAAAGTTCAAATGAAAACATTCCACATCCTATAATTGACGGTCCTGAAGAATAATTTGAGTCGGCATCAGATAGTGAAGATGTTTTAGTAGAAAATAATGTTGAAAATAATATTGCATCTTCTCCAACTCAAAATGTTGAAATAATTACTCCTATGTCAACTTCTTCAAATGAAGAAATACAAAATCAAACAAATTTAGAATCTTTGATTCCAATTGATCCCAATCCAATCACAGGAAGAATAGAAAAGGATCATCCTTCATCAAATATAATTGGTGATCTGAATCAAAGAACAACAAGAAGCACATCTCATGAAGCAAATATTTGTCTTTATTCTTGGTTCCTTTCTCAAATAGAACCAAAGAACATAAAGGAAGCACTTGCAGATGCAAGTTGGGTAGAAACAATGCAAGAAAAGCTACAACAATTCAAAAAACAAGAAGGATGGGAATTAATTGATCTTCCAAATGGAATGTATCCCATTGGTACTCGTTGGGTTTTCAGAAATAAAAAGGATGATAGAGGAATAATAATCAAAAATAAAGCTCGTCTTGTTGCACAAGGATATACTCAAGAAGAAGGGATAGACTATGATGATGTATTTTCTCCAGTAACAAGAATTGAAGCAATAAGAATCTTTCTGTCATATGCTGCATCCAAGGATTTTATAGTATATCACATGGATGTGAAGTCAGCATTCTTGTATGTAAAATTACATGAGGAAGTCTATGTTTCTCAACCTCCAGGTTTTGAGGATCCTAATTTTCCTTATAGGGTTTTCAAGCTAGATAAAGCTCTTTATGGACTTCATCAGGCGCCTAGAGCATGGTATGAGACACTGTCCAATTACTTGCTAAAGAATAATTTCAAAAGAGGACAAATAGACAAGACTTTGTTTTTAAAGAAAGAAGGAAAAGATCTACTACTGGTTCTGATTTATGTAGATGACATAATTTTTCGTTCCACAAATTCTAAATTTTGCAAATATTTTGAATCACTTATGCATTCTAAATTTCAAATGAGTTCTATGGGTGAACTGACATTTTTTCTTGGTTTGCAGATGAAACAAACTCCAACTGGAATCTTCATTCATCAATGAAAATATATTGGTGATATTCTTGCTAAATTTAATCTCTCTGATTCAAAGGTACCTACATGTTGATACACGAACTAAATTAGATCTTGATTCAAATGGAGTTTCTGTAGATCAGAAACACTATAGATCAATGATCGGTTCTCTGATGTATTTAACAGCTAGCAGACCTGACATTATATATGGAGTTTGTGTGTGTGCTAGATTTCAATCAAGCCCAAAAGAATCACATCAAATGGCTGTAAAAAGAATTTTTAGATACTTAAAAGGAAAACCATCCTTAGGTCTTTGGTATCCAAAGGATGGAGATTTTAATCTTTTTGTATACACTGATAGTGATTTTGGAGGTTGTAACTTTGATAGAAAATCCACATCTGGTGGATGTCAATTTTTAGGAAATAGATTAGTTTCATGGCAATGCAAGAAAGAAACAAATGTTTCTGTATCTACTGTTGAAGCTGAGTATATTGCTGCATCTTTATGTTGTTCTCAAGTTCTCTGGATTCAAAATCAGATGCTTGATTTTAAATATAATTTTCTTAAAACTCCTTCATATATAGATAATCTTGCTGCCATGTTAATAACTAAAAATCCTGTTCAACATTCTAAAACAAAACATATAGAAATAAGGTATCACTTCCTAAGAGATAACTCAGAAAAAGGCTTAATAAATCTTGTACAAGTTGATACTGAATTCAAGTTGGCTGATATATTTACCAAACCTTTGGATACCTCAAGGTTTGAATTTTTTATTCAGTCACTTGGAATGATAAATTTTCAAGAATAAATATATGATTTATGCAAAATTTTGAAAATGATAGGAATCTTTTTAAATTAATTTGTCCTATGAAAAGACACAGTTTGATGTATAAAATAATATTTTTATTATAATGTGATTGGTAGACTTTCAAATTTATGAGAATAGGCTAAGTGAGAAAACTAAATAAAGTTTATGAAATGTTGATTATTTTATTTATTTGAGGAAAGTATGTTTTCATGTAAGAAATTGAGAATATCATATATTTAGTTTAATTAAGACATGAAAATAAATAAGAGCATGCTTGAGACACCTTTGATATACAATGTATAGTCATGAAATTCTTATTTAATTCAACCAAATAAGTGCATGCAATAAATTACCCTTTGTTATACTATGTATAGACCTGGATATTTATTGCATCCAATACGAATAAGAGCATGAATGATATAACATTGGTGTACATTGTAAACATTTGGTGTTCTTAATGCATCCAAGCAAGTAAGTGTATAAAACACAGCTTTCTTAATTAAACTAATTTGTTGATTGTCAACATATTTCTAATATGAATATTTATTTCTTTAAATAAATTAAAATTTTTCAATCTTTCATTCATAATGTACCTAAAACATGATAAGTCTCATTATGCCTATGTCTTCTAAATTAAAAGTTAAAAGGATCATAGACCAACAAGTTATATTAAAAATATGTTATATACTATATAACTGTCTCTTTTCATTCTTTAAATTTTTTAAAGTGATATGATTCAAAATTTTAGCATATAAAAATAATGTTGAACAGGTGACAAATAAGATATGTACAAATTAAATATTTTAATAATTTTGAGCAACATATCAACAACTTAGCTAAGAAAAGATACTTATTGCATTATGTTGTCATAAAACATATTTCCTAAAATAAATTAAAATTCACATTTGTGTGGAACAAGAAATACGTAATCTACAAGTAAATATTTGAAATTATGGGATAAATTGTAAAATTCTCAAACATTGATCTTAAAATACTTAATTAATGAACATTAATGTGTCAATTTTAAATCTTAAGTATTTTAATTGTATCATGTTTTTGTCACATAATTGTAGATTCTTTTGTGAATAAATAAACCTACTAAATTGCTTTTATGCTTTTTATTCATTCACATTCTCATTAAAGCCCATTTCAAAGGCGTGGACCTATCGTAATTTAAAAGATTTTGTAGGCCTCATTTACTTTAAATAACCTGATGTCTTTTGAATTTCTAGTCATCATCATCATCAGTGCATTTGAGAAAACAGTCAAATAACCCATTTGTTTGCGAACGAACCTCCATTGTTTTGCAAAGTGTTCACTGAAACTCTGCTATTAATCTACCTTCAACACAAGATTTCACTTGATAACTTGGTTTTAGGTAGTGATTCATAGTTTAATCGTGTTTCAATGTGACGCTTTTGATGTTCGCAAACCCTAAATTCTGAACTTGAAACCTATTTGAAACAATAACTAGTTAAAAATCTGAAATAACCCTGATAAGCATAACCTCACAAACTAAGTAAATTTTTTCTTAGATTACTTTATCTATACTCAATACTAATTTTGAAATTATTTGAATTTTTTAGAAAATGGCTTCTCTGCTGTTTGTTAAAGATCATAATGTGTGCGCATTTCTGGAAGAAAACACTGCTGAAGGGTTAGAGTATGCAGATGTTATTCAGTTCCTGAAAAGATCCAAATATCACTTTGCTCTCACTACTAATCCTACAGTATACAGAGAAATGATTGAAGCTTTCTAGGAATCTGCTCAAGTGATTACTGAGAATGATGAAACCAAAATTACTGCTACAATTGGATCTCAAAATTTTCAGATCACAGTATCGTCTATTCGCTCTTGTCGTAGATTAGGCAATGAGCAAGATGCCCCAATTGAGTATGATTCTCAAACAGTCTTGGATATTTTTTTCAAAATCTACTGGGATATGAGGGTAAATTCAAAGGTAAGCAAATTGAAAAAGGAATGCTGTGTCCAAGATGGAAATACTTGATTCATACATTTCAACATTGCCTAACAAAATGGAAGACTGGATGGAACAATATTAGGATGCAAGTCTCAAGTGCTATAGTTGGATTGTTAACTTCTGAGCCATATAATATGGCTTCTTATCTTTTTAATGGACTCAGGTCAAACATTCAAGAAGGATCTGGAAACTATTTTCTGATGTATCCTCAATTTATCCAATGCTTGATCAATGACTATGTGCACTCCATTCCAGTTTTTGGTCATGTTCTTTCACTCCAACATCATAATGTGACCATCTTTAAACAAATGAAAGGAACTCACTCCAAAAATACATTCTCAGGAGTTGATGTTCCAATGCCTCAAATGTGCATTGATCTTCAAGCAACCCTTCTTCAGCCTGCTTCTACTTCTCATTCAACTCATCCTGAAACTCATACTTCTAATCCACTTGTAGGTCCCAAGCTTGTCAAGATCTAAGCTTTATCTACCAAATCAGCATTAAATCTCTTCTGAAGTGTGCGGAATCCAGAATAGAAGACAGAAAAGTTAATTTATATTGATAAAAACGTGAACTTTACAAGGCAGCTTCAATACGTCTAGAACCACTCTACCTCGGGATTCTAACCTATACCAGTACACTGTACGTCTATTTATATTGCTCTAGGAGTACACAAAATCCTATGTACACGAAATACTAAGTACATGAAAATGCATAGTACTCAAAAATTAATGTACACGAAAATCTACAGAATTGGTCTTCAGCTATGTCTGGTGTTGATTTTGTCAGTCTTTGATGGGCTCTACAACAGGCACACACATTAATCACTGAAAAGGAGGTAAAAGCACAAAAACCCTACGCCCTCCATCCCGCAACCAAGCTTTTAAGCAAAATTCCTACATTCTGGACCAGCAATCATATTTGCTACACGTAATAGACAAAGTAAATTAGCTCCTAGATTTTAAATTATGAAAACCGCATATCCTTAAAATTTATCATCATGTCACCTTTATTCTACGTATTCACGAACTTCTATCACTGAACATGTCCTCAGAGAGCTATAACTCTGTTAAATCCTGACGAATCTGTTCCACCCATGTCCACCTCGGTCAGCCCCTGCTCCTTTTCCATAAAAATTCGTTCCTTGTCTAATCAACCTTGTGTACCTCCATACATCTTAGAATTCTCATCTTTGTTGTCTCCAACTTCTTTTCATGGGTCTTCTTTATAAGCCAACACTATGTTCCAAACATCATGGCTGATCTAACTGCCACATTGTAGAATTTACCTTTCAGTTTCTCCAGAAATCTCTTGTCGCATAAGCGGACTAAAACATAAGCAAACTTTTATTTTATTTTAGAGTAAACTACAACTTGCGTCCATGTGGTTTACTCAAAATATTAATTTTTGTTCTAGTTGCAGAAATTTTGCACTATGTGTCCATGTGGTTCCTACTTTAATTTTAATGAGTCCCTCTCGCCTAACTCCATATGTTTTTCGTTTGGCAAATAATCAAAAAGACGTTTATACTCCCAATGACTCATTCTGACGCTTTAAACTTAACAATTTCTTAACTTAAATTTTTCATTTTGGCCCCTGGACTTTAGCATCTCATTTTTAAAATCTTCTTTCATTATTCTCAAGTATTTTTATTATTTACGAGCGTATACGAGACCACGGTTTATTCGGGCCTTTACGAGTACCCTATATATAAAATTTTAAGTTGTTACGAGTTCGCACAAGATGCACATTATTATCTAACACGTTAATTGCGTGAAACGTTAAAACCCGAGCTTAGAAGTTTTCACGTTATTATCTAAGCTCGGGAATAACTTTTCACACAATTAACACGTTAAATAATAACGAACATTAGAGATTTAGAACGTGACGATCGGGACTCGAATAGGAATAAAACTTGGTCACGCATGCGCTCATGGATACTAAAAATATTTGAGAATAATGAAAGAGGGTTTCAAAAATATGATGCTAGAGTCCACAGGCCAAAATGAAAAATTCAAGTTAAGAACTTGTCATTTCAAAGCATGAGAATGATTCCGTTTGAGTATAAACGTCTTTTTGTTTATCTGTCAAACAGATAACAGATAGAGTTAAGCGAGAGGGACTTTATTGGAATAAGTTAGAAATGACATGGACGCATATTGCAAAATTTCAGCGAGAAAAACAAGAGTTGATATTTTGAGTAAACAACATAGACACAACTTGCATTTTTTATTTTTGTTTTATTTTTTTGAATTATAAATAAATTCTACCATATATATCGAAAAAAGCTATAATATATGTTGAAAACCTTATTTTGCCGCCCGATACGAACCATTCAAGTTGATCGATCAGGGTTTTTGAATCCCCTGTTATTAGAAAAGGGCTTCATTCATCATATTGCAATATCTTCCGTCTTCCATATTTGACTCACACCCAACCTTTCTCACATACAACGCATTTTTATATCTATTACGCTCCTTGACATTCTTGTATGTGATGTGATAGATACATTGACATGACATTTATAAGTTGACAGGACATTATCGATTATTATTTTAACTAGTATTATTGCTACAATTATAATAATAATAATAATAATAATAATAATAATAATAATAATAATAATAATAATAATAATAATATTATTATTATTATTATTATTATTATTATTATTGTTATTATTGATATTTTTGCTTTTGTTTTATGTAACCTATTTGCTTGTGTTTTTAAGCGTGTTAATTGCTTAGAGGTACTTGTTTAAATGTATGGTCTTTTAGAACTAAATGAAGTTTACAATACAGTAATACACACTGAACATGGGCATTGCAATCTTGTCGCTTTCCTTTACAATAATATCTAAAAATCCGTACATGCATTACAAAACAAAAATTTAAGTACATGTAGTTATTGGTTTGAAAAAGTATAAAAATAGTGGAGAACCGAATTTTTTTTGTCACTATCTTTTTAGGATTTGTTTTCAATTCCTGCATGCGAATTATTATTTTTTTTAGTTTTGCTTGCGTCAGATTAATATTAAATTATTCATATTTCGTTTTTACAAACTAAAACCCAAGTCAATTAATTAAAAAAAAATTTGAACTCAAATCTAAGTCAAGTAACTATCCAAAAAGTTTTAAGCTGATATTCATTAAATATTCTAAACGAGCTAATATATTACAAAATCATGTTAACATTAACAAAATATTCAATGTATCATGAATTTAAACTAGCATTCAAATAACCCAACATATAATCAGTTAATCTATCAAATTATCAATAACAATATAAAATTTAGAGAAATATTTAAAAAACGGTTGAGTTTAAATTTTTTAATGATTGAACCAAGTAGTAGCGAAGTAACACAATTTAATTGTTTAATGGTTAAGTCTATAATTAATGAGTTAAATTATTTAAAATAGTTATTTGTGTAATTGAGTTTATAAGTAATGTAGTAATAACCATAATTGTTTTAAAACAGTTATTTGGTCTATAAGATCTTTTTTAATATTAAATTCATTTTTCATGACGGTGGTGTCTATAGTTCTTGTCAATTAGTATGTTGTCAAAATTTATATGCAAGTGTCAAAATTTTTAGCACGCAGGTGTGAGTTAGATCAATTATACATTTACGAGAGAAAAACATTTATGAGAAGCAAGCAACTCATAAGGATGACATAGATTATCCATGCATATAAGACGCTTGTGACAATTCAATATATTTTATTTTTCTTGCACATCATATATACTCAGCACTAAATATGAATGGATATATAATTCTTACAGTTTTGTTTATATATAAAATTAGCTACAACTAGACACGTGTACGTCGCTGAACCACTTATAAATCTTACGATCGGATTTATGCAATATACACAATTTTTAAATGAAAAATATAGAAGATCTTTTCGTTGTAGCATAAGTTGTTAAGAATTTACTAACACATTGTAAGATCATGGTATTTTGAAAATTGACAAAATCAACATTTTTGCCCTTTTAGGTCGTGTAAAATTTCTTGGACCGATAACTTTTACTCAAGAGAACTTTGAAGACCGAGTGTAGGTCCCAATCTGGCTGTAATCGAAATAGCGAAAAATCAATCAGCAATAATTTTCTAGAGTGTGCAATATCCAAAATAAAAGATAATTAAAAATGGGACTTTTATATAAAAGGCGAGAACTTTAGAAGGTAAGTCGTGTTCAATACGTCTAGAACAATCACCTCGAGATTCCAACCGTACAAGTACTAAATACGTTTATTTATACTAGTACAAGCTACACAAAAGTACTCGAGCTGAAAAGTATTCGCAAGCAAATGTTTTCCGTAAGCAGAAGTTCTCGATGGAGTACTTTTGGTCTTCAAAGCTTTTCTCCAAAATTATTGATTTTGTCAGTCTTTAACTTGTCTAGATGTTACAAAATCTTCCTAGACTGATGAAATCAATTAAGCTCCAAAGTAGGTCTGAAATGTTGGATTAATCTTGATGTGTCGGGTTATGGGTCAAGTTATGGGTCTCTGTATTTTAAGCATGTGTTTAAATTAGGGTAAGTTTTCTATTTGAAATAGTAGTAGTGGTGTAATGGTCATGTGATTAGTGGGAAGAAAAAAAAAACATGGGTTGTATTCCTCACTTTGCATGTTGTTTATTTAAGAGTCTTGAATGAATGAAAGAAAGAACAACAAAGATTTTCAAGTAGAATTTATAATCTTAACTGTGTACGTAAATTAAGTTTGAGTGAGGGTTTCTAAGTGAGAATAAGGGCTTGTGAACCAACAATTGGTATCTAGAGCAAGGTTAATGGGGACTATTTTGAGAGTCGGTTCGATAAAGGTAGCCCTTGGCTGCGGGCTGAAGAAACAAGCAGAATGTAGCAGTAGCAGGACTTGATTTTTAGATCGTAGCAGCAAGAAAGAAGACCGAAAGAAGCTGATTCCGATCAGCAAATAGGAAGACCAAAGAGACCGGCCGGAGCATATTCCGGCGAAGACTGATCGATTGGTGTGATCAAGTGAAGACCGGCTATTGTTACAACAGCAGAGACCGAAGAAAAGGACCAACGTCGAAGAACCGGCGTGAAGAAGACCGCTGCGGGAAGTGAACTCCGGTGGGAGAAAGGAAAGAAGACCGAGTCACCGGAAAATGACTGTACCGGTGCAAGAAAGAAAGACCGGCGACAAGAGACCGAAGCCATGATAGACCGAATGGCTTGAAAGAAAGACCGTATCGCCGATGACGAGAAAGAGAAGACCGTTAGGCTGCAAGAAAGGGACCGGCGGCTTGAAGAAAGTTTAGATCGAAGACCGAAAGGGGTGACCGGAGACAGAATGATCACCTAAGCAAGTTTGAACCTGTGTGGTTCGTATAGCAAGAGCAAGAAGTTTCGAAGAAAGCAAGCAAGAGATGTTCGAATCAAGCAAGAATAGAAAGAAGCAAGTTTAGCAAGAAAACCTATTCCGGTTTAGCAAGAAAAGCAAGAACGGAAGCAAGTGGCAAGAAGAACCGAAATCAAGATTAAGGGGGTGAATGTTGGATTAATCTTGATGTGTTGGGTTATGGGTCTTTGTATTTTAAGCATGTGTTTAAATTAGGGTAAGTTTTCTATTTGAAATAGTAGTAGTGGTGTAATGGTCATGTGGTTAGTGGGAAGGAAAAAAAAACGTGGGTTGTATTCCTCACGTTGCATGTTGTTTATTTAAGAGTCTTGAATGAATGAAAGAAAGAACAACAAATATTTTCATGTAGAAATTATAATCTTAACTATGTACGTAAATTAAGTTTGAGTGAGGGTTTCTAAGTGAGAATAAGGGCTTGATCACCAACAAAAGATCTTGTGCCAGCATAAAGATTGTTTGTAATCGACAGAGCCACCGCTTTTGTAAAAGGCTTGGGATATTGATCATATCTAACTGTAACCTTGATATTGTTTTGAAACAATATGGTCATCCAAGTTCAGTATGTCCATTGGATCCAAGAGGAACGTATCTCCAGATTCAAGATCGATTATAGCTCCAAAGGTGAATTTTTCAACGTACCAAAACTTAAAGCCTTTCAGTGTACCATTAGGTAAGCTTGCATGTACCGGCACAGACTTCTCGGTCTTTGGATGAGGATATTTGACGAATATCCAAAGTTCATTCTTGATTGAATCAAGAATGTATTTATATTTGTATTTTTTTTCTGACCACTTCAGCATAGTGAATTCTTTTATCACACTGATCATTCACGAAGTTCATAAACCGATTTGTGCACTCGACTTCATCAATGTTGACAAATATTTCTTAATTTGTTCTAATTACAAAGATCGATAGCCGGAAATGAACTGAAGTCTTGTGGCCTTTTGAAGTATTCAAGTTTGTCATTATATCTTTGAAGCACAGACATTTATTTTTCCTTATCAAATCTCCAACATACGATCATGGATTGATCATTATGAATTGCATTTACGTCTTTTGCACTCGTTGTAAACAAAAATTCCTTTCCTTATTTATATTCAGTCGGATCTGAGGACAATGTTTTTCTTTCCTCATTAGAGACAGGCTTCAATGCTATCTTTCTATGGAACCATGTGTCGATCACTTCATCATAACAAGTTGTTGTATCTCCCTTGGAAGTGACATACTTGTGTGTATACAAGTAGTCAAGATAAGGTTCTTTGATTATGACTTTAAAAATCATCTTTTCAAAGTCAATTTTGTCAGATTAATATTCAGTTGAACTTGAAGGATTTCTAACTCCTGTGCAAAATACTCGATCCGGTCATTCGCCCACTTCACTTCCCATGTCAATCGAGCAATATCGTCTGACTCAAGTCGTGGCCTCTTAGGCTTTGAGGCGTGTAGTATGGGTGATGCACGGTTAGGTGACTCCTGCACGGAATCCTCCTCAGGATCGTTTGTCTCACTCCCCTCAGATGGTAGGGGATGCTGGTCAGGTGACTCTACGCCCACCGGTAGGGTGATGCTGGTAGTGCTAGAGCTATCGGCTCCTCCACCTCGTGTGCGAGCATATGTGGGGATGATGGTGTTGCAATATCTATAATGCGCGTAGTAAGTATATGTACGATCATGTATGGAAGTAATGTCATTTCTAAATGCAATGTGTGTGTGTGTGGAGACTAATGGTTATAGACTAAGTTCAGTAATGCAACATAATTCGCAGTAATTGATGTCCCTGATACCAATCTATCCCACCCCCAAGTTCCGACAACCGAAGGCGCGACCATGATTGGCGCAAAATCGAAGTCTCTGATCACACTTGTGAAACCTACATGTCTGGTTATATACGTACATCCAACTATTTTGATAAAACAGTTTAAATAAATATGAGTTGCGGAAGCTAAGGTGGTGTTTGCTTTTTAAGAGATAAAATGTCTGCAGACTGCGGACCACATCTGCAGACATACGTAGATGAAGAGATCGACCAAATGTCTGCAGTCTGCAAGAAGAAGAGTTTCTGTTTTTTAACGTCTGTTGACTATTAAAATAAATTGGTGGTGGTGTACGGTGGGAGGTGTAACATTTTGGGTTATCGACAATGATTTTCAACTTATAATTGTGTCAAAGTTATAAAAAAAAAACGTGGATTATTTATAATTTTAGTTCATAAAATTATATACACATAAGGATAAGTAAATAAATAGATATAGCTAGGTGTGTTTCTGTGAATGAACATACATATATATTTTATAACATGATAACAATATAAATCCTATTATTTCAATTTATGACATGAGCCGAATATATAAACATATATATATATATATATATATATATATATATATATATATATATATATATGTATACTTATTCAAAATAAATTAGTTCGACATTAATAAACATTATATTGGAAATAAACACTTAAACTTTTATAAGATTTATGTGTGTGCATATATATACACAAATTACATATATCTATATATATATATATATATATATACAATAAGTTTAATAATAATGAACAAATAAATTGAAGTGTAATAATAATAAGTAGTTAAAAATCTATAAGAAAATAATTAAAGATATAAATAAAGTAGAATACTTCTTTTAGATATCTATAAAGATTTGTACATAAAATGATAGCTTTAAAAATTAAGAGGACTAGAATTGTAAGTATTTAAACCAAAATATGGATATCAAACTTTACAACTAAAGATGGCACGAGACATGATATAGGGGACTAGTTATGACAAATACACCAAAGTTCTTTCTTCTTCCGTGCAACAAGCCATGTTCGAACCCCATTACTACGGTTAACATTCAAATCAAGTTTAATGCGTTTTAACAGTAGTATTAATTGCATGTTTAATGTGCTTTAAACGAATTAAACCATAACAGAACCAACAGTTTAATATAAAACCATGGTTTAATATCGATTAAAACAACAACAATAAATTCAATTGAACTGGCAAACTCGTTCAAAATCTCTGTCTGAAACTTCCAGTAGCAAAATCCCTTTGAGAAAAGCTCTACAACTTCGAATTCGTATTCGTATTCTGTTTTCAACCACGACTGTTCTTCAAACGACCTGCACAAATCGATCGTAATCCAGGTAATAATTGATACCATAGTCATCGTTATCATCTTTCAAACAAAAGCCGTATCATTCGAATAACTCACAAACCTTTGAGTTAACGAATTGGAGTCAAATGTTGGATTAGGGTTCATAAGTGAAGGAGATGAAGTTCCGATCATTATAACAACTATACAAGAACGAGCTGCATAAATATTAACTATGCCACCCCAGCGGTTAAATCTCTTAATCCACTTGAGGAGGTCGAGGGTTCGAACCTCACTCGAGGATCCAGAATCATTTTTTTTAGCCATTTCAATGGTTTAAATTACATTTTTTATAAAAAAAACATTTTAAAAAAATATATTCTTATTAATCTAAATAAACTTTATTTCTAGAAATTATTATTATTATTATTATTATTATTATTATTATTTTATTTTATTTTTTTTAAAATCATTTATATTATAAACTTCTTCGTGAAAATGTTATTTTTATTTCTTCGAACAAATTAATATACAAACAATGTTTTGTAAAGAAAATTAATATTTACATATTTTAATTTCATTTTTAATTTGTTATTGATTATTATGTATTTGTTCAAATAACGACTTTATCATTTATTCTAAATTGTATCCAACTAAAGTATAGTTGTGAATCATTATTTTACTTATTCTAAATTTGTATATTTTAAAATATTTATAAACAATTATAAATCATTATTTTAATTATTTTACATTCATATATTAACATTAGTGAACATTTATGAATCATCATTCTAATTACTTTACATTTATATACATATTGATAAAACATTTATAAAATCATTATATTGATTTTGAATTTATTCTATTTCAAAAGTTATAAACATTTCCCTAACAATTCGAATACAAACCCAATGGTTCATAGGGACAAACATAAATCAAGATAGAAAGACCTAAGTTATATTCTTCTATATATACTTAGATTTATTGAGATTCACTGCTTCATAAACCAAATCAAGAAATACTGGGATACTCTAAAATAAAACAGGTGAGTTCTCATATCCCTTTTTAGATTTTGTAATGCTTTGGGATGTTACACATGCCTTATACACAAACTTTTTTATTCATATTACAAAACCATTTCTTGATGCAAAAGCCTTCGTTCTAGTTTGAATAGGTTTGAATGTCATATGTGCTATACTTGTTGCAAACATTTGGTTTAGCATATAAGACGTTTCATACATAAACATAAGCATACCCTAGTAGCTTGGAATGGTTAGATAACTTCCACACATAGACTTAGGTCTTTGTGTAAATAAGTGAAAGTGTGCATCATTGCAAACTTGTGAATTACATGTTTAAATTTATGACCTAGCTAGTCTAAATTTGAATATTTTGATGGCACTTGTTTGAAGACATTAGTTGAAAACATAAACATTGTGTGAGTTGTAAACATGTATACTTTGAATCTATTTCATTCTGGAACATTTGGTTTAGCATCTTTCAATATCTATATACATATATAAATCTATGAGTTCCCACCAAATATGCAAATAGTTGATCAAACTCTATTTTACATTTGTAACAGGTTTAAAGCTTTGGATGAAGATCATATAGGAACGTGAGACCTAGTTTATACATTAATCAAAGAAATTGCATATGAATTCATGTTGTAATGTTTGGATGATTGTATTGAATTATTGGGTAATGAATTCTTTGGATTTAAATGGGATGTTTAAATATGAAACTTATAAGTAGCACCATGAATTTTTGGACAATTACAAATCGCGCCTCGACGTGTTCCACCGTCAGTCGGGATTGTGACAGGAGGTGATGGGGGTGACTGACGGTGGTGGCCGGAGGGGGTGTGCGGCGGGGATGGGCGGCAGCAGTTCCCAGCGGTGGTGGGTAGTCTCTGCAGGGCTTAGAAGATCCTAGGAGTGGTTGGTCCACATCTGCACCAAGAAGACCTCGCACATACGATTTTTAATGAAACGTCTTTGAAATAACAAACAGTCTGCAGATGTCAACGTCTGCACGTGGTCTGCGCAGACAAAAGAGGCTGTGTAAACCTTTTATTAAAAAGAAACAAACAAGGTCTAAGTAAAATTTCAAAAAACATTTAGATTCAAAAGTTGAGGAAGCGGTTTAAATTGTTTTAATCATTACAGTACAAAACAAAATAATTAAATTGTTCTTAACAACCTAAGACTCTTAGTAGATGCATTCGACCCCATCCTAGTATCCTACTTCCTCAGTGTGTGCCTTAGTTACCTGAGAAAACATGCAAGTAAAAGGTCAACACAACGGTTGGTGAGAGCACATGTTTTATAGTAGCAGTAAACAAAAAATGTTTAAAGTTAGTGTTGTAGGACTACATATCATTACAATGCAATATTGAATGATAGCTAGTCAATACAGTTAAATTATATGTGGGTTCGAAGCCGAAGCTAACTGCATGCCTCCCGCCATAGCCATCACACAAGACAATGGCAAATGTGTTTGGTCAATTTTGCTCTGTTCCGATTCACAGCCGGGGTGGCTGTAACACTTCGTATCTCAAAACTATATATATATATATATATATATATAATATATATATATATATATATAAAGAGTAATAATTTATATGTTGACCGGTCAAATAGGGTTCGAATGGGTTAAATAAAAATCTCATGACAAGATGGTCGGTTGAATATGAAGGACGACCCATTTGAGTCTCGGTTAAAGTAGACGCGAACGTAAACTGATTGAACCAAAGTTTGGGTATGTATGTGTGCATGTGTCTGTGTGTGTGTGTATATATATATAAAGAATAAAGAAAGCAAAAAGAAAAAAATACATACGTACATACATACATACATACATATATAGATATATATATATATATATATATATATATATATATATATATTTTGTATGGGCTTTGGCCCAAGAGTGGAGCCATTAAACACTGCTTCAGCGGGAGCATCACAAAGTAGTTCAGAAAAAGGAAAAAAAAAAACAAACAGCAGCACCTTACGAGATCATAAGCAAGAAGAAGAGAAGAGAAAAACAAACAAGAAGGGGAAGGGGTGAGTAGTGCTGCAGCCACCATCAGAAGCAAGTTTTGAAGAGTTTGCATTAAGGTCTCAAGGGGTTAAAGGTACGTTAATCTTTCATGTTCTAAATTAGGGTTCTTAATGTTTTGACTAAGCTAATAATACCCCTTTTGTATAGGGTCGTTCATAAGACGAAATTAGAGTGCTAAAAGAAGATAATTGATGGATTTGAGATAAGGATTTCCCCTCTTTGGTCAAGTTTAGTATGGGTTCATAGAAAGGTCAAATATTGAGACTTGATTTGATTTTTGTAAGTTAAATCATCTACTTGTGTAAAGATTTGAGCTTGATTATTCTTGCACTTAAAAGGTATAAGATTTAATGATTTTAGTGTCTCTATTCTATACAAAACATAATTGTTGATGCAAATAAGGCATTTGAGATCAAAAAGGGTCATTTTTGACTAATTCGAACCAGGAAGTATTTTAAGCACGAGTATAGGTGGATTATGTTCAAAAATGGTTATAGAAGTTCACTTGAACATAAAATGTTAGAATTTAGTCATTGAGCCAAAGATGGGATGTTAATGGTAAAAATGAAGTTTTAGTGTAAAAGTCAAACTTCCATGAATCATGTTTATGGCTTTAAACCATTACCTTGGTCTTTGGTTAATGATCCTAAAGCGATTATTTTCTTGATTAACCATGTTTAAATAGTTGATACCTTCTCGGTCTAATATGAGCAATATATATATATATATATATATATATATATATATATATTTAAGAAATAAAAGGATTTAAAAATGATTGAAGGGACATTTAAGAGAAAATTTGAAAGGATGAATTACACTTAAAAATAAAGTATTCTAAAACGAATAGAAGTATCCTTGGTTATAATTACGACAATTACCAAACTACTAATTTTGGTAATATGTCCTAAGAGTCAAAATTTAAGGGTTCAAGATTAGGTCGTGAGACCACTTTCTAAACTAACGTGTAAACTCAAAATGTTTATTATAAACTAGATTTGTACGTTCGTGATTAGCCTTACTTACCTGGACTTGGTGAGCCTACTACTTCAGATTTTACGAACCGGTCAAATAACTCAGGTGAGTCTTGACCTTGCCTTTTAACTTAAATGTTTTGGGGATGTATCCGAGCTCTTTTTTAAAATGATTTTATTTAAAGGATTTTATGTGTGTTGTTGTATGAAAAACTGTACCTCTTAGCTAGCATTGCAAAGGCTTAGGTACGTCTGGTTATGGATGTTGGTCAGAGGCAAATCATCAAGGTAGGGGGAAGGGGTGGCCCGGTGTAACTGTAAGACCTACTTACAACTACCTCGGGGCATATACGCGTTCAAACGGATCCGTGTGAATTGGAGGTACCTTGCTCTATAAGCTAATGATAAGGATAAGGATAAGGGATTTCAGGGAGACTTTTCGCTACGGTGGAGTCGTTACGGTTAATGTCACAGGATAGGATTTGGTGTAGCACTGCAGTGGACCCCATGTGTGTCATTCAACATTGTATCTACACCAGTGGCTCTAGAGTAGTGTATATGTTAACAGACACCGCGTTAGGATCGTTGACGGACGAATACTTAATGTCGTGAGACTTGATTTGACAACCTGTTTACTTGCACACAAAAATATGATTTGATTATTATTTTAATTGTCACTGGCCATGACTCACCAAATATGTATGTAGTTGACTTGTTTTAGCTCGCGATACAGGTAATACATGAACAAGGAAGTGAAGGGATTTAAAAAGGATGCTGATAAGAAATTGAAGACTAACTTTTGGAAACACGTCTATCTGATAAGACTATGAATTTTGTTAAAACATCGACTTAAGAATTTATGAATATTTTGTAACTACTTCACGTAAGCACATTAATGGTGCAACTATTACGATGTTTTAAAAGTTCAAATTTATTCGTAATTTTGCGGTCAATATAAGTCTTCCGCTATATTTAATAGGCTAAGAATGGTACGACATGTCACACCCTAGGACGGGGTGTTACAGGTTGGTATCAGAGCATAGGTTTCAGTGAAGTAAGTGTCACATAGATCCTTATGCTTTAACCTTTAGTACTCTTGATCGCGAAAATATTAGGACCTAACCTAGGACAGTTAGGAAGCATGGTAGTTAATAATTAGTATACACGTGTAAGACAACTTGAAAAGTGTGCCTGATCAACTTATTTGTCAAGGTTATCTTGATATGAATTGTAACCTCACTGTATTTCCGGTCGTCCGTACATCCGTACGATTGTACTGTTACGACTTGATGTATTTATTTATCAATAATTATGGATCACTGATTATCACTGTTATTGGTATACATACTTAGAATGTATTATTAAACGCGTAAACCATGGAAAGTTTAGTTGTAACCCAACTAAACTGAACCAATGAGTTTATCGCAGCTGAATTCACGGAATTATGGATTATTAGCTTGGGAATGGAAAGGTGTTTGAGTTGGTTGTTGTTTAGTTGCTAAACATAGTCAAGGACACATAGTCATGGTTTATCGAAATAGCGGTGGGACGATGGCTGGGGCAGTTGCGACTGACCCCTACATATGCCCTATACATATGCATATTTCGGTCTATCATGGATGTGCCAGTGACTTGGTTTAGTGGGATTTGGTTTGGGATTTATAATATTAAAGTTAAAAAAATAATGAAAGTATAATTTGAAACAATTACGCGATAGTGAGGTTACGAACATAACTTAAACGTGAATATTATTCCAGAAATATTAACTTAATAATGTATTCGCGTGGATGACGATTCACACGAATATACTTATTAAAAATAATATTCTGAAACAATATTCCATGAATCGCAAATCAAATCGAAGTACGATACGAGCGTCAGATTAGCAAAGGTGATGATCTTTACGAATACGTACGTAAGTAACGCGTTTCGATGAGATGACTAAATAATATTTAACGATATTAAAATAATAAAAAGAGTTTAAAAATGTTTATTAGGAATCACAATCTTAAACGAAAATGATCGAATTAAATTATTTAAATAATTGAGTTGATGAAAATAAACGAAGACATTTTATTAAACGATTTTCTCTAAAAATCATTTTAGTACAACAAAAATATATTTATTTAAAAGACTTGTGTTTTAAAAATGTTTTACGAGCAATACCGAGCAATTAATTATTTTATCGCGATAAAGACGAGACTGAAGGCGTGGGGATAGGATAGACATAAGTGGTGGAAGACTCCACCATCTTCCTCACTATCACAAACTCTCTCTCTCTAAAACACACACAAATCGTCACTTTCTCTCTCTAAATCTTCTCTCAACCATACCTTCTTCGTTACTTGATGAAATCGCTAGATCTTGGTGCCAAAACGACCACACGATCAAGGAGAACAAGAAAGTATAAGAAAATCTCACGTTTGATCAATACTTAGAGGTAAATTTGAGTTTTTATTTTCGGTTTTCACCTTGATATAATGTTATCATATGGTTGGACAATTTCTACATGTAGAAACCCTAAAACGAACTAACATAGGTAGGAGAAAGCCATAGATGGACCTGCAACAATAAACCCCGATGATGAACAATACATCGCAACCCAACAGAGTGGTCGGCCGAACCAGTATGGTTAGCCGAACCCATGCACAGCACCGAACAATGGCTGCCATGGACGAACCTTTTCTGCACCACATGGGCCGAACCCCTCCTGGTCTTGGGCAAATCATTACATGTAGCCGAACCCTGGTCATGAAGGGGCGAACCCTAGCAGGTACCATGAACCCTAACCAGCTGGCCGAACCCTGGCCAACCGAACCTTGTGTTGACAAACCCTGTGCATGCTGAACGAACCCCACCCTGGCGAACCTATGACCCATGATGAGGAACCCAGTATAGGGGCCGAACCATGCCTGTTAGTCGAATCATTCCTCTAGGACCAAACCTTTTAGTTAATCAGCCGAACCCTTCTTTTATTTTGGCCGAACCTTGGCCCAACAAGCATTCCTTTAGGCGAACCTAGGCCCAAGCTAACCTAAGGGTTCACTAGAAGGGAGTGGTTCCGAACCTAGGACTCGGCTAGGCTAAGGGCAGCGAACCTTAGACTGATTAAACTTGAGTGTGTCGAAGTAGGGATCTATGAGGAATAAAGGAAATAAGGTTTCGAGCACACATGCATACATACAAAGAATTCTAATTGTCACCTTTTATAAATGAAAAATAAGTTAAACTTTGAGAATTTATATGTTGAACATTTATAAGGTTAACCTATATATGATTTCTTAAGCTTAAATTAAAATGTTATCAATGTTGATTTTATGACATCTATGTTCAACATGGGGTGACACCTTTGACTATGTACATATCTATGGGAAATATACCCAAAGAATTCACAATGTATTATCATTAGTGGGTAATTAGAATTAACGAGTTCAAAATTCCGTTTAGAAGATAATCAATAATGAAATATGAGGTATTACAATTTAACTTAGATTAAATAAGTAAGTTAAAGAGGTATTTAATAATTTAAAGGCGAACACATGTGATAATTGAATTATACGCACATACTTATGGATTTGAAACGCACTATAATTACAGATTGTTGAGTTGGTTTTGATTTCTTATACGCGAGCGCGCATACGACTAAAACGCTCAAACTAAGGACTCGGGTGAGTTCTCATAACCTCCCTTTTTAAACCTTTCTGTTTTTTTTAAACTCGGAGGTGAAACATGTATACCAGTTTACATATTGACTTGATAACACAGGGATGACACTTGTTTACTTGTATGAGATCCATAGTTATGGGTTATCATATTCCATGAGTTGTTACTATTGACTCTGGTCCTTCGTAACGACTGCATGTATTGTCACTATTCCATGAGTTGTAGCTAATGACTTTGTGTCATTCGCGACGACTGCATGTATTGTCACTACTCCGTGGATCGTTGTGGTTGACTTCGGTCTTCCTCAATGATTTCATGTATTGTCACGTGGATGTTTCCACAACTCCGTGTGTTGTTGTCATTGACCTCGGTCATACACAATGATACATGCATTGTCACTTATACTAATTGGGAATATTGATGGATTATGATTGGTTGATTGAACATATGATTTAATTATTTATGAGTTATTGATTTATATGATTATGTGTTTGAATTGTGTATTTGGATATTATGTTGGATTATCTCACAGGTGCTCATGTGGATGTTATCAAGAAAATACAAATTCTTAAAACCCTTTGCAAATCATTTTTTTTAAATATAAAACTTATGATTACTCACCAACTACTTTGTAGTTGACACTTGATTTTTACATGTTTTCAGGTAATGAAGCTAAGTAGGTTGAGGAAGACGAACTCACACTTTTGGACATCATCATATAGGATCTTGGACTTAGCTAAATAACTGAAATTCTGGCGATTAGAATTTAGTTAGATAGTTAAATATGTTTTGTAATTGATGTAATTAATTCATGATGAACATGATTTTTGTGTAATTAATTTGGTTGATTGAATGATATATGATGATTTAAATTAGATGCCCACGAGCTTATGAACAATCTACACATCCCTCGTGGCATCTCGACGTTTCCGCCATCGGTCGGGGTTTTACAGATTGGTATCAGAGCCTGGGTTATAGGGAATTAGGTTACTAGAAATGGTTGACCAAGTCTATAACCGTAGGATACCCTAGTATGAATTATTTCATACACTAGTTAGTATATTCAGGATTTCATGCTTATGTGTTTATTACATGTTAACTGAACTCCTGTTATACATCTGCTTCACATATGTTATTTACTAATTACTTGCTTACTTGTGCCCTAATGACTCGATAAGGACATACTCGTGGTGTATTGTAAAGGTGGTGGGACGGTGGTTTGGGCGGTTGCGACCTACCCTTATCATATGCCCTATACATATACCATTTACAGTACATCGGGTGGATGTCAGTATTGAGGAATAAGGGAACTACCAGTTTGGGACAATTATCTGCTTTAGAAATTAACTGCTTATGAATTTATTTGGTTTAGGAATTATCTGTTAGATCTCTTGATCACCAGACAAGGACACACTCGTGGTATACTACAAAGGTGGTGGGACGATGTAATGGAGGTTGCGATCTACCCTTTCATATGAATTATACATATACCATTTGTAGTGTATCAGGGGTCTGTCAGTGTCAGGAACATAGGATATTATTAGGATATTACTAGGAAATGTTGTAGAGTCATGGTTGATGGACTGTGGATGACATGTTGGTTAAGGCTAGTTTGGATTGACACTTTGGATGCTCACATTTGATGGACACATATAAATTCATTAACAGACACACTTATTGGACACGTGGGGTGTATAGGATCAACGAACGATATAAACGATTAGTGATGGACTGTAGACTTGGGTGATGATATAGACACTTGGGGATAATATAAACGCATAGTGATGATACTACCACTTAGTGATGGTATAGACACTTGATGAGAATAAATTATAGGGAGGATATGAACACTTAGTGACAATAAGAGCACTCAGTGATGATATGAACCCTTATTGATAATTATGGACATTGGGATTAGTAAGGACTTTTAGTGAACTTAGACATTAGGAGAACTTTAATGTCAGGTGAACTTAGACATTAGGTGAACTTAGAAATAGGTAAACCTACATGTCAAGTGAACTTAGACATTAAGCGAACCTAATTGTCCAAGGGAACTAAAGACCACTTCACTCAAAATAATCCTACCTAGGATAAGGTTTGTGAAGTGAGACTATGGTAAAATACATGATACACCTTAAATTCTAACAAGGGCATAATCGTGGTGCAATGAAACGGTGGTGGGACAGTGTAGGGGAGGTTGTGATCTACCCCTGCATATGCCCTATATATAAGCTTGTTGCATTGCATCGGGAGGTTGTCAGTGTTGGTATATGGTGGAGAATGTATGGAACTTAGGGATAGTTAGCTAATACTAGTTATGACCAACTAGGACACTTAGTATAATATTAGGAAATTTATAAATGTTATGAGTTTAATGACAGATAGGAGAAAAATATAGTTCCTATATGAAATCCTAACTGTTTAAAATGAACTCATTCAACCATAGTTTGTATGACTTACGTTGTAAACGGTAGTAACATGTTTCTAATCTCTTCAGAAACATGCCTCCATGCCGTCACAACGGGGATGATACAAACTTGGAAGATGCTAACGGTAATGCCAACTACGGCATACAAGAGTTAGCAAACCTTATCTCTGGATTGGTGAACCAATTGACTCAAGCCAATCAGTCTCTCACTCAGAACAGAGGTGGTGCAAACCCACCAACTTGCACATTCAAACACTTCAACTCCTGTAATCCACTGAAGTTTACGTGTGCTGAGACAACCACTGCTCTGCTGCAGTGGTTTGAGAGCATGGAGAACACCTTCATCAATAGTGATTGCCCTGAGAACTTGAAGGTGCGCTATGCCACCAGTGCCTTCCAAAAGAGAGCACTGACTTGGTGGAATGGCGAAAAGTGAACTAGGGGAGTGGATGCTGCCCTAGCACTGACATGGACAGAGGTCAAGAACCTAATGACCACTGAATTCTATCCTCGTAGCGAGATGAGGAAGCTTGAGACTGAGTTTTGGGAACTCAAACATGACAGCGGGGAGAATGTAATCTACAATACTCGTTTCCACGAGTATAGTCTGCTGGTGCCTCATCTGGTGACACCTTTGGAGAGAGTGATTGAGAAGTACATCGGCGGTTTGCCTATGCAGATCTAAGACACTGTCTACGGGAGCAACCCCAAAACACTTGAGGCTGCGATCCGTTTATCTGCTACACTCACTGATAATCACGTAAAGGCCGGAACACTCACAAGGAAGGGAACGAAGAAGACTGAGGTGAAGACTACCACCAAGGCAACAAAAACTGAAGTCAAGTCTGAAGCCGCTAGTTCTTCTAAAAGCAGCAACAAAAAGAGAAAGACCAGGAACTTCGTGGTCACTGCTCCTGCTGCTAAGTCTGTGTAGCAATCATCCAACAACACCACTGTGAGAAATTTTATTGGGAATACTCCCCAGTGTAATACTTGCATATATCATCACATGCCTAACGTGCCTTGCCACGTCTGCGACAACTGTGGCAAGTATGGCCATTTTGCTAATGTTTGCCGGAGTGCACAGCAAGCACAAAGGATGCAACCTGCTCCGCTTGCACTGCCCGCTCCGCAAGTTCAACCGATACAAGCTGCACCTGTTCGCCAGGTACTTGCAAAGGCAAGAGCCTGTTATGAGTGTGGCGAAGTGGGTCACTTTAGAAATCAATGCCCAAAGTTGACTCGGAACAATCAGAGGGTGGCAAGAGGCCGGGAGTTTCAACTGAATGCTCCTGCTGCTCAAGCCAACCAGGATGTGGTCAACGGTACATTTCTGATCAACAACTCTTATGCATCTGTATTATTTGATTCTGGTGCTGATAGGAGTTTCGTATCATATGATTTTGAATGCATGCTTGGTAGAACACGTACATACTTAGATAAACCGTTTAACGTGGAGGTGGCTGACGGAAACACTATTGATATTGACATTGTTATTATTGGATGTACTGTGAACTTAAGTGATCACGTTTTCCCAATTGATCTCATACCTATGCATCTCGGTAGCTTTGATGTTATCATAGGCATGGATTGGTTACCACCCACAAAGCGGAGATTGTTTGTCATGAAAAGTACATTTGTATTCCATTACCTTTGGGTGAAACTTTAAGAGTTTTTGGAGAAACTTCTAGTAATGGTCTTAAGCTGATGTCATGCACTAAAACACAAGTACCTTAGGAAGAAGTGTATAGCATTTTTAGCACACATTGTGGAGAAAAAGGAGAAAGGAAAGAGCATTGAAGACGATCCCGTAATCAGGGATTTCCCAGAAGTATTTCCAGATGATTTGCCGGGTCTTCCACCAGAACGTCAAGTAGAATTTCGAATTGACTTAGTACCTGGTGCGAATCCAGTCGCCAAAGCTCCTTACAGACTTCCGCCTTCGGAGTTGCAAGAATTGGCGAGCCAGCTGCAAGAACTGACTGATAAAGGATTTATTCGCCCGAGCCATTCGCCATGGGGTGCACCAGTCTTGTTTGTTAAGAAGAAGGAAGGGTTATTCTGAATGTGTATCGACTATCGCGAATTAAACAAACTCACAATCAAGAATCGATATCCACTGCCGCCCATCGATGATCTTTTCGATCAACTTCAAGGCTCGGCATGGTTTTCAAAGATCGATCTTAGGTCTGGGTATCATCAGCTCCGCGTGCATGATGATAACATTCCCAAGACTGCTTTCAGAACAAGATATGGCCATTATGAATTTCTGGTAATGCCTTTCGGCCTTACCAATGCACCGGCGATTTTCATGGACCTCATGAACTGTGTCTGCAGACAATACCTGGATAAGTTTGTGATTGTATTAATTGATGATATTCTGATATATTCTAAGAGCAAATCAGAACACGAGCAACACCTTAAGTTGGTTTTGGAGGTCCTGAGAAAAGAACAACTGTATGCCAAATTCTCCAAGTGTGAATTTTTGCTTAAAGAAGTTCAATTCTTGGGACACATAGTCAATGAAAAGGGTGTTCACGTGGATCCTGCAAAGATTGATGCTGTGAAAAATTGGAGTACACCGAAGACACCGATGGAGATTCGATCGTTTCTCGGACTTGCCGGTTACTATCGGCGGTTCATCTCGAATTTCTCTAGGATTGCTGTCCCTCTCACTTCTTTGACTCAAAAGAATAAACCATATGAGTGGGGACCGAAGAAAGAAGAGGCGTTTCAGACTCTGAAGCAGAAACTTTGTGACGCTCCTGTTTTTACACTGCCTGACAGAAATGATGACTTTGTGGTCTATTGTGATGCATCCAACCTAGGTCTCGGTTGTGTTCTCATGCAACGGGGAAAGGTAGTGGCCTATGCATCAAGACAGCTGAAGATTCACGAAAAGAACTACACTACACATGACTTGGAACTTGGTGCAGTCGTGTTTGCTTTGAAGATATGGAGACATAATCTTTATGGCACTAAGTGTGTAGTCTTTACAGATCACAAGAGTCTGCAACATATTCTCAAGCAGAAAGAGCTTAATATGAGACAACGGAGATGGGTTGAACTGTTGAACGATTATGACTGTGAAATTCGCTACCATCTTGGTAAAGCGAATGTAGTAGCAGATGCACTTAGTCGCAAAACTCAAGTTCAGATCCATAGTGTCCGAGTGCACACTAACCTCCGTAATGATGTTCTCACAGCCCAACAACACTCGTTAGCTTAAGATAACTTGAAAAATGAGATGTCTTGCGGGTTGAGATTTTATTGGAAACTAAGGAAGATGGTTTGATGTATTACTTGAATCGGTTATGGATACCGAACCGGGATGATGTTAGGATGATGATTTTGGATGAAGCTCATAAGTCTCGTTACTCAATTCATCCAGGTGCTGACAAGATGTATCAAGACCTTCGGGCCTTGTACTTGTGGCCTGGAATGAAGAAGGATATTGCTGAATATGTGTCTAAATGTCTGAACTATGCTAAAGTCAAGGCAGAGCACCAGCGACCTTCAGGATTGTTAATACAACCGGAAATACCAATGTGGAAGTGGGAGAATATCTCCATGGATTTCATTACTAAACTCCCACGAACCACAAATGGTAAGGATAGTATTTGGGTGATAGTGGATAGATTAACCAAGTCGGCTCATTTCTTACCGATACGCGAGACGTACCCGGTGCGGAAATTAGCTCATATATATGTTGATGAGATCGTTAGCCGACATGGTATTCCCTTAAGCATAATATCGGATCGTGATGCTCGTTTCACGGCACGATTTTGGGAATCACTTCATGAAGCTTTTGGGACAAGATTGGATCTTAGCACCGCTTATCATCCTCAAACGGATGGTCAAACGGAGCGAACGATTCAGACATTGGAAGACATGTTGAGAGCTTGTGTCATCGACTTCGGTGGCAATTAGGATAGCCACTTACCATTGGTTGAGTTATCGTATAATAACAGTTATCATGCGAGCATTGGTATGGCGCCGTTTGAAGCTCTTTATGGCAGAAAATGTCGGTCACCTATTTGTTGGACTGAGGTTGGGGAATCGCAGGTCACTGGTCCCTAGATTATTCAGGAAACGACTGACAAGATCCTCCAGATCTGTGACAATCTGTTAGCTGCATGCAGTCGACAAAAGAGTTACGCGGATAAACGACGAAAACCCTTAGAGTTTGAAGTTGATGATTTGGTATTACTTAAAGTGTCGCCTTGGAAGGGCATTGTTCGATTCGGGAAGAAGGGTAAGCTTGCTCCACGTTATGTTGGCCCTTTTAAGATACTTGAATGAATCGATAAGGTTGCCTACAAGTTAGAACTTCCTCCTGAACTTAGTAACGTGCACCCAACGTTTCACGTGTCCAATTTAAGAAAGTGCTTGGCTGATCAAGATCTTCAGGTACCACTCGATGACATCCGCGTCGATGATACTATGCACTATATTGAAAAACCAGTTGAGATAATGCATCGTGAGGTTAAAAAGCTCAAACACAGTAGAATTCCAATTGTCAAAGTACGTTGGGAATCGAAGCGAGGTCCATAATTCACCTGGGAACGAGAAGACCAGATGAAGCTTAAGTACCCACATTTATTCACTACAGTCACTCCAAGTTGAATTTCGGGACGAAATTTCCTTAACTAGGGGAGACTGTAACATCACTGTATTTCCGGTCGTCCGTACATCCGTACGATTGTAATGTTACGACTTGATGTATTTATTTATTAATAATTATGGATCATTGAATATCACTGTTATTGGTATACATACTTAGAATGTATTATTAAACGCATAAACCATGGAAAGTTTAATTGTAACCCAACTAAACTGAACCAATGAGTTTATCGCAGCTGAATTCACGGAATTATGGATTATTGGCTTGGGAATGGAAAGGTGTTTGAGTTGGTTGTTGTTTAGTTGCTAAACATAGTCAAGGACACATTGTCATGGTTTATCGAAATAGCGGTGGGTCGGTGGCTGGGTTAGTTGCGACTGACCCCTACATATGCCCTATACATATGCATATTTCGGTCTTTCATGGATGTGCCAGTGACTTGGTTTAGTGGAATTTGGTTTGGGATTTATGATATTAAAGTTAAAAAAATAATGAAAGTATAATTTGAAACAATTACGCGATAGTGAGGTTACGAACATAACTTAAACGTGAATATTATTCCAGAAATATTAACTTAATAATTTATTCGCGTGGATGACGATTCACACGAATATACTTATTAGAAATAATATTCTGAAACAATATTCCATGAATCGCAAATCAAATCGAAGTACGATACGAGCATCGGATTCGCAAAGGTGACGATCTTTACGAATACGTACGTAAGTAACGCGTTTCGATGAGATGACTAAATAAAATTTAACGATATTAAAATAATAAAAAGAGTTTAAAAATGTTTATTAGGAATCACAATCTTAAACGAAAATGATCGAATTAAATTATTTAAATAATTGAGTTGATGAAAATAAACGAAGACATTTTATTAAACGATTTTCTCTAAAAATCATTTTAGTACAACAAAATATATTTATTTAAAAGACCTGTGTTTTAAAAATGTTTTACGAGCAAAACCGAGCAATTAATTATTTGATCGCGATAAAGACGAGACTGAACGCGCGGGGATAGGTTAGACATAAGTGGTGGAAGACTCCACCATCTTCCTCACTATCACAAACTCTCTCTCTCTAAAACACACACAAATCGTCACTTTCTCTCTCTAAATCTTCTCTCTACCATAACTTCTTCGTTACTTGATGAAATCGCTAGATCTTGGTGCCTAAACGACCACACGATCAAGGAGAACTAGAAAGTACAAGAAAATCTCACGTTTGATCAATACTTAGAGGTAAATCTGAGTTTTTATTTTCGGTTTTCACTTTGATATAGAACCGGTTTATGTTTTCATATGGTTGGACGATTTCTACATGTAGAAACCCTAAAACGAACTAACATAGATAGGAGAAAGCCCTAGATGGACCTGCAACTCTAAACCCTGATGATGAACAGTACATCGCAACCCAACAGAGTGGTCGGCCGAACCTGTATGGTTAGCCGAACCCATGCACAGCACCGAACCATGGTTGCCATGGACGAACCTTTTCTGCACCACATGGGCCGAACCCCTCCTGGTCTTGGGCGAACCATTACATGTAGCCGAACCCTGTTCATGAAGGGGCGAACCCTAGCAGGTGCCACGAACCCTAACCAGCTAGCCGAACCCTAGCCAGCCGAACCTTGTGTTGACAAACCCTGTGCATGCTGAACTAACCCCACCCCGGCGAACCTATGACCCATGATGACGAACCCAGCATAGGGGCCGAACCTTGCCTGTTAGTCGAACCATTCCTCTAGGTTCGAACCTTTTAGTTAATCAGCCGAACCCTTCTTTTATTTTGGCCGAACCTTGGCCCATCACGCATTCCTTTAGGCGAACCTAGGCCCAAGCTAACCTAAGGGTTCGCTGGAAGGGAGTGGTTCCGAACCTAGGACTGGGCTGGGCCAAGGGCAGTGAACCTTAGACTGATTAAACTTGAGTGTGTCGAAGTAGGGATCTATGAGGAATAAAGGAAATAAGGTTTCGAGCACACATGCATACATACAAAGAATTCTAATTGTCACCTTTTATAAATGAAAAATAAGTTAAACTTTGAGAATTTATATGTTGAACATTTATAAGGTTAACCTATATATGATTTCTTAAGCTTAAATTAAAATGTTATCAATGTTGATTTTATGACATCTAATAAATCATGCATGAAAGTGCGAGTATAGATATGTTCAACAAGGGGTGACACCTTTGACTATGTACATATCTATGGGAAATATACCCAAAGAATTCACAATGAATTATCATTAGTGGGTAATTAGAATTAACGAGTTCAAAATTCCGTTTAGAAGATAATCAATAATGAAATCTGAGGTATTACAATTTAACTTAGATTAAATAAGTAAGTTAAAGAGGTATTTAATAATTTAAAGGCGAACACATGTGATAATTGAATTATACGCACATACTTATGGATTTGAAACGCACTATAATTACAGATTGGTGAGTTGGTTTTGATTTCTTATACGTGAGCGCGCATACGACTAAAACGCTGAAACTAAGGACTCAGGTGAGTTCTCATAACCTCCCTTTTTAAACCTTTCTGTTTTTTTAAACTCGAAGGTGAAACATGTATACCAGTTTACATATTGACTTGATAATACAGGGATGACACTTGCTTACTTGTATGAGATCCATAGTTATGGGTTATCATATTCCATGAGTTGTTACTATTGACTCTGGTCCTTCGTAACGACTGCATGTATTGTCACTATTCCGTGAGTTGTAGCTAATGACTTTGTGTCATTCGCGACGACTGCATGTATTGTCACTACTCCGTGGATCGTTGTGGTTGACTTCGGTCTTCGTCAATGATTTCATGTATTGTCACGTGGATTTTTCCACAACTCCGTGTGTTGTTGTCATTGACCTCGGTCATACACAATGATACATGTATTGTCACTTATACTAATTGGGAATATTGATGGATTGTGATTGGTTGATTGAACATATGATTTAATTATTTATGAGTTATTGATTTATATGATTATGTGTTTGAATTGTGTATTTGGATATTATGTTGGATTATCTCATAGGTGCTCATGTGGATGTTATCAAGAAACGACAAATTCTTAAAATACTTTGCAATCATTTTTTTAAATATAAAACTTATGATTACTCACCAACTACTTTGTAGTTGACACTTGATTTTTACATGTTTTTAGGTAATGAAGCTAAGTTGGTTGAGGAAGATGAACTCACACTTTTGGACATCATCATATAGGATCTTGGACTTAGCTAAATAACTGAAATTCTGGCGATTAGAATTTAGTTAGATAGTCAAATCTCTTTTGTAATTGATGTAATTAATTCATGGTGAACATGATTTTTGTGTAATTAATTTGGTTGACTGAATCATATATGAGGATTTAAATTAGATGCCCACGAGCATATGAAAAATCTACACATCCCTCGTGGCATCCCGACGTTTCCGCCATCGGTCGGGGTGTTACATGAATATACAAATGGTTATCTATAATGCGGACTGTAACGTCACTGTATTTCAGGCACTTCATTACATAAATGTTTATGATAATTGATAATTACAATGGATTATTGGATGTTATTAATATTGGTATACATATTGAGAACATATAATTATGAGCATAAACCATGGGAAATCTAGTTTGGAAAATAACTAGACAGAACCAGAGAGTTTATTGCAATTGAATTAATATGATATGGGTTGTTGATCTGGAATGGTAGTGGTTTGGGATTCTATAACCAAAGATAGGCAAGGATATAATCATGGTCTATCAAAGAGGTGGTGGGATGGCGGCTGAAGCAGTTGCGACTGACTTCTACGTATGCCCTATACATAAACCATCTTCGGTTTATCATAATTATATCAGTGTGGAGGCTTTGGTGAGGAGAATCCGAGGTTTTGGGTTGGAATAACAAAGGTTTATGAGTTGGTTATTAGTTGGTTACTAAACATAGTCAAGGATACATGGTCATGGTTTATCGAAATGGTGGTGGGACAGTAGCTGGTTAGGTTGCGACCTACTCCTACATAAGCCCTATACATAAGCTTATTTCGGTCTATCATGGATGTGTCAGTGAGATGGTTTAGTGGAATTTGGATTGGGAAATTATAATATCTAAAGTAACAAAATAATGAAAGCGTTATTGAAAATAACTACGCTATGGTGAGTTTACGAATATAAATTTAAACGCGAATGTTATTTCAGAAATATTAAACTTAGTAATGTATTCGCGTGGGTGACGATTCACACGAATATAATTATTAGGAATAATATACTGAAACAATATTCCATAAATCGTAAATCAAATTGAAATACGATACGAGCGTTGGATTCGAAAAGGTGACGATCTTTACGAATACGTACATAAGTAACGCGTTTCTACGAGATAACGAAAATAATATCTAACGATATTAAATTAAGAAAAGGAATTTAAAAACGTTTATTAGAAATTACAACCTAAGTCAGATTCGAATAAATTGTTTTATTAAACAAATAATTTAACAAAAGTAAACAAAATCTTTTTTATAAAATGAGTTTATTTAAAAATCATTTTGTTAAACAAAACTTAATTATTTAGACATTTCATATGTTAAGATATATTTTACGTGAAAACCGAACATTTAATGATCGTTAAATGCATAATAATCGAGACCGAGCACGCGGGAAGGATACGGGGTATAATAAACGAGAACCCCACCATTTTTCTCATTATCTACAAACCCTTTGTCTCTCTAAACCTCCATTTCTGCCACATCTCTCTCTCTCTCTCTAACTTCTCTCTAGAAAATCTCCTTCGTTTCTCAACGGTTTTGCAAGATCTTGGTGTCTAAACGTTTGTGTGATCGAGGAAAACAATAACCCACGAAGAAATCTAGCTTTTGATCAAGTTTAGAAGGTAAATCTCGAGTTTTACGTTTTGTTTTTCACTTAAACATAACCGGTTGGCATCTCTACTCTTTAACCGATTTTTACACCTTGAAAACCCTAAAACGAACTTGTATGAGCTTGAAGAAACTATGGTTAAACCTGCAACGCACTAGGATTGAGAATGGAGATGATGAACAGCTATGGGCTGCTGCTTCGTGACAGGAAGATCAGCCGAACCATGAGAGAGTCGAACCTATCTCTCTCGACCGAACCTGCAAGATGTAGCAAACCCTAGACTGCTGCGAACCCTGGACCACGAACCTTATGCTATCACCGAACCAGGACCTGCAAACCAAGGCTTCACGAACCTGGGTTAGCCGAACCCTAGTAGCCAAACTATGGGAACTACGAACCTCTTGGAAGGCGGAACCTGTGGCTGCTACGAACCAGGGAACCACGAACCTGGATGGGGCGAACCTGTGTTAGACGAACCACATGTGCCGCGAACCTTGACCATTGCCGAACCTTCAATCACTGCGAACCATAGATGACCGAACCCTAGGGTGATGGAACCATGGCAACGAACCTATGCCCTACAAACCCATAACCATCTAATCTAAGGGCCACGAACCCTAAGAAGCCGAACCTAAGGTGTAACCGGACCCAAGCTTCGTGGGATCAAGGGCTGTTAAACCTTAGTTTTCGAACTAAGGGTTAAGGGTGAACAAAAGAACTTGATAATTGGGTGCACCCATGCATGCATGAAGGAATTAGGAGTTGCCACCTATTCTTAATAACATAAGTTTTGAATTATGAGATTATACATAATGTGAACATTTTATGAGAATAACTTAAATATAATTTCCTTAAACATAAAGTGGATTTTAATAACTTAGATTATGGTGGTCGATTTAATTGATTATGCATGAATGTATTGATGTGTGTATGATTAAGGTTATCACCTTTTAGTATACATACCTATGGGGGGTGCACACAAGATTTCACTTTTAGTTATCATCACTATATAATTAAAACCAACAAGTTTAAATTTTATATTGATGATAATGATTTCCGTGGCAACAAGTATCATTCTAACTTAGGTAAAATAAGCTAAGTTAAAGAAATACTTATGGATTTACGATAAACACGTATAGACACTTAATAATGATCAAAATTATATACTTATGAATACGAAACACACGATGAATAGAGGTATTTGAGTCGTTGTTGATTTCTCATACGTGAGTGCGCATTATACAAGAACACTGAATCTGAGAAATTCAGGTGAGTTCTCATAACCTCCTTTTTAAATCATTTTGGTTTTTAACTCGGAGGTGGAACATGTATCCCAGATTTTTAAATATTATTTTGATAACACATGGGTGACACCTGGATTATCAATATGATATTCATATTATGGAATTATTATTGATTATGAATTGACATGGATCATTACACTCCGTGAGTGATTCCACTGTTGGTTGAGGTGACTGCGGTCCTCCGCAGTGCATGTATGACACTTATACTATTTAGAAATATCGTTGGTTGAGTTGACTGAGGTCCTCCGCGATGATTCCGCCGTTGATTGAGTTGACTGAGGTCCTTTGCGGTAACTTATATTGAGATAATTATGGTGAATATTGATTATTGATTGATTTGTGATTGGTTGAGATTGGTTGAATATATGTGGTTGATTATTTGTGATTATTTGAATTATGTGATAGTTGTGTTTGTGTTTGTGTGTTGGCAGCGTTGGATTATCTCGCAGGTGCACATGTGGATTTTTCTTGGAAAACTATAAACTTTTATAAACATTCTGTAAACATTTTTGAAGCATACAAACTTATGATTACTCACCAACTACTTCGTAGTTGATGCTTGATTTTCTACATGTTTCAGGGAATGAAGAAAAGTAGGTTGAGCAGGATGATCTCACATTTTGGATATCATCACTAAGGATCTTGGACTTAGCTAAAATTAACTGGATTACTAAAGACTAGTGTTTAGTTAATTTAGCTAATCTTTTGTGTAAATTGATGTAACTAAATCATGATGAACATGATTTTTGTGTAATTAGTTTGGTTGATTTAATTGATATGTGATGATTTATTTAGATGCCCACGAGCTTATGAACAATCTACACATCCCTGGCGGCATCCCGACGTTTACGCCATGGGTCAGGGTGTTACAGATTGGTATCAGAGCCTGGGTTATAGGGAATTAGGTTACTAGAAATGGTTGACCTAGTCTATAACCGTAGGATACCCTAGTATGAAATTATTTCATTCACTAGTTAGTATATTCAGGATTTCGTGCTTATGTGTTTATTACATGTTAATTGAACTCCTGATATATATCTGATCTACATATGCTACTTGCTGATTATATACGTGATTAATTGTGCCCTGATGATTAGATAAGGACATGCTCGTGGTCTATTGTAAAGGTGGTGGGCTGGTGGCTGAAGCAGTTGCGACTGACTTCTACATATGCCTTATAGATATACCATTTACAGTACATCGGGTGGATGTCAATATTGAGGAATAAGGGAACCACCCGTTTGGGAAAATACTTGCTTAGGGAATTATTTGCTTAGGAATTCCTTGTTTGATCTTTGATCACCAGACAAGGACACACTCGTAGTATACTACAAACGTGGTGGGACGGCGGCTGGGGAGGTTGCGACCTACTCCTTCGTATGCCCTATACATATACCATTTGTAGTATAGTGGGGGTCTGTTAGTGTTAGGAACTTAGGATATTATTAGGAAATGTTGGAAAGTTTTGGTTGATGGAATGTTGGTTGGATTTGGTTTAGATTGATATTTTGGACAAACACATTTGATGGACACATATACTCATATGAGAATACACTTATTGGACACGTTGGGTGAATAGACTCAATGAATAATATGAACAGTTAGTGACGAAATGAACATTTAGTGCTGAGATGGACACTTAGTGACAATATGAACGTATAGTGATGATACTAACACTTAGTGATGGTATGAACACTTGATAATGAGATGTGAACATATAGTAAACTTAGACATTAGGGGAGTTTAAATTTCTGGTGAACTTAGACATTAGGTGAACTTAGAAAATAGGTGAACCTAGTGTTAAGGTGAACTTAAACATTAGGCGAACCTAGATGTCTGAAGTAATGGAACACACTTCACTCATCATGTTCCCCTATAGGATAAGGTTTTAAGTGGAACACTTGAGAAACACATGTATACCCTAAATTCTAACAAGGGCATAATCGTGGTGCATTGCAATGGTGGTGGGACGGCGGCTGATGCGACTGCGGTCAAGTCTACATATGCCCTATATATAAGCTTGTTGCACTGCATCGGGAGGTTGTTAGTCTTGGTATAGGGTGGGAAATGTTTGAAACTTAGGAATACTTAGTTAATATTAGATATGACCAATTAGGATGCTCTAGTATAATATTAGGATATTACTAATTTACCTATGGGTTTGATGACAGATAGGAGAAAATTATAGTTCCTATATGTAATCCTAACTGTTGAAATGAACTCATTTGACCATAGTTTGTATGACTTACGTTGTAAACGGTAGTAACATGTTTCTAACATCCTCAGAAACATGCCGCCACGCCGTCACAACGAAGATACTACAAACCCACACGACGGAGAGGCTAACAACGGTAATGCCAACAATGGCTTTCAAGAGTTAGAAAATCTTATCTCCGGGTTGGTGACTCAACTGAATCAAGCCAACCAAACTCTCAACCAAAACAGGGGTGGTGCAAACCCACCAGTTTGCACATTTAAGCACTTTAACTCCTGTAATCCGCTAAAGTTCACGGGTTCTGAGGGAGCCACTGGTCTGCTAAAGTGGTTTGAGAGTATTGATAACACCTTCATCAACAGTGACTGTCCCATGAATTCGAAGGTGAGATATGCCACAAGTGTTTTCCAAAAGAGAGCACTAACTTGGTGGAATGGCGAAAAGCGAACTAGGGGAGTTGATGCAGCCCTAGCACTGACTTAGACTGAGGTCAAAACTCTTATGACCATAGAATTCTGTCCTCGCAGTGAGATGAGGAAACTGGAAGCTGAGTTCTGGGAACTCAAACAGGACAGCGGTGAGAATGTAATCTATAATTCTCGCTTTCATGAGCTGAGTCTGTTGGTACCTCATCTGGTGACACCACTTGAAAGAGCAATTGAGAAGCACATAGGCAGTCTACCCATGCAGATACAAGACACTGTCTTTGGTAGTAACCCTACCACACTGGAGGCTGCAATCCGCCTGTCTGCAACATTGACTGATAATCACGTGAAGGCTGGAACACTCACACGAAAGGGATCTAAGAAGACTGACACAAAGGCACCTGGAAAGGAGGCTTCAACTGAAGTCAAAACTGAACAAGCCAGCTCGTCAAAAGGCAACAATCGGAAGCGAAAGACAAGAAATTTCTTTTTTACTACTCCTGCTGCGAAGACTACTCAACAATCATCAAACAACTCAAACACCCAAAATTATGTTGGGGTCATGCTTCAATGTAATATCTACAGATATCATCACACACCTAACTTGCCATGTCACGTCTGCAACAACTGTGGCAAGTATGGTTATTTCACTAATGTGTGTCGGAGTGCACCGAAAGCACAAAGGATGCAACCTGCACAACTTGCACTGCCAGCTCCGCATGCCCAACCAATTCAAGCTGTATCCATTCGCCAAGTACCTCCAAAGGCAAGAGCCTGCTATGAGTGCGGTGATGTGGGTCATTTTAGAAATCAATGCCCAAAGCTGACGGGGAACAATCAAAGGATGGCGAGAGGCAGAGGTTTTCAACTGAATGCTCCAGCAGCTCAAGCCAACCAAGATGTCGTCAATGGTACATTTCTGATTAATAATTCCTATGCATCAGTCTTATTTGATTCCGATGTTGATAGGAGTTTTGTTTCACATGATTTTGAATGTATGCTTGGAATAACACGTAGTAAGGTTGACAAACCGTTTAACATAGAGGTGGCTGATGGTAATACTATTGATATTGAAACTATTATTATCGGATGTACTGTGAACTTAAATGATCACGTTTTCCCGATTGATCTTATACCTATAAAACTTGGGAGCTTTGATGTTATCATAGGCGTGGATTGGTTAGCCACCCACAAAGCGGAAATTATTTGTCATGAAAAATATATTCGTATTCCCTTGCCTTCGGGTGAAACTTTAAGAGATTTTGGGGAAACTTCTAGTAAGGGTCTTAAGTTAATGTCGTGCACTAAAGCACACAAGTACCTTAGGAAGAAATGTATAGCATTCTTAGCACATGTTGTGGAGAAAAAGGAGAAGGGAAAGAGCATTGAAGTTGTTCCTGTGATAAGATATTTTCCTGAAGTATTTCCAGACGACTTGCCAGGTCTTCCACCAGAACGTCAAATAGAATTTCGAATTGACTTAGTACCTGGTGCGAACCCTGTCGCCAAAGCTCCTTACAGACTTGCGCCTTCGGAGTTACAAGAATTGGCGAGCCAACTACAAGAACTGTTTGACAAAGGATTCATACGCCCGAGCCATTCGCCATGGGGTGCAACAGTTCTGTTTGTTAAAAAGAAGAACACGTCATTCCGAATGTGCATAGACTACCGCGAATTGAACAAGCTGACCATTAAGAATCATTATCCTCTGCCGCGCATCGACGATCTTTTTGATCAACTTCAAGGCTCGGCATGGTTTTCGAAGATCGATCTTAGGTCTGGATATCATCAGCTTCGTGTACATGAAGAAGATATTCCCGAGACAGCTTTCAGAACAAGATATGGCCATTATGAGTTTCTGGTAATGCCCTTCGGCCTTACCAATGCACCAGCGGTTTTCATGGATCTCATGAACCGTGTCTGCAGGCCATACTTAGATATATTTGTGATTGTGTTCATAGATGATATTTTAATATACTCCAAGAGCAAAGAAGAACACGAGCAACACCTTAATTTGGTATTGGAGATCTTATGAGAGGAACGACTGTATGCCAAATTCTCCAAGTATGAATTATGGCTTAAGGAAGTTCAATTCTTTGGACACATAGTCAATGAAAAGGGAGTTCACGTGGATCCTATGAAGATTGAAGCGGTGAAGAATTGGAGTACACCGAAGTCACCCACGGAGATTCGATCATTTCTTGGACTTGCCGGTTACTATCGGCGGTTTATTTCGAAGTTCTCCAGGATTGGTGTCCCTCTCACTTCTTTAACTCAAAAGAACAGGCCTTATGAATGGGGACCAAAGCAAGAAGAGGCGTTTCAGACTTTAAAGCAGAAACTTTGTGATGCTCCTGTCTTGACACTGCCTAATGGAAATGATGACTTTGTGGTTTACTGTGATGCATCCAACCTAGGTCTCGGTTGTGTCCTCATGCAACGGGGAATGTTGTGGCATATGCATCGAGACAGTTGAAAATTCACGAGAAGAACTACACTACCCACGACTTGGAACTTGGTGCAGTCGTGTTTGTTTTGAAGATATGGAGACATTATCTTTATGGCACTAAGTGTAGTCTTTACAGATCATAAGAGTTTGCAGCATATTCTTTATCAGAAAGAACTTAATATAAGACAACGGAGATGGGTTGAGCTGTTGAATGATTACGACTGTGAAATTCGCTACCTTCCTGGTAAAGAGAATGTAGTAGCAGATGCGCTTAGTCGCAAAAGTCATGTTCAAATCCATAGTGTTCGAGTGCACACTAATCTTCGTAACGATGTTCTCACAGCCCAACAACACTCATTGGCTCAAGATAGCCTAAAAGATGAGATGTCTTGCGGGGCTGAATTACAATTGGAAACTAAGGATGATGGTTTGATGTATTATTTGAATCGGTTGTGGATACCGAACAGGGATGATCTTAGGATGATGATTTTGGATGAAACTCATAAGTCTCGTTACTCAATCCATTCGGGAGCTGACAAAATGTATCAATACCTTAGAGTCTTATACCGGTGGCCTGGAATGAAGAAGGATATTGCTAAGTATGTAGCCAAGTGCCTTAACTGTGCTAAAGTCAAGGCAGAACACCAACGACCTTCGGGATTGTTAGTGCAACCGGAAATACCCATGTGGAAGTGGGAGAATATATCCATGGATTTTATTACCAAACTCCCACGAACCGCAAGCGGTCATGATAGTATTTGGGTGATAATAGATCGATTAACCAAGTCGGCTCATTTCTTACCGATACGCGAGACGTACCCTGTGCGGAAATTAGCTCGTATCTACGTTGATGATCGTTAGCCGATATGGAATTCCCTTAAGCATAATATCGGATCGTGATGCTCGTTTCACGTCACGATTTTGGGAATCGCTGCATGAAGCTTTTGGAACAAGATTGGATCTTAGCACCACTTATCATCCTCAAACGGATGGACAGATGGAGCGAACGATTCAGACATTAGAAGATATGCTAAGAGCTTGTGTCATCGATTTCGGTGGCAACTGAGATAGCAGTCTACCATTAGTCGAGTTCTTGTATAACAATAGTTATCACGCGAGCATTGGTATGACGCCATTTTAGGCTCTTTATGCGAGAAAATGTTGGTCAGCTATTTGTTGGACCGAGGTCAGCGAATCGTAGATCACTGGTCCTGAGATTATTCAAGAAACAACTGACAAGATTCACCATATTCACGATCATCTGTTAGCTGCTCGCAGTCGGCAGAAGAGTTATGCGGATACACAACGGAAACGTTTAGAGTTTGAAGTTGATGATTTAGTGTAACTCAAAGTATCACCATGGAAGGGAGTTGTATGATTCGGGAAGAAGGGTAAACTTGCTCCACGTTATGTTGGCCCTTTTAATATTCTTGAACGGATCAGGAAGGTTGCCTACAAGTTGGAACTTCCTCCTGAACTTAGTAATGTACACCCGACTTTTCACATGTCCAATTTAAGAAAATGCTTAGCTGATCATGATCTTCAGGTACCACTCGATGACATTCGCGTCGATGATACCATGCACTTTGTTGAAAAACCAGTCGAGATAATGGACCAGGAAGTTAAGAAACTCAAACGCAGTAGAATTCCAATTGTCAAAGTACGATGGGAGTCGAAGCGTGGTCCAGAATTCACCTGGGAACGGGAAGATCAGATGAAGCTTAAGTATCCACATTTATTCACTACGGTCGCTCAAAGTTGAATTTCGGGACGAAATTCCCTCAACTAGGAGAGAATGTAACATCATTGTATTTCAGGCACTTCATTACATAAATGTTTGTATTGTTAAAGCCTGATATGATAATTGATAATTACTATGGATTATTGGATGTAATTAATATTGGTATACATATTGAGAACATATAATTATAAGCAAAAACCATGGGAAATCTAGTTTGGAAAATAACTAGACAGAACCAGAGAGTTTATTGCAATTGAATTAATATGATATGGGTTGTTGATCTGGAATGGTAGTGGTATGGGAATCTATAATCAAAGATAGGCAAGGATATAATCATGGTCTATCGAAGAGGTGGTGAGATGGCGGCTGAAGCAGTTGCGACTGACTTCTACGTATGCCCTATACATAAACCATCTTCGATTTATCATGATTATATCAGTTTTGAGGCTTTTGTGAGGAGAATCCGAGGTTTTTGGTTGGAATAACAAAGGTTTATGAGTTGGTTATTAGTTGGTTACTAAACATAGTCAAGAACACATGGTCATGGTTTATCGAAATGGTGGTGGGATGGTGGCTGGATAGGTTGCGACCTACTCCTACATACGCCCTATACATAACCTTATTTTGGTCTATCATGGATGTGTCAGTGATATGGTTTAGTGGAATTTGGATTGGGAAATTATAATATCTAAAGTAATAAAATAATGAAAGCGTTATTGAAAATAACTACGCGATGGCGAGGTTACGAATATAAATTTAAACGCGAATGTTATTTCAGAAATATTAAACTTAGTAATGTATTCGCGTGGGTGACGATTCACACGAATATAACTATTAGGAATAATATACTGAAACAATATTCCATAAATCGTAAATCAAATTGAAATACGATACGAGCGTTGGAATCAAAAAGGTGACGATCTTTACGAATACGTACATAAGTAACGCGTTTCGACGAGATAACGAAAATAATATCTAACGATATTAAATTAAGAAAAGGAATTTAAAAACGTTTATTAGAAATTACAACCTAAGTCGGATTCGAATAAATCGTTTTATTAAACAAATAATTTAACAAAAGTAAACAAAATCTTTTTTATAAATGAGTTTATTTAAAAATCATTTTGTTAAACAAAACTTAATTATTTAGACATTTCATATGTTAAGATATATTTTACGTGAAAACCGAACATTTAATGACCGTTAAACGCGTAATAATCGAGACCGAGCACGCAGGAAGGATACGGGGTATAATAAATGAGAACCCCACCATTTTTCTCATTTTCTACAAACCCTTTCTCTCTCTAAACCTCCATTTCCGCCACATCTCTCTTTCTCTAACTTCTCTCTAGAATATCTCCTTCGTTTCTCAACGGTTTTGCAAGATCTTGGTGTCTAAACGTTTGTGTGATCGAGGAGAACAATAACCCACGAAGAAATCTAGCTTTTGATCAAGTTTAGAAGGTAAATCTCGAGTTTTACGTTTTGTTTTTCACTTAAACATAACCGGTTGGCATCTCTACTCTTTAACCGATTTTTACACCTTGAAAACCCTAAAACGAACTTGTGTGAGCTTGAAGAAACTATGGTTAAACCTGCAACATACTAGGATTGAGAATGGAGATGATGAACAGCCATGGGCTGCTGCTTCGTGACAAGAAGATCAGCCGAACCATGAGAGAGTCGAACCTATCTCTCTCGACCGAACCTGCAAGATGCAGCAAACCCTAGACAGCTGTGAACCCTGGACCACGAACCTTATGCCATTACCGAACCAGGAGCTGCGAACCAAGGCTTCACGAACCTGAGTTAGCCGAACCCTAGCAGCCAAACTATGGGAACTACGAACCTCTTGGAAGGCGGAACCTATGACTGCTACGAACCAGGGAACCACGAACCTGGATGGGGCGAACCTGTGTTAGACGAACCACATGCGCCGCGAACCTTGACCATTGCCGAACCTTCAGTCACTACGAACCCTAGATGACCGAACCCTAGGGTGATGGAACCATGGCTGCGAACCTATGCCCTATGAACCCATAACCAACTAATCTAAGGGCCACGAACCCTAAGAAGCCGAAACTAAGGTGTAACCGGACCAAAGGTTCGTGGGATCAAGGGCTGTTAAACCTAAGTTTTCGAACTAAGGGTTAAGGGTGAACAAAAGAACTTGATAATTGGGTGCAGCCATGCATGCATGAAGGAATTAGAAGTTGCCACCTATTCTTAATAACATAAGTTTTGAATTATGAGATTATACATAATGTGAACATTTTATGAGAATAACTTAAATATAATTTCCTTAAACTTAAAGTGGATTTTAATAACTTAGATTATGGTACATGGTCGATTTAATTGATCATGGATGAATGTATTGATGTGTGTATGATTAAGGTTATCACCTTTTAGTATACATACCTATGGGGGGTGCACACAAGATTTCACTTTTAGTTATCATCACTATATAATTAAAACCAACAAGTTTAAATTTTATATTGATGATAATGATTTCCGTGGCAACAAGTATCAATCTAACTTAGGTAAAATAAACTAAGTTAAAGAAATACTTATGGTTTTAAGATAAACACGTATAGACACTTAATAATGATCAAAATTATATACTTAAGAATATGAAACACACGATGAATAGAGGTATTTGAGTCGTTGTTGATTTCTCATACGTGAGTGCACATTATACAAGAACACTGAATCTGAGAAATTAAGGTGAGTTCTCATAACCTCATTTTTAAATCATTTTGGTTTTAATCTCGGAGGTGGAACATGTATACCAGAATTTTAAATATTATTTTGATAACACATGGGTGACACCTGGATTATCAATATGATATTCATATTATGGAATTATTATTGATTATGGATTGACACGGATCATTACACTCCGTGAGTCATTGTTGGTTGAGTTGACTTCGGTCCTCCGCATTGACTGTGTTACTGTTGGTGAGCTGACTAAGGCCTCCTCAGTGATTCCACTGTTGGTTGAGTTGACTGCGGTCCTCCGTAGTGCATGTATGACACTTATACTATTTAGGAATATCGTTGGTTGAGTTGATTGTGGTCCTCCGCGATGATTCCGCCGTTGATTGAGTTGACTGTGGTCCTTCGCGGTAACTTATATTGAGATAATTATGGTGAATATTGATTATTGATTGATTTGTCATTGGTTGAGATTGGTTGAATATATGTGGTTGATTATTCGTGATTATTTGAATTATGTGATTGTTGTGTTTGTGTTTGTGTGTTGGCAGTGTTGGATTATCTCGCAGGTGCACATGTGGATTTTTCTTGGAAAACTATAAACTTTTATAAATATTATGTAAACAGTTTTGAAACATACAAACTTATGATTATTCACCAACTACTTCGTAGTTGACACTTGATTTTCTACATGTTTCAGGGAATGAAGAAAAGTAGGTTGAGCAGGATGATCTCACACTTTGGACATCATCACTTAGGATCTTGGACTTAGCTAAAATTAACTGGATTACTGAAGACTAGTGTTTAGTTAATTTAGCTAATCTTTTGTGTAAATTGATGTAACTAAATCATGTTGAACATGATTTTTGTGTAATTACTTTGGTAGATTTAATTGATATGTGATGATTTATTTAGATGCCCACGATCTTATGAACAATCTACACATCCCTCGTGGCATCCCGACGTTTCCGCCATCGGTCGGGGTGTTACAGACTAACCTAGAAACCTCATCACGGAGATTATGGGAAGTTGATAATTGACAACTAAAAACTGACGACTGACAAGTGACGACTGACAACTGACTGTTGATCACTTATTATAACATATATGTTTATAATTGATTACATACTGATTTTAGGATGTCTGAAGTCGTACTAATGGTAAGGGTATCTTTGGACTATTGAGGTGTAAGTAGACTTGATCGAAGTCATATTCGGGAAGTTGAGGTGCTGGAAAATAAGGACTGATGAGCAAAACCACTAAAGCCAGAAAAATGTATAAAACCGCGGATTGACCAACCGTGGATACTTTTCTTTCGGAAACCTTCTCTTCCGACTGAAGAACTACTAAACTTCAGCTTCGGAACATCAACAGCGGAAGATTCGCCAAAAGAACTACCGCAAACCTTCTTGACTTCGGAAGACAATAGCTGAACTTGAGCCCTTCGAAAGACAACCTCTGACTATGAAATAATTGATTGTTTAATCAGCTTCCGATGACCACCTTCCAAAAGAATAACCACTGAACTTCAACACAACTATCTCAACCTCGGAAGAACTGAAGACTTCTGAAGACTCTTGTTTCCGTTGTTGTTGACTTTGTATTAGTTGTACTATTCTGATGATTCAGTGTCTGTAACAGTGTCAGCTATTTGTCTTATTATTTATTTTCTTGTAACTCTGAATGTTGGGTATTTAAGTCCCAACATTCCCTGAGAAAATTGAATTACTTCCCCCAAAATTCCTTGTGTTGTTATTCAATTTTATTCTTTCTAGCAAAAACTAAACAACCAAAATAACTAAGTGTTAAACATCAGAGGGAGCTAATACCAAAGCTTTGACCGTGCATCTAAAGTCTTTGTTCCTATTTAAAGAGCCTCTCTGTGAGTTCCAACAATTGGTGTCAGAGCCTTGTCCTTAGTCTTGGTTTAACTATCAAGACTAAAACTCAAAGCTCTCTTTGATATCTTGTTGTCTAGTTTTATGTACTCTGCTTTCTTTTGTTTTCTATTTTTCAAAATCTGCAGGTGCTTGGTTTTGAACTAAGTTGTGTTCAAACACCATTCTAGAAAACTACCTTGAGAACTCATCACTCTTTGATTTGCTCATAAGCGTTTGTAAACCAATGGCAGAAAAATTTACTTTAGACCGTCATAACACCGGCTCTGCCACTAAGCCACCAATCTTGGTAAGGCATCAATATAATATATGGCAGAGAAGGATGTTACACTTTTTATCCAACAATCATACTGGATGTTGGAAGTCTGTGATGTTCGGACCTCATAAACTACTACATGACACAAAAACTGAACTTCTCTTAGCCAAAATTCACACTTAGAGAGTTTGGCATAGAGTTGTTCTTTCTTTAATAGCTCTAAGATCTTCCTGAGGTGTTGCTCATGTTCGTCTTTGTTCTTGGAATAAATCAGTATGTCATCAAAGAAGACAATGACAAACTGGTCCAAATACGGCTTGCACACTCGGTTCATGAGATCCATGAAAACCGTGGGTGCATTTGTCAATCTGATGGGCATTACCATAAACTCATAATGCCCATATCGGGTTCGGAAAGCAGTTTTAGGTATGTCTTCTTCTTGAACTCTGAGTTGATGATATCCGGAGCGTAAATCGATCTTCGAGAAATATTGGGCTCCTTGTAGTTGGTCAAAAATATCATCAATCCTCGGCAGTGGATACCGATTCTTGATGGTTAGTTTGTTCAGCTCCCTGTAATCTATACACATTCGAAAGGATCCATCCTTCTTTTTCATGAACAAAACCGGAGCCCCCCACGGTGAGTAGCTCGGTCGGATGAAACCCTTATCCAATAATTCTTGCAACTGATTTGACAATTCCTGCATCTCTGAAGGTGCTAACCTATAAGGTGATTTAGCAATGGGAGTTGCTCTAGGAACTAAGTCAATACGGAACTCTACTGGTCGTGCTGGTGGCAAACCTGGTAGATCGTCAGGAAACACTTCTGGATACTCTTTTACTACCGGCACGTCTTGTATCTTGATCTTGACTCTCTCTTTCCACCACGTGAGCCAGGAAGGCTACACACTGCTTCTGTAAACACTTACGCGCCTTTATGCAAGATATGACTTTGACACTTCGTTTTTCTTGATCCCCTCGAACTTCCAACATTCGATCGTTCGTCATTGGAATTCGAAGCAGCTTTTCGGAACATATGACTTCCACCCTATTGAGAGATAGCCAATCCATCCCTCCAATGATGTCGAAACTACCCAAATCCATCGGTATCAAATCGATGGTGAATGTTTGGCCATTAAGTGTTAATAGGCAGTTTCTAAATATTGTTTTTACTGTGATTTGTTTCCCATTCGCTGCTTCAATGACATAAGGGGAGTCTAAAGATTCTTCAACATGATTAAGCTGGCATGCAAAGTCGGCCGAGATGAAACTCTGATCCGCACCAGTGTCAAATAGAATAGATGCATAAAGGCATTTAAAAGAAATGTACCAGTGACCACATTCGGGTCTTGACGAGCAGCTAGAGCTCCTATGGCAAAAGCTCTTCGACGCGGTGCTTGAACAGCCGGTTGTAGTTTTTTTGGGCAGTTCTTTGAGAAATGGACAATTTCACCACAATTATAGCATCTGCCATTGTTTTGGTTCGGATTGTTGGGTGGAGGGAGAGCTAAGGCAGCATTGTTGACTGCTTGGTTAGGTGTCATTTTGCATTGTTGGACCCAATTGCCCTTCCTTCCACATCTTGTGCAGTGTCTACAGGGAGTGTTTGTAGCATGATGATACTGGCATTTGGCACACAGAGGATACGTGCCATTGTAAGGCTTCTTGTGAAGGTTTTGTGGTGCAACCGCTACTTGGTTGAGTGGAGTGGCCATCGTGTAGTTCTTGATGGCCTTCTGTTTCTTCTTTGGGTGATGAGTGGGTCTCTTTGATTACTCTTCCTTTTTCTTGACTGAGTCATCCTCCTTCTTTAGAGTTCCAAAGGCTACCATGACGTCAGTAAGTTTCCCTGACAGGCTGATAGCTTACTCCAAGGTGACAGGGTTTGCTACAATGACCAAACTCTGTATGCAGGCGGATAATCAACCTACATATCTGTCAATCCTTTTCTCCAAAGTTGGTACCATGTCTGGCAACAATGCTACTAACTCGTGATAATGAGTAGCATAACCCAAGTGATTTGCTCCTTTCATCACATGGTTTGACAGTTCAGTCTCCATTCTCTGCAGCTCATTCTTATGACAGAATTCGTTTTTCGGTGGAGTCTTGAAATCTTCCCATGGCATCGACATTGCTTCTTCTCTTCCTCTTACCTGGATTTGTGAGTCCCACCATGTTAAGACCTGTTTACTGAATGATCCCGCAGAGTAACGAACCTTATGACGCTCTGGACAACTGCAAAGATCCAGAGTAGTCTCGATCTTCTCAATCCATTGGATTAAACCAACGGCTTCCTCATTACCGTTGAATTTAGGCGGCTTACATCCTACAAATGACTTGTAGGTGTAATTAGATGCGTTGCCAGTATTCCCACTGGCCTCTCCTGACGAGTGCCTGGAGTTGTTTCCGTTGTTCTGGATACGGTTGATCATGTTTGGTATCGCCTTTTTCAGCTGGTTAGTCAGCTGACTGCTCAGTAAAGTTTCCAGGGAAACAGTAGCAGGATCCAGATTCTGGTTCACGTTCGGGTCAAGAGGTGGAGTGTGTGGGAGAGGAGGAGGTGGAGGAGGAGGTGGCAGTAGTGGTGGAGGCAGCAGATGAGGTGGTCTTCTCGGCGACATTCTGATCACAACCAATAGAATATTAGTTAGTGCAACGATCGAAAGCAGAAGACACAATGCAAGTCAATTCCTAAGTCCTATGTGTTCTCTACAAGAAGGGTCCCTAGGTTATAGTCTAGGCCAAACCGTTTATACAATGACCTATATTTCTCTCTAACCATGGCTCTGATACCAATCTGTCACTCCCCGAGCCGGCTGGCCGGATCGAATGTCCCGTCGGGCGGAATGGTCTCGAGGCGTGATATCGGGAATGATAACCGGAGATGATCAGATTGTTTACATTGCACATGATATATAATGAGAAAATACTAAATGGAATAGAATTACAAAGTTAAATTACATCAGTTCCTAATTTAACAATGTAAATCTACTATCAACATCACGATTCATTTATCTTGTATCTGCACAAGATATACAAAATAATCTGTATAATGATGTTCAAAAATATGCAAGTCCAAAATACTAGGTCCTCTATCTGGACGTCCTAGTCAAAAGCACAAACTTCTTAATTAGACATGTTCGTCACCTGAGAAGTCATGCAAAAAGATCAAGTCAACACATGTTTGGTGAGTTCATATAGTTTTGTTTTAAAATGAGTTTTGTACAAACCTGACCAGATGACAACCTCAACCTCACCAATAACCACCTATATCATCTAATTCAGTATGTTTATATATAGGGCATACGTAGGGTCGAACTTATCGCCCACCCAGCCGCCAGCCCATCACATAGCAAACTACATAATGTATTGTCCTTAGTGAAAATTAAGCGTTTCATCTCATACATCCAACTCACAACATTTGAACAACCTGAAATTTGTTAACACTGAACACCCTCAATGACAACCTTAACCTCACCAATAACCACCTATATCATCTAATTCAGTATGTTTATATATAGGGCATATGTAGGGTCGAACTTACCGCCTGCCCAGCCGCCAGCCCACCACATACCAAACTACATAATATATTGTTGTTAATGATAATTAAGTGTTTCATTTCTCCTCGTCAACACCATAGTTCTTTAGTTCTTAGCTCTTGTAGTTTCACAAAATATAGAAATTCTCTTGATTCCTTAAGTTCATCACACACTTATGATCAACCATAGCTTTTATAGAAACATAATGTTAAATGCTTAAATAAATACATAGATAAACATTTACTAAAATCTAAGACCTAATGATTGGGCTTTGGTCATACTCGAGTAGACTAGTCTAGCAATCAAGGTTCTTAGTAGTGATGGAAATCTGTAAATATCACCAAACATGCGACCTATAATCAATCAGTTTGGCTAGGGCATTTATAGTTCATGTAGATCGTCCATAGTTCATCCCTGTTCGTATAGTTTGTTAGGTCTTGGGCACATGTTATCTTTGAGTATTTCCCAGATGTTCCTTGGAAAACGGTTAGGGGATGCTGTAAATATCATCAAACATGTGTCCCATATTCCATCAGTCTAGCTAGGACATCGTTTGAAACATAGGATTGGCACATGCTATATTTGATATTTCCCAGACTTTTCCTTAAAAATAGTTCTTTGTATTTAGTTCTTTGAAATAGATCTTTAGTTCTTTGAAAGCACACCACCGAAAAATAGTTCTTTGAATAGACTGTTACTTCTTTGAAACTAGACCTCTGAAAATAGTTCTTTGATTTAGATCTATAGTTCATTGAAAATAGCCTTTTGAAAATAGTTCTTTGTTTTAGATCTTTGGTTCTTTGGAATAGACCTTTGAAAATAGTTCTTTGTTTTAGATTAGTTATCTACTCATAACAAATAGATAACCCATTTTGAAAACCTGCAATTGGTTTACCTAGATAAAATCTAGGATAAAACTATACAAGTAAAACACATATGAAGTAAAAACATTTAAGTAAATATAATCCGAGGAAAATAATTTATGCATGCTTCTCAGCCCGCGTTTTTAAAACAAAAATGTTTAGAAAAAGGGCAATGAAATCACCTGTGTTGCTATGCAACGCTTATTGTTTGTAGATTAAGTATCTTCAGTACCTGTGTTGATTTATTATGATTTGGATACGATAAGTGTCAGAAGATAACGTATATAGGGCGTTGGGTCTCGGTGTGCAACTACGTGTCCTACATACTTGCTAATGTATTTCTAAGTTCCCTTAACTACTCTATACTATTTACCCTCCATGAACCATGACCCTGTAGTTAGTCACACCTAAACCTTAGTTATATAAGTTCTATATTATCTCATTCACGATCTTTTAGTATGTTTCTCGTGCTTCCATAAATACTAACTCGTTTTCCTTAGTTCTTTGACCCATAAGTACCCACTATGTTACCTTTGGCAGAAATTTGATAGCCGTAAGTTTGGTTTTAATATTTAAAGTTTTAAACCCAACTACTTGTTCCAACATATGATTGTTTCACAGAACGACTAGGGTTAGAAGGACATTAATTCTTTTGTAACCAAGTTTAGTTAACATTTACTCATAACATTTTCAAATCCTAAGTACTCGAAGACATTAGCTTATATGTTAGGTTAGTTTAGAGAGGTTTTGATGTTTAAAATCTTGGCATAGATGGTAAACACGAACTGGTTTGCACCCTAGAAAACCCTAAAGGCTTCATGGTTCGCACGAAGAAAACAAAGTCCCACCAACGGAATCCACGAATGGTCCACACGCTTGATTCTTCCATTTGTTATGATGTTCATGCGAATGGGGGGGGGGGGAAGTGGGACGAATGAAAGCTCATGAATAAGGGTTCCATGGGCATGATTTTTTAATTCGGTCCCCATGCTCACCCGAAGATGGCTGTCTAGCGAATAACCCCATTCGTTTGCTTCAGATCAAGCGAATGTACATGGACCCCGAATGAATTGACATGCGAAGGTGGATCCATTCGTGCAGCCGGTTGTTTCATCCCTTAAGTTCGTTCCTGCGAAGTGTTGGACGAACCAGGGGTACCTTCGGCCACCCAAATCGTTCGAAGAGGGTGTTCATTCGGTTATATAGCCAGTTCGCATGGGCTATTCCTCTGAGTTACACCAGTGTAAGCTCATTCGTATGAGCTGTGACAGAGAACTCCCATGACTCTATCTTTGTGTTTTTGGATCATTTGTGATGTTTCTCATGTTCCTAACCATTTCCGTGTCATTCCTAGGAGTTTTGTAGGTCGGGAACTTGTTGGAAACCTAGGCGTTCGAGAGAAAAGAGAGAAACCCTAAAATCGGGACTTTGGCTCGATTTTTACCTCGTTTCTGCTGGTTCGAAGCTCAGATTCCTTGTACTTTCACGTTCTACACGATGTTGTGGTTGTTTTGACACCAAAATCACTGAATTTGGTGAAGATTTGAGGGTTTTAGGGTTTGAACTTAGAGAGAGAGAGTGTGTACAGAGAGGGAGTGACGGTTTGGGAGAGAGAGAATGAGTAGGTGAGTGGGGTTAATGGCATTTAATGCCATATGATTCATTTAATCGTTCCGACCTGTTCGGGTTCGTTTGGTTTCGCGCAGAAGTGTCGGTTTTCGATTGTTATCGTAACGAAACGTTACGATTTTTAAAATAGAGTTATTAATTTAATTTAGGTGGTAATTCCTAGTAAATTAACTAAATATCTTTTTGTTTATTTTTAAATTTATAAGAACGTTAATTTATCTGTTTAATCGAATCTTACAGTTTTCGCACGTATTCATTCGGATCGTTACCCGTACCAACACGACGATAACTACACTTTTCGATGTGATTTTCTAATTATTGTGCATCATTCAGAACGTTGAACTTTCAGATATATTCGTGCGAATCGTCACCCACATGAGTATTCCGTCAGTTAAATATTCACGTAACGACGTCCGTTATTGTTTTGTTTTGTGAAACCTCACATACGTCTATACATAGTATATCCTAGCTAACATTCCCATAACAGTTCGGTGTTGTCAGATAGGTTTCTAACTGTTAAACCATGGATTTGTAACTTGTTTCTGAAATAAATGTGTAATAGTTCCGTGTTAAACATCAAACGATAATAGTATACTTGTAATACACATAGTTCGTACCTGAGTTACTGTACAAGTCACTGTTCCAGTTACGTTTCCTGCACTGATGTTATAGTTTACACACAAGGGCGGTTTCAGAAATAAAAACCTCCACTACTTATAACTTACCAAAAGTTTTACCTTAGGGTTTTTACTCTTTGGACAAATAGAAACCCGAGGAGAGGCTGTATAACCAGGAACAAAGGCTTTAGACACTTAGTCAAAGCTTTGGTATTAGCTCCCTCTAAAGTTTTGCACAAGGTTGTTTTCATTGTTTAGTTTCTTGCTAGAGAGAGAGAGAGAAGAACAAACGACAAATGAGTACGTTCACGCACACCCTGATGTACAGACAAAGCTTTGAAATTCTGTCAAAGTTCTAAGTTCCAAAAGTTCAAGTTGTGAAGAATTCAGACAAACCTTCTATTTATACAATCAGCTATCAGCCAAACCTATCTATAGCCGAACCTCTAGGTTCGCTAGCCGAACCCTTAGGTTCGCTGGATGAGCCCTTAGGTTCGCTAGACGAACCTAGGTTGCCAAACCTATAGGTTCGCCGAACCTGTATAGGTTCGTGGGCCAGACGAACCTGTGACAAACCTTTAGCCGAACCTATACACACATTATATAAATTACAATTTTGAATAGCAAACTATTACATAATGCACTAACAAAAAGAATCATAGAGTTTTCTATCTTGTATCTGCACAAGATTTACAAAGGATGATTCAAAGTTATGTCATCCAAAATATGCATATAACAAAAGTAAGCTAGGTCTCTTCTAAAGTCCCATAGCTTAATCCGGATGCTTGGTAATGAGACATGTTCGTCACTTGAGAAAAACATGCATTTAAACAAAGTCAACACTAGGTTGGTGAGTTCAAAAGTTTATTTATTTAAAAACTTTTAGAGTTATTTACACAACATCTTGTATTACACAAGTCTCAGTTATTCTCATTTGGCATTAAGTCATCCCCATGTCCTCTCTATAGATACACCTACATATAGGATATTGTCCAGTCAAGCATGCTTATATATAGGGCATACGTAGGGGACAAGCCCCATCCCACCACACACTTGACAGAACTCAATACCACCTGTATTGTAGCTATAGATATCCATTTCATCACCCATAGGCTTAATCACAATCAAAATCCCTAATATGACAAACCATTACATTATCATGATATTAACATAACACAATAGGTTTCTGAGTAGTACAATTCACCACAGTTATTAATGGTGGATTACCACAGTCATTAATGGTTGTATTACCACAGTTATTAGGGGTGGTATACTCTTTGACTTACTATTACTCACATCTGATTAGGAGGTGAGATCAAGTCTGACACGTAGTTATATCCCAATAGGTGATTATAATTTAATTGACCACATTGCAGCCACCACAAAGGCAAACCACAATGTCCTCAATTAAATCCGGATTCATTAGTTTTCACAAGACGTCACAACTATCTGCCACCAGCTTATGACATGAGTGAATTCAATCTCTCAGTATGCCAGTCCACAGAATAGGTGAGATAATTAGCAGACACTATCATACCCTCATCATCCATGTCAGAAATGATAGAGTTTTCATAAACAATCTTCTTGTATTAATCAAACACTTGATTACAATCTTACACATAGAGTTTTCTCACACAGAGAATTACACACTCAGGTTTTTTAAAATTCTGTCAAAGTTATAAGTTCCAAAAGTTCAAGTTGTGAAGAATTCAGAAAAACCTTCTATTTATACAATCAGCTGTCAGCCGAACCTATCTATAGCCGAACCTCTAGGTTTGCTGGCTAAACCCTTAGGTTCGCTGGACGAACCCTTAAGTTCGCTAGACGAACCTAGGTTGCCAAACCTATAGGTTCGCCGAACCTTCCTCAGGTTATATGTTCGCCGAACCTATCAAAGCAATAGATTCGCAGAACCTGTCTAGGTTCGTGGGCCAGACGAACCTATGACAAACCTTTAGCCGAACCTATACACACTTTATATAAATTACAATTTTGAATAGAAAACTATTACATATATGCACTAACAAACTCCCTTTAATATTTGCTATCAAAAAACTTCAGTCTTTATCTTCAGCTTTGTCTTCATCTTTGTCTTTCACTCCACTTGATTCACCAACATCGTCACCAACAACATTATCCACCGCTCGTATTACAACTGAACAAAGAATCTTTGCCAATCTTTCAGCTTCCATCTTGTCATCTCTCTCATCCTTTTCTTTCTGAACCTTCATCAATTCAACATATAGGTAATTCACATCTTCCCAATTGCATTTAGAATGTATACCTAAAGTATAACACATTAGAGCAATGGTTTGATACTGAATTGACATGTCTTTGTAGCTTATCCCAATATCATGATACCCATCATTTGCATAGATCTCAGCCATATTAAGTAAATCAATATCGTCCTTTGAACAGTTGACAATCTACATAGGATCTAACATCCTAATCATTCTCCACCTATCTTCTTGTTTCAACAGTATAACTGCTTCAACTGTCTGTTCATCATAGAACCAGAATTTGAAATAAGGATACCAATTTTGTTCCATCATCCTCAATCTTGGTCTCTTGAATACTGTAGGCTTGGCATATCCATGAATCATGTCTCTAACTTGAGGAGATAACAAACTCCATCTAGTCCTAGCTTCCTTCTTTAACAACTTCTCAAAAGTTTCATTATGATTTGTCTGGATAGGTTTGATCATCTTCAGTCTAGACAATGTCATGCATTCAAAGGATGATAAACTCATCAAGTCTAAAGCTTTACCAAAATATTGACATCCGTCAATCCTTTTCACCACATAGCATCCTTTATCAGCTAGACTTCCTGGAATATTGATAAAGTAACCATAACTAACAATTCTTCCAATCATTTTAGACTTGGATCCAAGCTTAAAACTTTTGAATTGTTTAGTTGGTTGTCTTGAACTTTGTCGTCTATCACTTCAATCATCTTCTTGAAAATATACAAATGATCAATAATGTATTTTGTCTCCTCTTGATATTCTTTCCAGAAATCCATATTTGTCTTTTCTTTAACTTGAGACAATGTTGTCCTTGAAACACCACCAAGTTCAAAAATCTTCTTTAAAGTGTTCATGTGGAACAAGTCTTCATCAATTATATCATCCTTCTAAAAATCAGATAAATTCAAATCATCGTCTTGTTCAAAATCAAACATTTGTTCAACATCAATCTCAAACAAATCATTAAAATCTTTTGTAGAGTAACTCCAGCAATCTCCCCTTCTTCTAAATCTTTTTCTACTGAAGTCTCAACTTTTATTCTCTGCAATTCAACATCAGAATGTAGTTTAAATAAATCAAGAAATGTGGGCAAAGAATAATCAACAACTGTCTGAGATTCCAATTCAACCAAATCATCAACTTCCACATCATTACAATCAGAAATCCTATCAGTAGACACAGCACTAACAGGAACAGCATCCACAGAAATCTTTGTCGGAGTATAAACAATAATTGCACCAGTCACTGAGTTCAACTCACAAGATCTAGTCTCACCACCTAAACCACCATCACCATCTTCATCAGCATCATGAGCAATGAAGCTCGGATGTTCATCCATATTTAAATCACCATAATCTAACTTCTCCTCTTCCTCTTCTTCTTCATCATCATCAACATCAACAACCACCTTCTCAGCACCTGAACCAGAAGCTTCAGCTTGAAAATATTTAACTTTCAGCTCATCAATCTTCTGTCGTAAGTCACTATTCTGATTTTGTAATTCTACAATATCAACATTTTGAATGTCAATCATGGATTCTAAAGCAGCAATATTGTCATTCAATATTTTCTTTTCAGTCCTATCATCCTCCCTCCATTTCATCAGTTGAATAATCTGAGCTTTCATTTCATCAAGTTCATTTGTGCTCGAGGAAGAAAGTTGATCAGCTTTAGCCTTATCCTTTTTCATTTTGTACATATGAAACTCTTTTGCCAACATAGAGATTCTTCTTCTAAGCTCTGTATCATCATAATAAACTGTGAAATTTAAATCACTCAAGTTATCTAATCCTTCAAATAAAGACTCATCTCTGGCAATGATGTAGATACAGTAGTAGAATCCATGAATGATGGTATAAAAGAAGCAACATTAACATACTCAGGAGCTTGCCCTAAGCCTCCTGGAATTGTAGACACAGAAACTGTAACTGATGTAGTTGCAGAATAATCAAGAATAGTAGCTGGTGAAGATGAAATCACAGGAATAGAGGAAACAGAAACTGAAGAAGTCGCAACAGATGAAGACACAACGGTTTTAGTAGCTTTCGACTTCTTCTTCATCAGCAGGTTTATCCTGTTGCTCTGGCAACACAACTTGAACAGGTTCCTGTGAACTTTGTTCTTGTTGTTGAGATCGGGAAGATTGACCAGTAGACTTTCTTGCTTGTTGTCTTGGAGGAGGAGGTGGTGGTTGTGGCTGGTCATTATCATCATCAACTTTAGTGTCAGAACCAGACTCAGCATGTCTCCATTCATCATCTTCAGGAGCTATGTAATTAGCTCTGACACAATGACCAATCAAATCTTTCTCCAAGATAACATCTCCACTTCTCTGGTACACTCTGACCTGACCCAGACTTGAGTTAGTCAAGTGTTTAAGCCTTAACAAATCAGAAGCCTCTCTGGGCAGCATCATCTCAGGAAATCTCTCATCGATCAACATCTGAAGAAACCTAGGATACATGTAAAATCGATCCTTGGCTTTCGTGATGTTGTCAGACATGTAGCTAAAGATCATAGCAGAGAAATTGAACGGTTTGTTCAATATCAAAGCAACCATGGCTGATCGCATAAGATCCCTCAGGTCATCAAACGTCCCCTTCCTCATACTTAAGCAGTGGAGCAACACATGTGCTAGAAAATTGTATTGCAAAGGAAGCTTTCCTTTCTTGACAGAAATATTATTATAAGCTCTAAAGTATCTTATCCGCAGAAAACACCCTTTGATGCATCTTTCTGGTATGAGTGTCATATCATTAGTTTCACCTCCAAACTCCAACACCCGCCTAATATCAGCTTCAGACACACGAATTGCTTGCCCAAGCACATTCGCCTTAATAACATACTTTTCATCGACAGAAATCAGTCTTGCAGACTCCCAGAAACTCTGAATATGGGATCGGTAGATCTGACAGGAGTTGGATATGGCATAATATATCCTTGATTGACGTAGAAACTCCATCATTGAACGGAAATCTTTGCCATTCCTTGTCGTAGGATCTAGGTAAGCACAAACATTGTGTTTGTCTCCGAACGTCAGATTCGCCATTTCTACAACCAGAAATAAAACATAATTAGAAACAAAAATTAACAAAATTAAAAAATTAAAAAAATCAAAAAATTTCCTAAGTATAGAACCCAGCGAACCTTCCCTGAGACGAATCTAATGCTAGGCGAACCTAAGTATTAGACGAACCTAAGTCTTAGACGAACCTAATCATTTGAACGAACCTTCTGAATGAACGAACCTTTGAATGAACGAACCTTCAATGAACGAACCTTCATTGAACGAACCTTCACATCAAACGAACCTGTTGGTCAAACGAACCTTGACCAATAAGGTTCGGTTCTATTGAAAGTCAGAGGTTCGCCACGAACCTATTAGATTCAGACTAACCTTCGATCCAACGAACCTAGTTCATCCAGCGAACCTATTCTAGTTTCAAAATCAAATTCTCAAATTATTGAAATTCATGAACAAATTTATATCCCCATGTTCGAAACTCAACGAAAACCAACTTTAATAAAACCCGTTTTTATCAAAAATCAGATTTAAATGAGTTTTAACTGAAACAAACATGTTCAATTTTAAAACTCCTAAAATCTATCATATCTCTTAAATCATCCGATCAAAATCAAAGATATCTACCTAAAAAGGATTACAAACTGATTTCGAATCAAATGATGTCAATGAAAAAGCTTAGGAGGTCCAGAATCAAAAATCGAAAAATTAAATCTTGTAGTTTCGCGGCTGTGAACAGGATGAAAGTGACGAACCTCACTCACGAACCTGGTTTATATATGAGCGAACCTATTGACCGAACCTTTCAGGAGAACCTCTTAGGCAAACCTTTTGAACGAACCTATCAGTCAAACCTTTTAAGCGAACCTCTTAGGCGAACCTGACCAGCAACAGGATCAGCGAACCTGATCAGCGAACCTATCCAACAAACCTGATCAGTGAACCTGTCCAACGAATCTTGTGGACGAACCTTCTTAGAAACCTCATTAGGCGAACCTTTTTGAAAAATTTGATCTTTATTTAAAATTTCAAAACAAATCCATGTTTAAATGTTTCAAAGTCAAACAAATAATAAAAAATTATTGATTTAACATCAGATAAAAATAAAAATCTTTTTGTAATTTTTAAAATTTTAGAACAATAAAACTACAAATTTAACCAATCTAACTATACTAACAAAAATCAAATCTTTTTGTTTGAGAAAGATCCAAACATGAGATCATATTGGTTTACAATTATCAACACATCTGATTGAATTAATGAATATATTTATTTATAAATTACAGTCCCAAGATGATTGTCAATATACTTATCCTTTTTAAGTTTAATTACTTAGTTAATATATCAATTCAAACAAAATCATCAAATACCTTATAATATCCATTTACTTGAACACATCCCCGATTTGTGAATAACTAATCAAACATAAATGTTCTTGAAACTTATTACTTTAAATTTTAACTAGCCTGATCATGCAAAAATAAAGCAGAATTTCTTTTTAAAAATAACAAAATAGAAAACAATTTGAATTTGTTCAAATTCGTGGAATCAAGGTTGATACTTACGTATACTCAAATGATCCAGAAAATGAACTAAAAGATAATTTAAGATTAAGCTTTTAACAATCAGATCGATATTTTCATATACGCAGAGATTGTCAAAACCTTAATCAGAACCAAGAAAACAAACTTGAATTGTTTAAAGCTATAACAATCAGGTCGATACGCAAGTATACGCAAAGAATGTTTCGACTTTAAACTAAAATAAAAGAAAAACACAATTAGAATTTCTTTTGAAAATTAAACACATGATCAAAACTAGTAACTTGACTTTTTGTTCAAGAAACATTTTGTATGAAAAATTACCACTCTTTCAGGACAAAACTAAGTACTGCATTCTAAGTATCTGTTTCTTATAAAGCATAATCAAACTTTTGTTTAAATTCATCTTAACTAAGTTATAAACCTACTAACACATCATACTTAGTACTTGTAACTGCTCTTTATGTTTAAGTTCATAATGATACAGATATGTTTCCAATTGCAAACAATGTGCTATCATTTCCCACTTGGTCGAATCAATTTCTCAGAATTTTTAATTTTTTTAATGTTTTTGTGTTTTTGGTTTTTCAAATGTTTTTGTATTTTTCAAAATTAAAATTTTCTCCCCGTAAAAACTAAAACACAAAACAACAAAATTAAAATATCTGATGTTAATTCAATAAAAATTTATTACGAAGGAAGTTGATTCTTAATTAGCTCACCCATCACCCGAATTCCATTCAATTTGAGTAAATACTCAAAACGGTTTTATCAAAGGCCTTGGTGAGAAGGTCTGCTCATTGCTTGTTGGTATGTATCTTCACCACATCAATAAGTTTCTTTTCATAGCAATCACGTATGAAATGAAACCGAATATCAATGTGTTTGGATCGTGAATGACACACCAGATTCTTGGTTATAGCAATAGCAGCCTCGTTATCGACATGAATCGGGGTAGTCAGAAAATTTAAACCATAAACTCTCATCTATTATTGTATCCACAAGACTTGGGAACAACAACTGGCAGCCGTTACATACTCAGCCTCACAGGTTGAAGTAGCAACAGATGTCTGCTTTTTGCATTGCCAAGAGACTAACCTCTCCCCCAAAAACTGTACACCTCCAGTTGTGGATTTCGCATCAGTCTTGCATCCTCCGTAGTCAGAATCACAATAGGCATTGAAGGAAAAGTTATCATCCTTAGGATACCACAAAGCGGTGTCTGGTGTACCCTTCAGATAACGGAGAATTCTCTTAACTGCTATCAGATGTGACACTTTTGGTTTAGATTGATAACGAGCACATATACTTGTAGCAAATACAATATCTGGCCTAGAGGCAGTCAAGTACATCAAGCTTCCGATCATTCCACGATATAAAGTAGCATCAATTAACTCCCCCTTAACATCAGGCTCAATCCCGTGATTGGGCTGAATGGGCGTGGAAATGGGTTTACAATCAAGCAGGCTAAACCGTTTTAGCACATCTTGAATGTATTTTGACTGATGAATGAAGATTCCATCATCAGTCTGATCAATTTGTAAACCCAAGAAGAACTTGATGTCTGACATGGCACTCATTTCGAACTTCTCAATTATAACCTCCTTAAATTCCAAACATAGTTGTTCATCGGTAGATCCAAAGATGATGTCATCTACATAGATCTGAACAAGAATAACATCCTTGCCCTTTTCCCGATAAAACAGTGTTTTGTCAATCTGACCCCTATTGAACCCGTGTTCAATAAGGTGAGTCGAGAGTGTCTCATACCAGGCACGAGGAGCCTGATGTAGACCGTACAGTGCTTTGTCGAGGATATAAACCTGATCCCGATGGATAGGATCCTCAAAGCACGGTGGCTGACAAACGTACACTGTTTCCTTCAACGACCCATAAAGGAATGCAGACTTGACATCCAACTGAAAAACTTTAAATTTCTTGTGGGCAGCAAAAGCCAGAAATAGTAGAGTTGCTTCTAGCCGCGCCACAGGTGCAAACACTTCGTCATAATCAATTCCTTCGACCTGTTTGAATCCTTGAACAAATAAACGTACTTCGTTCCGAACAATCACGCCTCTATCATCTCTCTTGCACTTTAACACCCATATGGTGCCAATCTTCTTTTCTCCCTTTGGCAAATCCACTAAATGCCACACACCCAGCTTCTGAAACTGATTCAGCTCCTCTTGCATGGCCTCCACCCAGGCAGGCTCACGCAGCGCTTCAGTAACTGATTTTGGCTCAATCTGAGAAATGAATGATGAATGCATCCATAACTCTTGTGTTCCATGAGTTCTCTCCAACTCAACATACAAACTCTCCTTGGTTGTAACTTGACGTCTTGTCTGTACTTCAGCAGACGGATTTCCAATAATATGCTCAACAGGATGATTCACATGAACTCTAGTAACCGGCACTTGCGGAACTCCAACATTATGATCAAGATTTGTGATATTCTTATCAGCATCTTGATCATGAGAAACAACATCTTCAAATACATCCTAATCATCATCAGATGACCAATAATCATTCATTGCTCCTGAAGTGCCTTCCTCTGTTGGATTATTATTTTCAGCTTGATGAGAAACACCTTGATCATCAGAATTCTGCAGATCATATAACATCTGCAAGGTTATTTCATCATCAGTAACATTAGGAGACAAGTTAAAAGACTCAAAAAGTTTATCATAATCAAAAAGCCAATTTGGTCCTTTGCCTTCAGGTATAGGTGTATGTCTTTGAACATCCACATTATACCATAATTCCACAACACCCGTGCGTTTGTTAAACACACGTTTGTTGGGCAGGCTGTAGCCAAGAAAAAAACCTTCTTCAACCTTAGAGTTGAATTTAGCATTTTTCTTAAGCATGGTACAAGGAGCCCCGAAAGGTTCCAAGTCTTTTCACAATTAGCACTCTATTAAGAGTAAAACAAGCGGTTGCTACGGCTTCACTCCAGAATGTAATGGGGAGCTTAGAATCAGCGAGCATAGTTCTAGCAGACTCAATCAATGTCCGGTTCTTTCTCTCAGCTACACCATTCATCTGTGGTTCATATGGTGCACTGAATTGCTGATGAATGCCCTTTGAATCACAAAATTCTTCCATGTTTTGATTCTTGAACTCTGTCCCATTGTCTGATCGAACACGCCTTACTCTCAACTTGTACAATGTCTCCAACCTATTCACCAACAAAACAAAATTTTCATAAGTTTCAGATTTATATTTTAAAAACATTAACCATGAAAATCTAGAAAAATCATCGGTCACCACAAAACAATATGATTCACCACTGATACTCTTCACATTAATCGGTCCAAACAAATCCATGTGAAGAAGTTCCAGTGGTTTATCAATAGAAAACACTGTTTTTGTTTTATGGGACCTCCTTTTCTGTTTACCCTTCTTGCAAGACACACACACATCAGGGAGTGTAAAGTTTTTAACCGGTACTCCATCAACCAAATGATTATGTACTAAATGATTCATCTTCCTGATATGTATGTGACCCATCCGTCTGTGCCAAGACCTCGTATCCTGCTCAGTTGCCTTCGACACTAGACACGTCTCTACCTTGTTTACCGTCTCCGCCTTAGCCATGTCCAAAACATATAAATCCTTACTCCTGTCGGCACTCATCAGAATCCAATCTGCAGGAATCTGAATTCCTTGTTGAAGCACATAACATTTCTTGTCATCAAACAACACTTTATAACCTTTGTCACAAATTTGTGACACACTCAAAAGATTGTTAGTTAACTCCTTGCAGTAATTCACGTTGTCAAAGGAAACTTTACCATTAGTAAAACTACCACACCCGGTAATCTGACCACCTTTGTCACCTGAAAAATTAACATAACATCCGTTCATTTGACTGAACTCTTGCAACAAACCTAACTCTCCCGTCATGTGCCGTGAGCATCCACTATCAACAATCCATCGACTGTTGATATGGCCCATGAATGCCACCTGCATAATAAATTAAAAATTTTGATCAGTATCAAAAGGGATGACTCCCACCATTCCGGCGTTGAGTCTTCCTGAATAGCCTCCTGCCATTTGGTTTTGATGAACTTCTTGAAGACCCATCTTCCAAGAATTCATCCTTTCTCACAAAAAAATCATCATCTGACCTGTGTCTGAATTTCCAAAAAGAGTTTGAATTAACATTTTGTTTTGAAAATTTGTTAGAAGAAAAATTGTCATAAAATTCATCATCAGATAATGATGCATTTTTTACCAACTTTTTGACATGTTGTTTGTTATAAAAAACTTTCCTTTTCTGATTCTTTTCTTCTTAACCCAGACACATTCAGGGTCAAATTTCCTGAGAACTCTCATTTCCTCCTCGCTAGCCTTCAGTTTCCTGCTACTCCCACCAGATTGGATCACCCGACTGTCATTTACAGAACTTTTCCTGATCTTATGATTTGGACAATTTGCTGAAATATGTCCTTTTCCACCACAAGTAAAACACTGTGATGTTTCTCGTGGAGTAAAAGAATGAAATCTATGGCAAGTATCCAAATCACAATCAGCAATGACATGACCCAATCTCCCACATCTGTAGCATTTCCTTTGCGAAATACTCTTTGGTTTTGATTCATCACAACTCTTAGATGAACCTAAAGATTTAGATACAATATATGGAGATGAAACATTTTGCCTCAAAACAGTGGCTTTTATCTTGAAATTATTTTGAGTTTGAAAAAGCTTTGATTTTCCTTTGTTTCCAGCCCCAATTTGATTAACCTTGTCAACCACCTTGACAAACTTCTTATCAACCTTTTCAGAAAACCCCTTTTGTTTTTGAAAAATACTACTCGACTCTCCTTTCTGTGTAGTGGAAGACTTGAAAAACACAGTTGGTTTAAAAGTGGAGGAAGTTTTGACTTTTAATCCTGATTTGGAAACAACATTTTGTTTGACCACTGCTTTCTCGACTGATTTTATTTCAGACTTTGATTTCTGAAAATTTGGACTCTTCTTCTCTACATTATTAACTTGATGACCAATCATCTTCAGAATATCAGCTGGAAATTCTGAATCTGTGATGTCCTCGATAATAGGAGCATCATAATCAACAAACTCACTATCATGAGATGATGAACTTTTCTCATCCTCAGTTACATGGTCAGACGCAATCTCCTTTTATGAAGCTGGATTAACTTCCAAATCTGGATCAAGTTGTGGTCTTGACACATAACTGGGAGGATGTGGCACAGCATGAAAACCAATTCAAGAAGTATCATGCGAAGATCTTTGCATTGCCGCAAAGTAATCGATGACATAAGCTGAATTTTGGTAATTTTCAAGCTTGCCCTTGTGTAACTCAGCTTCAGCTTTAGCTGCTCATAGTTCCACCTTCAACTTCTGAACTGATTCAAGATGCAAAGACACAGCATGATTATTTTGTAAAACTTTGATTTTCAAATCTTCTTTTTCTTTACCCAGATCAGTTATCTTTTCGTCAAATGCTTTTTCTTTTGAAATCAACTTCTTGTTTGCTTCTGTGCACTCTCTCAGATCAGAAGTTAGTTGAGAATTCATCACCTTTAGTTTATCAATCATCTCAAGAAAATCCTCATTTACCTCATCCACTTTCTCCTTGCCTTTTCCAAAGTCATCTTCCATCGAAGCCATAAACGCACCCATCAGTTCATTGTACTGCTTCCCCCAGTCATAGCGCTCATCAGCTTGACGCACAAGAGCTTTAGATGAATCATCAGATTTTTCTTTCTTTTTCTGGAAAGTATCTTATGGCTTGAATGGATTTAGATTCCCTTGTTTCTTAGGGTTCTTGCATTCTCTAGCAAAGTGACCATGCTCACCACAGATATAACACTGAGTAGACTTTGGATTGAATCCAAATTTGGTGTTGCGGTCGAAAGTGAATTTCTTGCCCGTCTTTTTCTCATACTGATTGATTCTTCGAATAACACTCGTTAGTGCCCATTGCGTATCAATTAGTTCCATTTCATCATCATCGATTTGTGCATAGTCTTCAAAAGTCAAATTTGCATTTCCAATCCTTCCTGCAACTTGTTCATCGTATGCACTGACAACACAAGATAGAATAGACATATGATCCTTAACAGCTTCAACAGTAACTTTTCCCAGATTGGTAGTATTGAGCTGAACAGGAGATGGTATCGGGTCAGACTTCTTCTCGTTGTTAGAACAAGATGAACTAGAACTTGTAGATCTAGAAGGAACATGAGTACTATCAGAAGTACTAGACACAAATGCAGTCTGAATTTTGGCAGATGGAACAGGCGGTGTAACTACAGAACCACCATATAATGAAGGATCTTGTGTAACATTCACTCGTCGTGCTTTCCTTTTATCCTTCATCTCTTGTTCCTCAAGCTTTTGAACAAATTCTACCATGGTTCGTCCTGGTAAATTCTCTCTTAAGATCAACACTAAAGAGTTCCACTTGTCTGGTAAAGCATCAGCAAGACAATCAATCTTATCATCTTCAGTATATTCGATGCCACATTTTCTCACTTCAGTCAGCAGATGTCTGTATCTTGTGATTAAAGCTTCTAGCTATGAAGTTCAAGTTTTCAAATTCTTTACGAATGTCTGTAGCTTTCATCTTCTTCAGATTTGAATTACCTTCAACTCTAGCTTTCAAGGCATTCCAAAGACCATAAGAAGTCTTGTGTTCATCAAATTGATGTAATATTTGATTTGGAATAGCCTGACTCAGCATCCAGTAAGCCTTTTTCTCTGAATCGTACTTCTTACGCTCATCGACATCTAGTCTCTCTAAAAGTTGACATAAATCGGTTCCAACAACTTTAGGTCTCTCATATGGAGATAGAATCCTCTCCCAGAGATTAGTATCCGTGCCATTAAGATGAGTTTCAAAGCGACCCTTCCAATTGTCATAACCAGCTAAATCTAACAACTTTGGCACCTTGTTGGTACTTCCCACTTCTGTTTCACTAATTAAAATGCTCTGGATCTTAGAATTCTGACAAGCCATTGCTGCATACATCTCTGACATGATTTCAGGTTTTTAATCAGCGGACCTTTTTTAAAAAAAATCACTTGCCGAACCTTTCCAAATAGGCGAACCTTCAATCAATCAAACGAACCTAGAGTAGCGAACCTTAACTTCACAAACCTTAATCACAAACAAACCTTTACACAAGCGAACCTTTACATAAGCGAACCTTGATCACAAACAAACCTTTACACAAGCGAACCTTGAAACCAGACGAACCTCTGCTGAAATAATAACGAACCTTCAGACAGGCGAACCTCAACTCACGAACCTTGATACAAGCGAACCTTGATCACGAACCTTTAAATAGGCGAACCTCAAGTCACGAACCTTGAGATAAGTGAACTTAAATTCAAACGAACCTCTTCTTAACCAACAACGAACCTTTCAGCGAACCTTGGACGAACCTTGCAGAAAAGCCAGCTAGCCTTTCACGAACCTCTTCTAAAAACCAAACGAACCTCAGAAAACTGCCAAATCCAGCGAACCTATTGTTCCAGCTGAACACAGGTTCGGCTCACGAACCTGTAATGCAAAATTCAAAATTTTTTAGGGAAAACCTTCCAAAGTTTGAAGAGAATCCTTCCAATTCTTCAAATTATCACCCCCAAATCGTTAATTGTTGTATTCCACAACAATTTATGATGAAATCACAATCACAACAGCAATCAATCAACAACAAAAGAAGAAATTTGAGCCATAATTGATCTTTTAGTCTTCAAACCTTCAAATCACTTGAATTCTTAGATAAAATCAATATAGAACTTCACCAAATGCTCTGATACCACTATAGATTTGGTGAAATCTGATCAGGATCGATCTAGAAGATCTATGAACTATCAAGCACATGCGGAATCCATGTTTGATATAAAATGAATCAAAGAACAACAAGTAAATTCATAAACAATCTTCTTGTATTAATCAAACACTTGATTACAATCTCACACAGAGAGTTTCCTCACACAGAGAATTACAAACTCAGGTTTTCTGAAATTCTGTCAAAGTTCTAAGTTCCAAAAGTTCAAGTTGTGAAGAATTCAGACAAACCTTCTATTTATACATTCAGCTATCAGCCGAACCTATCTATAGCCGAACCTCTAGGTTCGCCAGCCGAACCCTTAGGTTCGCTGGACGAGCCCTTAGGTTCGCTAGACGAACCTAGGTCGCCAAACCTATAGGTTCGCTTAACCTTCCTAGGGTTATAGGTTCGCCAAACCTATCAAAGCAATATATTCGTCGAACCTGTCTAGGTTCGTGGGCCAGACGAACCTATGACAAACCTTTAGCCGAACCTATACACACTTTATATAAATTAAAATTTTGAATAGCAAACGATTACATACATGCACTAACAAAAAGAATCATAGAGTTTTCTATCTTTTATCTGTACAAGATTTACAAAGGATGATTCAAAGTTATGTCATCCAAAATATGCACATAACAAAAGTAAGCTAGGTCTCTTCTAAAGTCCCATAGCTTAATCCGGATGCTTGGTAATGAGACATGTTCGTCACTTGAGAAAAACATGCATTTAAACAAAGTCAACACTAGGTTGGTGAGTTCATTAGTTTATTTATTTAAAAACTTTCAGAGTTATTTACACAACATCTTGTATTACACAAGTCTCAGTTATTCTCATTTGGCATTAAGTCATCCCCATGTCCTCTCTATAGATACACCTACATATAGGATATTGTCCAGTCAAGCATGCTTATATATAGGGCATACGTAGGGGACAAGCCCCATCTCACCACACACTTGACAGAACTCAATACCACATGTATTGTAGCTATAGATATCCATTTCATCACCCATAGGCTTAATCACAATCAAAATCCCTAATATGACAAACCATAACATTATCATGATATTAACATAACACAACAGGTTTCTGAGTAGTACAATTCACCACAGTTATTAATGGTGGATTACCACAGTCATTAATGGTGGTATACTCTTTGTCTTACTATTACTTACATTTGATTAGGAGATGAGATCAATTCTGACACGTAGTTATATCCCAATAGGTGATTAGAATTTAATTGACCACATTGCAGCCACCACAAAGGCAAACCACAATGTCCCCAATTAAATCCGGATTCATTAGTTTTCACAAGACCTCACAACTATCTGCCACCAGCTTATGACATGAGTGAAGTCAATCTCTCAGTCTGCCAGTCCACAGAATAGAAGTGGTGAGATAATTAGCAGACATTACCATACTCTCATCATCCGTGTCAGAAATGATAGAGTTGAAATAGGCTGACTAAAAATCAAAAGAGTTTTTATAGTTCTCAACCCATAGCCATCAACTCATAACAATCCAATAGGCATAACACACATGTTCTCATAGGTATAACAAATTAATTCGCTTAGAATTAACTACAATTATTCCCAAATACTTATAATTTCCTTAAAATTAATAAAATAATTCAATAGGAATAGCATGTATTCCTCATGAGATTTACAGTTGTAATCACCGAGGAATAACAGTCTTATCACTTAGTAATCGTAGATATTGTCTAACGGAAATAACAGTTATAAACTCGCAGTCATCAACTTTTACATAATAAGGCTTACAGTTGTAATAACAAAGTAAAAACGTTATTACCATACAGTGTACTAAAACATTTAATAAAAGTTTTAGCATGTTCTCAGCCCCGCAGTTAAAACTAAAAGATTAATAAAAATGGGCATATGAACTCACCTGGTAGTAGTAGTGGTTGACTAAGTAATCAAAGAATGCACGCGCTCGTTGTTGTTCTTGAATTTAAATTCACGATCATGTGTTTGTTTCCAATGATGTATAACTTATAAGTATAAGTTATTAATGTGTGTGTGTTAACCCTAAAGTTGGTTAACACTTGTAGTTGTTTGTTGTTTGATTAACCTTAGTTTCCTTTTAGTGTAATATACTAACATTTAACCAACTCTAGATTAGGTGTTAATAAACTAGATTGTTGTTGATTTACATGTTGCAACTTAACTTAAAATCTTAGAATGTTTCTAAGATTTTGAAATCTTAACATATGTCAGTTCAACTTAGGTTTTGCATGTCAAACCCTTATGTTAACATAAGATGATTATTATCACTTTAACATATTAACATTAGTAAAGAGTTATGAAAACATAGTGATTTTGTTTGTTAAATACATATTTAACAAATGTGTTTTATTAACTAAGTCCAAAAGTAACTTTGACACTTTTATGAAATCTCTAATCTTACTTGTCATTACCATTTTATTGCTCTAGATTACCTCCTTAATATTTAAGTTCTTAGTTTTATAGTTTACATAAGTTTTTTAATATGTTCACATTAGTATTGAAAGCAACAAGACGAGTAGTATCGGTGGACAACAACCGATTAACAACCATAGACTCTAATGAGTTCCTTCGGTTGATACTATGCCTTCCCATCGACACTACGATCTCATTCCGTTGGATCGGGTTGAGTAATCTACACAACACTTATCACAAGTTATCTTCTACAAAGTTGATAGTTGCAGAAATTCTATCAACTTAGTTTTGTAAAAACAGTTTGAAAACAAAGTACTGAAAGCAATAGTAAATTCAAGGTCAAAGTATATTGCATTCAACTGTTAGGATTACAACACTTAGCTCAAGTACTCACTCGTGATCTTTCTAACTAACAAGTGAAGGATTATATACTAAGACCTACAGCCGTATCCTCGTAGGAATACATGGCTGGACAAAACTCTAGAAACAAATGTATGCTTAATCTAGTATATGTTATGGTCTTGACAGGCCAAGCCATATTAATTACAATCAATACAAAAGACTCCATTGACTTTTACAATAAAGACCTAAACAACAAAATGCATTAACTGTTTAGTATCTTTGTAGCCTTGACAAATCTTCTTTGTTGCTGACTAACATCGGAATGTCTTCTCTGTTATTATGAGTGTGAGAAAGCAGATCTGTTTATTTCTAAAAGTATATAGAATCTTTGTCAGAGAAAAGTCTTCGGAAGTCTTTGTCTTGGGAACCACTGATGATCGGAAGCACTGATGGTCGATCGGAAGTAATGGTTCTTCCGAAGGCTAATCCCTTTTGTTCAGTGGTTGTACATCTTCCGATAGTTCATGACTTGATCCAGAGATGTTTTGATACGCATCAGCCTTAGAGATCCTTGCACATTCATCCACTGATCTTAATTTCCAATGACCCAAATCCATATTCTAGTGTAATCCAAACATGAGGGACTCATTTTGATGAAGAACTAATGTAGTTTCATGGCTGAAAATCCAGTTACATATGAAGAAGATGATGAATAGTAAATTACTCTAAAGTATCGTACCTTCTCTCTAAGATTATGGCCAAAATACTTTGAGCCAGCCCCGATCTCTTGTACTACAAGCTTCCTCTCATCGAGACGATCGTTTCGATATATTATTTGCATGATTTGGCTAAGATATGAGAAAGTTATGAATGTTTTTGTGTGGGATTCTAGTGAAAACTCCAAAACCGGAAGAAATGAAAAACTTACCTTTTTCAGAAACTTCTCTCTAAGATTCCAGCTGATTTAGCTCGAACCAGCTCCGATCCCTTTTACTACAAGCTTCCTCTCGTCGAGACGATCGTTTTGATATATTATATGCGCGATTTGGTGAAGGAGCGAAGAAGATATGGTCGTTTTAATGGAGGTTTCTATTGAGAGAAACCCATGGACGGGTTTGAGGAGAGAGAGAGAGATGTGTGGGCTGCTACAAATGAAGAAGACGAACCAAAATAAGGGTTTTTATACCCCAAGGGGTTCCCCGCGTATTCGGTCTCGCTCAGTGTCGGTTTCAGGTATTTTTACGTGCGTTTTATTATGGTTGAGTAATTAGATAATTGAACACGTAAACTAGGTTTCTTGGATTATTTTGATGAGTTTCAAAATTGTAAAAAGCAAAATATTATATTTTACTTATTTTTACTGTTTCGTTCGCAATCAGACCGTTAAATACCGTTATTTCGTTATTCAACTTTAATTACGTATTGTTTTAGTAAAATAGTTTTATAAAATACTTTTTAGTTGGTAATTCCTAATAAATATTATTTTTATTAGTTTAACGTTCGTAATCGTTTATTGTTTTGTCATTTCGTCAGAAAACGTAACTTACGCGCGTTTTCGTACAGAGCGCTAACTATATGAATGCGATCGTATGTTTCACTTTGTGATTTGGTTTTCTACTTTTCAGCTGTCGTTCAGAACGTTAAACTCACAGATATGTTTGTGTGAATCATCACCCATGCAAACACACTGTCAGTTCATCGCTCGTAAATGATTCTGAACTGTTATTTTGAATTGTACATTCTCACAAACGGACTCAACTAATCCTAACGGTTTTCACATTGTTATGACTAGTTTCACATTGTTTTCTCATGATATTGTCGGTTATTTGATTTCTTTTATTTTTGGAAATCAGATCACAACCGATATGTTTATGTTTTTTGTACTTTTCTTTCTTATTTCACTTGTGCTGTTGTACTTCTGTACTTGAATTTTCATTCAAATACATACAACTGATATACTGTTCTATAGCCCCTGTTTTCATCCAACTGTTTATCAAATAGTTATTCACATATAGTCATACACACATAGTTATCTACACATAGTTATTTACACATAGAAATGATGTAAGTAAACATACCGTACGAATTGCCGGACGATCTGGTACTAGTTGTCACAGTCTCCCCTTGTTAAAGAAATTTCGTCTCGAAATTTAAGCATCATTGTCAGGCACAGGTAAATTCTGGCCCGCGCTTGGAGTTCCAACGAACCTTCACGATAGGAATATGGCTTCGTTTCAGTCTCTTGACTTCACAATCCATAATCTCTACAGGTTCTTCAATGAGATGTAGTTGTTCATCCACTTGTATTTCTTCCAAAAGTATGACTAACCATTCATCAGCGAGACATCTCTTAAGATTGGATACATGAAACGTATCATGTACAGTGCTGAGTTCATCAGGAAGTCTGAGTCTTTATGCCACAGTACCAATCCGTTGAGGTATCTCGAAAGGTCCGACATACCTTGGTGCTAACTTGCCCTTAGCCCCAAAATGAACAACGTCTTTCCATGGGGACACTTTCAACATGACTCGGGCGCCCACTTGGAATTCCAAGGGCTTTCACCGTTTGTCGGCATAACTCTTTTGGCGACTACGTGTTGCTTGTAATATTTGTTGAATGCGGGCTATCTTATCAGTATTCTTCTGAATAAGTTCAGGCCCAGTGATTCTATTATCTCCCACTTCGGTCCAACAAATTGGAGATCGACATTTCCTACCATATAATGCTTCGAACGGAGCACATCCGATACTGCTGAGGTAGCTATTGTTGTATGAGAACTCAATGAGTGGTAGATGATTGTCCCAGCTTCTCCCGAAGTCCAGGACACATGTCCTCAACATATCCTCCAAGGTTTTAATTGTTCACTCGCTTTGACCATCCGTTTGTGGATGGTAAGCGGTGCTCAAGTTTACGCTTGTCCCTAAGGATTTTTGCAATGATTGCCAGAACTGCGATGTAAATCGATTGTCCCGGTAAGAAATAATAGATAGTGGCACGCCGTGCCGCACTAGAATTTCATTGACATAAAGTCGTGCTAGTTTTTCCATCTTGTAGTTTTCTCAGATCGGCAAGAAATGAGCGGACTTAGTCAATCGATCAATTATGACCCATATGGAATCATGTCCGCTGGAAGTACGGGGTAGCTTGGTAATAAAATCCATTGCTATTTGTGTCCACTTCCATTGTGGTATTTCTGGTTGTTCTAGCATACTTGACGGTTTCTGGTGTTCAGCTTTGACTTTGGCACAAGTAAGGCACTTACCAACAGAAGTAGCCACATCCTTTTTCATAAATGGCCACCAATAAAATTACCTTAGATCTTGGTACATCTTATCGGCCCCAGGATGAACGGAATATCGGGTTTTGTGTGCCTTGTCAAGAATGAGTTTACGAAGTTCATCGACTGCCGGAATCCATACGCGATCCTGGAAATAGATAACTCCGTCTGGCCTTGTCTCAAACTGTTTCTCGGCTCCACAATTGAGCTCGTTCCTCAAGTTGTTCCTTTTCACCGCTTGTTGTTGTGCTTGTAGTATTTGATCTCTCAGGCTTGTTTGCACGGTCTTTCCCATTGCTCTAACGACAAGGGTTTGACTCTTTCCTTCCGGCTCAAAGCATCAGCCACAACATTAGCTTTGCCCGGATGGTATTTGATCACGCAGTCATAATCGGTCAGGAGGTCGACCCAACGTCTCTGCCGCATGTTCAGCTCCTTTTGATCAAATATGTGCTGTAAACTCTTGTGATCCGTGAAAATTGTGCATTTGGTACCATAAAGGTAATGCCTCCAAATCTTTAGAGCAAAGACAACAGCTCCCAATTCCAAGTCATGCGTCGTGTAATTCTTCTCATAGATCGTCAACTACCGTGATGTGTAGGCAATGACTTTGTCCCGTTGCATTAAAACACAATGGAGTCCCTGATGGGAAGCATCACAATAAATTACAAAGTCATCATTGCATGCTGGGAGTGTTAAGATTGGAGCATTGCACAATCTTTGTTTCAGTGTTTGAAATGCTTCTTCCTGTTTCTGAGTCCACACAAATGGTTCGCTTTTCTGTGTTATCTTTGTGAGTGGCAAGGCTATCTTAGAGAAATTCGATATAAATCTCCTGTAATAACCAGCCAAACCCAGAAATGATCTGATCTCAGTAGGTGTTATGGGTACGTCCCAGTTCTTGATTGCGTTAATCTTTGCAGGATCCACATGAATCCCATCACTGTTAATCACGTTACCCAAGAACTAAACTTCTCTCAACCAAAATTCACATTTGGAGAATTTGGCATAGAGTTGTTCATTCTTTAAGAGTTCCAAGATTGTCTTGAGATGTTGCTCATGTTCCTTCTCATTATTTGAATAGATCAGTATATCATAAATAAAAACAATAACAAACCAATCTAGGTACGGCTTGCACACCCGGTTCATAAGATCGATGAACACTGCCGGTGCATTCCTCAATCAAAATGGCATACTATGAACTCATAGTGACCATATTGAGTACGAAATGCCGTCTTGGGTCTGTCTTCCTCTTGAATCCGGAGCTGGTGATAACCTGAACACAAGTCTATCTTTGAGAAATACTGAGCTCCTTGTAGTTGATCAAATAGATCATCAATCCTCGATAATGGATACCGATTCTTGATGGTAAGTTTGTTAAGCTCTCTGTAATCAATACACGTTCTGAAGGATCCATCCTTTTTCTTGACAAACAATACTGGAGCTCCCCATGGTGAGAAACTCGGCATGATGAACCCTTTGTCTAGTAACTCTTGTAATTGATTGGACAGTTCCTGCATTTCTGATGGCGCGAGTCTGTAAGGAGACTTAGCCACAGGAACCGCTCCCGGAATCAAGTCGATTCGAAATTTCACCGATCGCTCAGATGGCAATCCCGGTAAATCATCAGGAAACACGTCTGCAAAGTCTTTCACAACCGGTACATCTTGAATCTTGATTGCCTTCTTGTCTTTCGCCATGACGTGAGCTAGGAATGCGATACACTGTTTCCTTAGGTACTTGTGTGCCTTCATGCATGATATTAATTTGACACTGCGATTTGCTTGATCTCCATGAATTTCCAACACCTGATTGTTCTCCACTGGAATACGTAATAGCTTTTTGGAACAGATAATTTCAACTCTGTTAAGGGATAACCAATCCATTCCGGTAATGATATCGAAATTGCCCAATTCCATTGGTATCAAATCAATAGAAAATGTGTGCTCGTCAAGTGTTAATGGGCAGTTCCTAAGTACTGTGTTAACTGTTATCTTTTTGCCATTTGCTACCTCGATGATATAAGGGGACTCCAAAGATTCCTCAACGTGTTTAAGTTGGCATGCAAAGTCAAACGAGATAAAACTCTGATCCACACCAGTGTCAAATAATATAGATGCATAAAAGTCAGATCAGAGAAATGTACCAGTGACCACATTCAGCTCTTGTCGTGCAGCAGTAGCTCCTATCTGAAAGGCCCGTCCTCTAGCTGCCAGAGCCCTTTGTGGGATTCTCTTGGGGCAATCCCGCGAGAAATGTCTAGGTTTGCCACAGTTGTAGCAAGACCTGTTGTCAGCAGTAGTAGCCATCATCGCTGCATTGTTGTTCTTGTTATGGGGATTTGGGTTTCTACAATGAATCACCCAGTGACCCAATTTTCCACACCCAGTGCATTTTCTACACGGGATTCCAGGTTGATGATGAAAATGACAGTTGTTGCATAGAGGAGCCGTGCCAGTATACGACTTCTTGATCTGCAGTGGTTGTGGTTGTGTGGTTTTTGGAGCATGAGTGGTCGCAGCAAAGTTCTTGACAACTTTCTGTTTCTTGGCCGGACGTTTATCCGGATTCATGGAGTTTCCAGTCTCGGGTGCTTCAGCCTCCTTCTTCAGTGCCCCGGAGGCAACCATTACATCTGTCAATGTTGCTGACAAAGTAACAGCCATCTCTAAGGTAGTTGGGTGGGCAGAAATCGCATTCCCTTGGATGCTAGCCGCTAGTCCCCCTACATACCGCTCGATCCGTTTCTCCACTGTTGGCACTATATCCGATGCCAATGTTGCTAATTCATGGAATCTGGTTGTGTAGGCCAGATGCCTAACACCAACATGACATGGTTGAACAGCTTAGTCTCAACCTTCTTCAGCTCATTTATCGGGAAAAATTCTGCCCTCAGCAACAGTTTAAATTCCTCCCAAGGCATAGATAATGCCTCATCTCCCCCTGGTCTGTACTTGAGCATTCCACCATGTAAGAGGCCGTTTCTTGAACGAGCCCGCAACATACCTCACTTTGTCCAGTTCAGGATAGCCACTGATGTCGAGGGTCGTCTCCATCTTCTCAATCCATTGGATCAAACTGACGGCTCCCTCGTTGCCACTGAATGCTGGTGGCTTTCATCCAACAAAACTCTTCTCGGAATAGTCTTGTTGATGTCTGGTGTTCCTGCTGCCCTCACCAGTTAAGTTGATGTTACGGTTGCCGTTGTTGGATTTAATCATATTCATCATGTCAGGAATTACTTGCCTCAGTTGACTGGTCAACAGAGTGGCCAGTGCGATGGTGGCAGGATCTAACTCTTGGTTAGGTGGTGGTTGGTGAGATGGAGTATGCGGAGGAGGAGGTGGAGGTGGAGGGGACGTAGGTGGTGATGGTGTTGCTGAATGTGGAGGTGACTGCTGTGGTGGTGGCAACAGAGGTGCAGGTCTTCTTGGCAGCATTCTGATCAAAACCAAAAGAATATCAGTTATTTCAATGATCAGATGCAGAAGACGTATGCAAATAAAATCCTAAGTCTTATGTTCTCTACATGAAGGGTCCCTAGGTTGTAGTCTAGGCCAAACCGTTTAAGTAATATGACATATATTTCTCTATAACCATGGCTCTGATAACAATATGTCACACCCCGAGCCGGCGGGCTGGATCGACTTTCCCGTCTGGCGGAAGGTTCCCAGGGCGCGATATCAGGTGATAATCATAGTGATCAGATTGTTTACATCGCACATGATATATAATGAGAAATGCTAACATGACATTCAATACATAGAATTACAAAGTTAAATTACACAGTACGTGTTCATAATTTAACTAAGTAAATCTACAAAAAGAATCATAGAGTTTTCTATCTTGTATCTGCGTAAGATTTACAAAAGATGATTCAAGGTTACGTCAGCCAAAATACGCACATCACAAAAGTAAGCTAGGTCTCTTCTAAAGTCCCCTAGCTTAATCCCGATGCTTGGTAACTAGACCTGTTCGTCACCTGAGAAAAACATGCATTTAAACAAAGTCAACACTATGTTGGTGAGTTCATAAGTTTAATTATTTAAAAACTTTCAGAGTTATTTACACAACATCTTGTATTACACAAGTCTCAGTAATTCTCATTTGGCATTAAGCCATCCCCATGTCCTCTCTATAGATACACCTACATATAGGATATTGGCCAGTCAAGCATGCCTATATATAGGGCATACGTAGGGGACAAGCCCCAGCCGACATCCCACCACACACTTGACAGAACTCAATACCACCTGTATTGTAGCTATAGATATCCATTTCATCACCCATAGGCTTAATCAGAATCAAAATCCCTAATATGACAAACCATTACATTATCATGATATTAACGTAACACAATATGTTTCTGAGTAGTACAATTCACCACAGTTATTAATAGTGGTATTACCACAGTTATTAGGGGTGGTATACTCTTTGACTTACTATTACTCACATCTGATTAGGAGGTGAGATCAAGTCTGACACGTAGTTATATCCCAATAGGGGATCAGAATTTAATTGACCACATTGCAGCCACCACAAAGGCAAACCACAATGTCCTCCATTAAATCCGGATTCATTAGTTTTCACAAGACCTCACAACTTTCTGCCACCAGCTTATGACATGAGTGAAGTCAATCTCTCAATCTGCCACTCCACAGAATAGAAGTGGTGAGATAATTAGCAGACACTATCATATTCTCATCACCCGTGTCAAAAATGATAGAGTTGGAATAGGCTGACTAAAAATTAAAAGAGTTCTTATAGTTCTCAACCCATAGCCATCAACTCATAACAATCCAATAGGCATAACACACATGTTCTCATAGTTATAACAGATCAATTCGCTTAGAATTAACTGCAAATATTTCCAAAGAATTAACAGTTATAATTTTCCTTAGAATTAATAAAATAATTCAATAGGAAAAGCTTGTATTCCTTATGAGATTTACAGTTGTAATCACTGAGGAATAACAGTTTTATCACTTAGTAATCGTAGATATTGTCTAACGGAAATAACAGTTATAAACTCGCAGTCATCAACTTTTACATAATAAGGCATACAGTTGTAATAACAAATTTAAAACCTTATTACCATACAGTGTACTAAAACATTTAATAAAAGTTTTAGCATGTTCTCAGCCCCGCAGTTAAAACTAAAGATTAATAAAAAGGGGCATATGAACTCACCTGGTAGTAGTAGTGGTTGACTAAGTAATCAAAGAATGCACGCGCTCGTTGTTGTTCTTGAAGTTAAATTCACGATCATGTGTTTGTTTCCAATGATGTATAACTTATAAGTATAAGTTATTAATGTGTGTGTGTTAACCCTAAAGTTGGTTAACACTTGTAGTTGTTTGTTGTTTGATTAGCCTTAGTTTCCTTTTAGTGTAATATACTGACATTTAACCAACTCTAGATTAGGTGTTAATATACTAGATTGTTCTTGATTTACATGTTGCAACTTAATTTCCAATCACCCAAATCCTTATTCTAGTGTAATCCCAATATGAGGGATTCATTTTGATGAAGAACTAATGTAGTCTCATGGCTGAAAATCGAGTTACATATGAAGAAGACGATGAATAGTAAATTACTTTACAGTACCGTACCTTCTTTGTAAGATTCTTGCCAAAATACTTCGAACCAGCCCCTATCTCTTGTACTACAAGCTTCCTCTCGTCGAGACGATTGTTTCGATATATTATTTGCGCGATTTGGCTTAGAAATGAGAAAGTTATGAGTGTGTTTGTGTGGGAATTCTAGTGAAAACTCCAAAATCGGAAAAAATGAAAACTCACCTTTTTCAGAAACTTCTCTCTAATATTCCGGCCGATTTACCTCCAACCAGCTCCGATCCCTTGTACTACTAGCTTCCTCTCGTCGAGACGATCGTTTTGGTATATTATATGCGCGATTTGGTGAAGGAACGATGAAGATATGGTCGTTTTAATGGAGGTTTCTAGTGAGAGAAACCCATGGACGGGTTTGAGGAGAGAGAGAGATGTGTGGGCTGCTACAAATGAAGAAGATGAACCAAAATAAGGGTTTTTATACCCCGACGGGTTCGGTATTCGGTCTCGCTCAGTGTCGGTTTCACATATTTTTACGCGCGTTTTATGGCGGTTGCGTAATTAGATAATTGAACATGTAAACTAGGTTTCTTGGATTATTTTGATGAGTTTCAAAGTTATAAAACGCAAAATATTATATTTTACTTATTTTTACTATTTTGTTCGCGATCAGACCATTAAATCTCGTTATTTCGTTATTCAACGTTAATTACGTATTGTTTTAGTAAAATAGTTTTATAAAATTCTTTTTAGTTGGTAATTCCTAATAAATATTATTTTTATTTTATTTTTATGATTTTAACGTTCGTAATCATTTTTTTTTGTCATTTCGTCAGAAAACATAACTTAAGCGCGTTTTCGTACAGAGCGGTAACTGTACGAATACGATCGTACGTTTCACTTTCTGATTTGGTTTTCTACTTTTCAGTTTTCGTTTAGAATGTTAAACTTCCAGATATGTTTGTGTGAATCGTCACCCACACAAACACACTGTCAGTTCATCGTTCGTAAACGATACTGAACTGTTATTTTGAATTGTACATTCTCACATACGGACTCAACTAATCCTAACGATTTTCACATTGTTATGAATAGTTTCACATTGTTTTCTCATGATATTGTCGGTTATCTGATTTCTGTGATTTTTGGAAATCATATCACAACCGATATGTTTACGTTTTTTGTACTCTTCTTTGTTATTTCACTTGTGTTGTTGTATTTCTGTCCTTGAATTTTCATTCAAATATATACAACTGATCTACTGTTTTATAGCCCCTGTTTTCACCCAATTGTTTTTCAAATAGTTATTCACGTATAGTCATACACACATAGTTATCTACACATAGTTATTTACACATAGTAATAATGTAAGTACACATACCGTACGAATTGCCGGACGATGTGGTACTATTTGTCACAGGTTCCCCGAGAAAATTTATTAGAAAGAAGAAATTGAGAAAGAGTGTCATACCATGCTCTGGGTGCCTGCTTCAGACCATAAAGTGCTTTGTCTAGTTTGTACACCCAATCAGGATGATGAACATCATCAAACCCTGGAGGTTGACAGACAAAGACTTACTACTTTATAGTCCCATACAAGAATGAACTTTTTATATCCATTTGATATACCTTTATGTTATGGGATATAGCAAATGCTAAGAAGAGTCTGATGGCTTCTAGTCTAGCCACGGGAGCAAAGGTCTCATAATAGTCGATGCCTTCCTCTTGGCAATACCCTTGTACTACCAATCTGGCTTTATTTTAGATCACGATGCCTCTGTCATCCTTTTATTACTGAATACCCATCAAGTTCCGATAGGGTATTTTCATGCTGGCAAGGGGCAGAGAGTCCAAACATTTTACCTATTGAACAGCAATAGTTCATCTTGCATAGCATCTACCCAATTATTATCTTTAAGAGCTTCCTGATATTTGGAGGGTTCAATTTGGGACAAGAAGGCTGCATGAAGGCAGAAGTTTGAAATTTGGCTCCTAGTTTGAACACCTTTATTTAAATCACCTAAGATTTACTCTAGAGGATGATTTCTGTTGAAGGGAATGATGTCCAGACAGTTATTTGTAGAGGCAGCATAGGAATAAGATGAATTTTCATTGGGACCAGGGGAGTTTTCTGGTGGGGAAGCATGAACATGTTAAGGAATATCTACAGGTACATTATCCAAAGCTGGGGATAAGGGATTAGATATTTGTTCATCTTGCTCTTGAAGATTTATTTGATAAGAAGGGATAGAGGTAAAGAATTGAGATACTGAACATTCCTCAAGAGAGGATAGATCTTTAGAGGTTTGACAAGATTCTGAATAAGAAGAAGAAGAAGGGGTAAGAGAAGTGTAGGTGAAGCTCTCAACATCGAAGAGGTCATGAGGAGCAGATGGGAAAGAGGAAGTTGATGCAGATTCATTGAATTTATCATCAATAGTTTCCTCTAAAATTTTGGTCCTGAGATTGAAAGCTCGATAAGCCTTAGAGGTTTGAGAGTATCCAACAAAATATCTGTAGTCAACTTTATCAGCAAACTTGGATAAAGAGTCTTTTGTATTCAAGATGAAACAAGGACACCCAAAAACTTTGAAGAACGAAATGAGAGGCTTTATGTTATGAAGGACTTCATAGGTAGTCTTGTTATGTCTATTCAGAATGTGAACTCTGTTTAAGAAATAGCAAGCAATGTTTACTGCCTCAGCCCAAAAAGATAAAGGTAATCCTGAGTCTGCAAGCATAGTTCTTGCAGCTTCAATAAGTGTCTCATTCTTTCTTTCCACAACTCCATTTTGAGCAGGAGTTCTAGGAACACTATATTGTTTGAGGATTCCCTTAGAGCTGCAGAACTTATCAAGAACCTGATTCTTGAATTCAGTGCCATTATCATTCCTTATTTTCTTGATAGGAAGACCAAATTGTCTTTCAAGTTGAGTGATAAGGGCAATTATTTTATCAGAAGTCTCGTCTTTGCTGAAGAGGAAGAAGGTCCAGCAAAATCTTGAGTAATCGTCCACAACAACTAAACAATATCTCTTTCTTGCCAAACGTGCTACCTTCACTGGACCAAACAGATCCATATGATGCAGATTAAGACAGTTAGTTGATTTGGATTCATCAATAGACTTATGTGATGTTTTATGTTGCTTTCCCTTTAAGCAAGATTCACATTGACCTTCAAAGTGAAATTCTTTGGAAAGCAATCCTCTGACTAAAGAAAGGGTAGATAGCTTATGTAGAGTTTGGTGGTTAAGGTGACTGAATCTTCTGTGCCAAAGAGCAGTTTTAGAATATGATGCTTTGGCTATCAAACATGTAGGAGAAGGTGTTTGAGAATCAGTAGTCATCTCTATCACGTAGACATTTCCACTTCTTTTAGCCATTAGCAAAGTATGTTGATCAATTAAGATCTTTATTTTTGAATGTATTTCAGGAGAAAGAATTTTGCAATTGTCTTTGGTGAAAAATGAACTAAAGTTCTTGTGCGCTAACTGAGAAACACTCAAGAGATTAAACTTGAGGTTTTCAACTAAGCTTAGATCTTTGAAGTGCAGTTTTCCACTTAGGACAGAACTATACCCTACTATCCAACCCTTTGCATTATATCCAAAGGAAACAGATCCTCCATTCTTTGGAATGAAGTTATTTAGAATGGATCTGCATCCTGTCATGTGCCTAGAGCCTCCACAGTCTACATACCATAGATATTTGGTTTGAAGAAGGTCTCTGCACATGAGGATCAAATGCAATAGGTTAGATACGGGTCATTGTTTATTTTTAGAAGAAAGAGGAGAACAATTTAGATGCTTATTTGTTTTACTGAGTGTTATTCATCAACTTCTCCATCATTTGTATCTGATTTTGGTGCAAGATGTTGATTTGTGTATCCACAGAATAGGGGTTCACAGGAGCAGGAAAATAGGAAGCAGGAGTCACCATGAGATAAGAAGGTGGTGTATCAAGAATGAATGGGTGTTAGCCCTTATTGCACTATTAGCTGATGGTTTATTAGCTTTCTTAGACTTTTTCATCTTATTGGGGAGATTTCTTTTAGATGAATAAGCCTATTCAGCTTTCAATTTTTCAGCATTTAGTCTGTCTCTAGCTTTTCTTCAAATGAATTTTTGTCGAGTAGTTTTCAGTGGTGTGATTGTACTTGAAACACTTTAGACAAGCAGGAGATAGTATAGAATAGTTGGGGATGAAAGGCTTATTCGCCTTCTTTATTGGATAAGGTGGGTGAGGATAAGAATAAGGGAATCTGATATCAACCATTGGCCTCTTTCCTTTGTCAAGACGGGCCACAAGGTTATCAGAGGTTTCAAGGAGAGTTGTACTTTCCGAACTTCGAGTAAAGCTCATGGTTGGAGCAATCTAAGTTTGTTTAGAAGAATTATTGTTATGATCACTTTCCAAGTGTATCTCTTCCAGTTTTTCCACTTTAGTTTCTGTGGGATAAACAAACGTAGGAAACTGTCTAGGTTGATACACTCTTGGAGGTGTGATTTTTATGGCTGGAATTTCATCAGGGAGAAAGATAGGGGAGATAGGTTCAGAATAAGTCCCATTTATTTCATTATCAATCGGGGCATAGTCCTCTGGAGGACTAGTGTGATTGTACCCGATTTCGAACTTTGCAGGATTCAGCCCACTTTTCACAGCTGACTTTGGTTTGACACAGTTCATCTCTACAAGCTGCATATTTTTCATTTTGCAAATCAAATAGAGCTTGTAGGTTACATTTTTCAGTCTTTAAGATATAAATTTGGCTATCTTTATTTTTTATTAATTTTTCTACTTTTGAGTTTTTATTAGCTAGCAGTTGTTCCAACTCCTGATTTTGTTGTTGAAGCAACATGTTGGCTTTCTTTATTTTTGAAAAAGCCTCAATGCACGCATCGGTGTACAGTTTTTCAAGGGTAGAAGGAGATACTTGCTCATCAGAAGTGTCTGCTTCAGGTTGATCAGAAGGAGGAGGATCTTCACCAACTGCCATGAGAGCAAATTATGTCAGTTCAGAAGTGATGAGGGCATACCCTACATCCTCAGGCAAGCTGCTCTAGTCTACGTACTCTTGGGTGAAAAGAGCTGGTTGACTAGAAGAAGAGGACTGGACAGCAGGGCCTAGTGCATTTATTTGTGAACAATATGGTACAACAATCTGAAGAGGGGCAGGAGTGAGCTGGTACACACTACCATTGGCAGCTTGTACAAATTGTACATTGGTAAAAGGAGAGTTCTGTACAATGTGTGCTGCCTCCTGAGAATTGTTGTGCCTTCTAAAATGTGAGGAAAAGAAGAAGAAGAAGAAGAAGAAAAAGGTGCTGTAGAAGTATGTGAGTGTGTGTTTGATAAAGTAACATACAGTGAAGAGTTTGAGTTGGGAGCATTTTTGCATTCCCTGGAAAAGTGTCCAGTGTCATGACATCTATAGCATTGGACCTTAGCCTTATTTAGGCCAATCCTGGTTTTCCCATGAATACCAGAAAATTTTCTTCCTGTCCTCTTGTAGAACTTGTGCATCTCTTCCAAGTCATCACTTGGAACCTGATGGAGATCATCCATGATAAAGCACAGATGATCATAAATAGGAGCATGGTCATCACAAGAATAAGAAGAGGTGATGCCAATAGTTATGTCAGTGTATTCATCATAACTCTGATCATTTGTCTCAGAGTTGTGACTAAGAAGAGCTGTGTTCCCTTGAACGTACTCTTCAGTTGATTTAACAGACTTTATTTGTTTTCGTTTCTGGTCAATCTCTCGCTCAAAGGTGAGCAACTTACCATGGAGTTGGGTAAGTGAAAGTGTGCCGAAGTCTGGAGAAGATCTCATGACTATGGAATAAGTTTCCCATTTATCAACAAGAGATCTCAAGAAATGATTGAGAACAGAGATATGGGACACTTGACTAGCTAATTTTAGTTCACTTAAGAGAGAAGTGAACCTTTCAAACTACTGAGTCAGTGACTCATTATTTAGTTGGCAGAATGTCTCATATTGTTGAGCTAATATCTCCCTTGTATTAGCCAAAACATCGTCGATACTACCGAATTTCTCTTTTAGAGCTTTCCACAACTCTTTAGCAGACTCGTGGTGAAGAAGACCAGAATATATTTCATTCAGGAGGGCCATAGCTAGTTGAGCATGTGCCTTGGCATCAAGCTCTAACTTCAGGTAGTCTTCTTCGGTGTAATTCTGAGGATACTTAGGGACATGCTCTCTAGTCTCCATGTCCAAGACCATTGGTTTATAAGGTCCGAACATCACGGGCTTCCGACATCCGGTGTGATTGTTGGACAAGAAATGTAACATACTTCTCTGCCATATGTTGCATTGATGCCTTACCAAGATTGGTGGCTTCGTGGCAGAGCCGGTGTTATGGGGATCTAAGGTGAATTTTTTCTGCCATGGGTTCACAAACGGTTATGAGTAAATCAAAGAATGATGAGTTCTCAAAGTAGTTTGTTAGAATGATTTTTGAACACAGTTTAGTTCAAGAACCAGACTCCTGCAGATTTAAAAAGTAGAAAGACAGAAGAGACATAACACAGAAAACTAAACAACAAGATATTTATAAGAACTTTGAGTTTTAGTCTTGATGGTTAAACCAAGACTAAGGACAAGGCTCTGGTACCAATTTATGAGAACAAAAACCCGAGGAGAGGCTGTCTAACTAGGAACAAAGGCTTTAGACACTTAGTCAAAGCAATGGTATTAGCTCCCTTTAAAGTTTTGCACAAGGTTATTTTCGTTGTTTAGTTTCTTGCTAGAGAGAGAATAATAAGAGAAATAGCTGGGACTTAAATACCCAACATTCTGAGATACAAGACAAGAAATAATAAGACAAATAGCTGAAACCGTTACAGACACTGAATCATCAGACTAGTACAAATACAAAGTCAACAACAACGGAAACAAGATTCTTTAGGAGTCTTCAGGTATTCCGAGGTTAAACTAGTTATGCTGATCCTAAGTGGTTATTCTTTCGGAAGATGTTCATCGGAAGCTGATTAAAGAATCAGTTATTTAGGAATAAGAGATTGTCTTCTGAATCATTTGATGTCTTCCGATGCAATGGTTGCCTTCCGAATTCAGCGGTAGTTCTTTTTGGCGAATCTTCCACTGTTGATCTTCCAATGTCGAAGTAGTTCTTCAATAAGCATCCGCGGTTGGTCAATCCGCGGTTTGTTAATTTGTCTGGCTTCAGTGGTTTTGCTCATCAGTCCATATTTTCCAAAACAGACATCAAGAAGAAAAAGACCCTTGAGCAGAGAAGAAGAATAAAACATATCGTCATCCAAAATCAATGGGGACCAAAGAACACAATAAAAAGATGGAGAGATGATGTTCTGTTTGATGAATGGTCAAAATTCAAAGGAGAGAACAGTGATCATCCTGAGCTTTGGAAAGAAGCCACTTGACCCTCCCCCACTATAATGTCCCAGCTCAAGGATGCTAATCCAAGCACATTGCTTGATCACCTGCTCAATGCACCTATGGGAAGCCTAGGTGTTAGATCTGCAGAATCTCCATCTGCTGTCAACTTCAGACCTTGGGTTGAATTTGAAAAGGAAATTCTTCCTGATCTTCTGATAAACAACGAGCCTCATCAGCATGCTGTAGTAATGAAAGTACTTGATTCAAAAGATCAAGTAAAATAATAGAAATAATTCACTGGCCTGCTAGAGCTTCTCTCCCCTTGGGTCCATCTTCTAAGTCCCACCTCCTCAGATCAAAAATTCCATAACTAGAATAAAATGATGGTTCTATGATTCTCTCTCATGAGCATGATCATTGAGAGAGACAATTTTTCAAGATCCTTTTTCTTAGATTGGGATGAAATTCTCAATCTACCAAATAATGATCTGAAGGAACTGCAGCATATGAATCTGGATAATGCTGATATAGAATATGAAGTCCTGAACTATGTGCGGACTCTTAGAAATAAAATTGGTCTGGGTCTTAGACAAAAATAAATAGTTTTGGCTTCATGAGTCTAGAGGGAGATTGTTGGAAACTAAGGACTGATGAGCAAAACCACTGAAGCCAGACAAATGAATAAAACCGCGAAATGACTAACCGCGGATACTTCTCTACTGAATACACTCCTTTCCGACTGACGAACTACTTCAGCATCTGTCACACCCCGGGCCGGCGGGAACGGATCGTGTTTTCCCGTCGGGCGGAACGTTCTCGGAGCGCGATATCTTGAGTGATAATCAAATGACAGATTGTTTACATAACACATGATAATATAAATGAGAAATGCTAATACATCCATGATATAGAATTACAAGATTAAATTACAATGTATCGTTCATAATTTAATCAAGTTAAAGAATCAATGAGACTATATCTTGTATCTGTACAAGATATACAAAAGATGATTCATGTTCTTGTTATCCAAAAGTATGCAATCACAAAAGTAGCTAGGTCTTCTAAAAGTCCACTAGCTATGTCCATGCATAATAGTAGCTACACATGTTCATCACCTGAGAAAACGTGTATTTAAACAAAGTCAACACTAGGTTGGTGAGTTCATAAGTATGTTAATTGAAAACCTTGATTCATTCACATGCACAATCACAAAGTTGATTATGTTACTTGTATGTTGTATGTTCACCTGTTCACCCAATGGCTTCTCCCTAGTTGTATTTACAAGTGATGTGACACCCGATCAAGCATGCTTATATATAGGGCATACGAAAGGGTCAAGCCCAGACGCCATCCCACCACATGCGCAAACAAGTTTCACACTACTTGCAATACAACTATGGATTTCCATTCTCATTCCTCATGTTCATCTCCTCTTTGATCACCTGTTCTCATGTATAGAATAATATGATGATAGCGTTGTAGTTATCAAACCGAAGTATTGATAACCAATATATGTGTTAAGGATATTAGATTCTCAGTCTGTTCCTTGTATTATTCTATATTTGTGGGGTTAACTGTTGTTTCACTTTTAAATATTAAAAGTTTTGGTTAACTGTTTGTAATGTATTCTCAATGCAACGTATAGAGCCCAAAAGGAGTCCATTGTGATCCTCACGTAATCAGATTACAATGCACCCGATTCACCTCTTTCCCGCCGTGTGATCCCATAGCCTTCATCGAAACTGTTACTAATAATATGACATGAGAGAAAATAAATTCCTCAGTCTACTAGTCCACAGATAGGGATGGATGATGTACATATATGTTGTTGTTGTTCTCAATGTGGGATGTTCTCATGTGATTAACAAAGTTGAATAAGAACTTGTCTTATTACGTTATGTTAATCATTGTGTGAATGATGTAGTTATCATGAAGTTACATTATCATGATTATCATTCATGAATTCCATATGTTCACCATGTAATCCTTAAGCCGTAGTAAGAACTAGTCTTAGTACCCTTAAGTGACGCAGGTGGTGGATGATCAATGCGTTCATACTATCGCATAGTATGTTTTTAAGTTATAACTAAGTGTTATAAGTACTTGACTTATCACACTTGGTTAATTATAATGTGGAATGATGCTTAGAAGATGTTTTATCTTCAAATCATACATGTGTTGTGTAGTGTCATCATGTTTCACTGTAGTAGTTCTCATTGTTTGTTTGTGTATGAATTGTCTCAATGTTTGCTCATGTAAGAATAACTAAGTGTTATAAGATAAAATCTTACAACTATGTTATTCAAATAGGTTGATGATTATGAAATTATATTATCATATTCATCTGAGTTTCCCTGTTATCTCATGATCATACAAGCATGCATACAATGATAAATGATAATAAACAATTTAATATCATCTAAATCAAAGTACAAACAACATGTTAAGCAAGACTTTTAAATAAATAAAAGTAAACATGTTTCTCAGCCCCGAGAGTTTAAAATCCGTTAAGATTAAAGTAAAAGGGGCATATGAACTCACCTTGTTGTTGTAGGGTTGACTTAGCTTAAAAGAAAAGATGCACGCGCTCTTGATTGTACTTGACTGATTGTTTCACGTTCCAGTATTGATTTCATATGATTGTAACTTATAAGTATAAGTTGTATCGATTTGTGCCCGTGTATGTGTTAGCCCTAGTATTGGCTAACACTCGTGAGTCTTGGTTTTCATTCGGCCCGTGTACTCGTTGTAGGTTTTCGGTCCTCTTAACTCAATGTAGTTAATGTTAAAATACATTATTGTATCACATTAGTTAAACACATTAACTATAAGTTTACAAGTCCACTCACTTATAAACACGAGTTTATAGTTTAAAGTCTTCCATTTCGATTTTGTTATTCCTAAAATAATTGTCATGTATGCCACCCTTTGTTTATAAAACAAAAGGTTTTTAGATCTCATGAGTTAAATCCCAATCCTCTTTGTATTATTTTAGGAAAATTCTTGCATAGCATCCACGAGTTTAACATATGTTCTTATTTATCTATTACTCATTGGATCGGTTACTATTATGTGGGCCGAACAATTTGGGCTTCAAAGGTGTGCCGGGCCGGTTTATTGGTGTTGGGCCGAATCTCACATGGCATTGGGCCAAACATTTTCTGTTGGACCTAAAGCAACAAACTGTTGGGCCGGTTGTTTGGTTAGGAATTTCACAAGTTATTGGGCCGAGGGAAACATAGGAGCTGGGCCCTGGATATTATGGGTTCGTTTGAGTCATGTGGCATTCCAGCGAACCTTCATGTCTGATGGTCACAGGTTCGGCATCCAGGTTAGGGTTCGGTGGAGTTGGGTTGATATTATAAGGTTTGTGGTTCAAAAAGTGTTTGTAGGGTTCGGCCATGTCTAATCATGGTTCGTCTGATGTGTTTCAACATGTAAGGTTCGGGGAGGTTCGTTTTCAATAGAAGGGTTCGTGGTACTTGAACAGCTCGAGGTTCGGTGGATGATGGCCATGCGAGCTCGGGAATGAGAAGGTTCGTAGGGTTAAGGGTTCGTGAACAGCCAAAAAGGCTCGGCTCTCGTAGAATGGTTCGGCTGGCTAACCGTGCATAGGTTTGTTCCTGTTGAGTTTCGCAGGAGAGGTTCGGCAGAGGTGCAAAGGTTCGTGACTCAGCCCCGCGAACCAATAGGGTTCGCCATGCCCACTGGTTCGTCCCATTCAGCCTAGCGAACCTGTTCCCAGCCCAATCATCATCGAGTCGAATATGGTTGTGAGGTTTTCATGTGATGTCGGTCATGCTACACTAACTTCTCGTGGTCATGGGGTTCCAGTGAGGAGTGTTTGAATCGATGTAGGTCAGTGGTCTCAACAAAACCCATAAAACCCTAAATCTCACAACTTTCCTTGGATCTTACCTCGATTTCGGCCGGATAAACCTCTAGATCTGTTGTACTTCTATGTAGAGGACGTCAAGAGCTTCGCGTGGGTTCAAGAATCACTCAAATTGGTCCACAAACGAGCAAGATATGATGAATTTAAGCTTAAAGATGATGTTGGTATTTTAGAGAGAGAGAGAAACCGGAAATTGTGTTTAGAGAGAGAGAGAGTGGAGGTTGGTGAAATGAAGTAAATGACTTCATTTAGAGTATTTATACTTCGAGTGAGTTCGGGTTCATTTCGGTTGCTCGGTTCGCGGTTTCATCGCGTATTCGGAACGTTACGCGTCATTTAAAATGTTTTGAATAAAAAGAAGTTATTTAATTATTCTGATGAGTTTCAAAATTGTAAAAATGTTATTTACTTAATTTTATTAAATTACAGTCGTCCTTGTCGGGTTTTCATTTTCGTTTCGTCGGATCGCATCACCATCGCGCGTATTCGTTCGAATCATCATTCGAACTAACACGACGATGGTTTTGCTTTCCGACTTTTGTTTTCTAATTCCCAGTCTTCATTTCAGAACGTTAAACTCACAGATATGTTTGTGTGAATCATCACCCACGCAAACACACTGTCAGTTCGTTATTCTGAAGCGACGCTGTAATTTAGTTTCAATTGTGTTTCCTCACTGTCGGACTCAGCTAAACATCCTGTTATCACATTATTTTCACATTGAAATGTCGGCCATCTGATTCCTGTCATCTATGGATATTAGATCCCAACCGATTTGTTTCTGTTAATTGTTTGCACACTGATGTTTCTCATGTTTAGTTGTGTTAACTGTACTTAGATTTTCACTTAAATACACACAACTAATGTTCCAAATGTACGTTGCACTTACAGTATTTAAGTTTAAACTAAAATAAATACAACGATTTCTTGTATTTAGACTTATGTTAATACAAACACTGTTTACACACATGTATATACACATAGTTACTGTAGATAGTACACGTACCGTACGGACTTGCCGGCCGGTCAGGTACTAGTTGTCACAGCATTGGAACATCAAAAAGAACTACCGTTGAACTTCTCCACATCGGAAGACATTAGCTGACTATGATCCTTTCGGAAGACAACCACTGCTTCGGAAGACATCAATTAATTCGGAAGACAATCTCCGATTTCTAAATAACTGATTGTATAATCAGCTTCTGATGAACATCTTTCAAAAGAATAACCACCGAGTCTCAACACAACTATCTCAACCTTGGAAGAACTGAAGATTTCTGAAGACACCTGAAGACTCTTGTTTCCGTAGTTGTTGACTTTGTATTAGTTGTACTATTCTGATGATTCAGTTTCTGTAACAGTGTCAGCTATTTGTCTTATTATTTCATGTCTTGTAACTATGAATATTTGGTATTTAATTCCCAAAATTCCCTGAGAAATTTGAATTACTTCCCCCAAAATTCCTTGTGCTATTATTCTGTTCTTCTCTCTTTCTAGCAAAAACTAAACAACGAAAATAACTTAGTGTAAAACTTCAGAGGGAGCTAATACGAAAGCTTTGACCGTGTGTCTAAAGTCTTTGTTCCTGGTTAAACAGCCTCTCCAAGTTTACAACAATAAGACTATGATTTTGTTAAAACATCGACTTAAGAATTTATGAATATTTTGTAACTACTTCATTTAAGCACATTAATGGTGCAACTATTAGATGTTTTAAAAAGTTCAAATTTATTCGTAATTTTGCGGTCAATATAAGTCATCCGATTTATTTATCTGGCTAAGAATTTACGAGACGTCACACCCTAGGACGGGTTGTTACAGTGGCCTCCCAGGCGCGCAACAGAGGGGTTTGTCAGACCTAAATAGTACTATCCAAGATTACCACGCTATGTGCCCCGCACTACTAACGGTCCGAGTTTTGTTTTTGAGGACTTTCTTGTGATATGTGCCACACATATACATTTAGTGATAAAGCATGTCCATATGTGTCCAAAATAGGTGTGTTTTTTGAAAATAGTTTTTATGCAATGTTTTCTCCACCCAAGGTAGAAAATAGAAAACGGGGCCGTGAACTCACCTCATTGGGCATTTTCCGGTTTGTGTGTTCTCAACCTACGAATGCTAGCACTTCCTAGTGATCATTTATAACCATTTAGGTTGTGATTATATGTTTTTTGGTGTGTTGTGTCCATACAAATCCAAGTGTTGGTGTGCTCAACCGAGTGTTTGTGTGTTGACTTACGTGGACTCGACGAATCGTTGATGCCACGTTTGTTGTGTTTTGTTCGTTTATGTGTTATTTTGACCTTAACACGCAAGTAGGACATCATTATGCATCATATGATCCTAATCATGACATCATTCACACAAGTCACGTATGAAATCGTAAAAGTTTCCATTTCTGGAAAGTTACTATTTGTGGAAAGTTACTATTTTTGGAAAGTTGCTATTTTTGGAAACTTTCTATTTTTAGAAAATTTATTTTTCTGGAATGTTTATTTATGAAATCCCATTTCATCAAACTAATAATTTTAGTATGTTTTCAAAAACACATTAAACATGTATAACATGTCATTTATGCATAAATCATTGTTTATGCCATTTTCCACCAAAATAAAGTTTCCTTCTTTAGTAAGTATCCACTTAATAATTTGTTTTTACAAATCAAGGTTTCAAATACGTTTATATAATCATTCTTAAACATATTGCGGCCTACTGCGGTTCCCGACTCCCGAGCAACCACTGGCCGCTGGGCATGCTCCCTCCGCCTCCGGCCTCCTACCTGCGCATGGCTTAGTGGCTGTAGCTCACCGAGTCACCTGTTTACTACCTCTAAGGTAATTTTTTTTTGCATAATTTAATAATGTTTATTGCTTTTATCAGTTATTCTGTTGATGTACTAATTGTAAAACTTCTTGTTGTTATTTGGTTATTTTTGTTGTTTAGGCATTTAGAATTTTTTGTTTGAATCAATATAGAAATAGAAAGGTTTTTATTTATTTAGAGATTTATGTTTTTAGTTTGAATAAATAATTTGAATCAACATTTAGGTTTAGGTCATTTGGAAAGACATTTAGGTTATTTTGATTCGTTTTTCAAAAGTTAGGTTATTTTGATTTGTTTAAATCAACATCTAGTAATTTACTCTTTATCTATTTCACGCATAATGAAAATTATTAGACATTGTTTATTTTTATTGTTTGACCCGACTTTACCCGAATCATCGATCCAATCATTTAACCCAGCTAATGGCAGTTGATTGCAAAAAAAAAATTTTTTACCACGTAAGGTCCCTCCCCCCTTTACGAACATATGAAGCTCGTAATTGCTCTCCACTATATATATATATCTTTTTGTAAACTGTATCCTAGATTTATTATTAAATCAGTTAAACCGTTATTAAAAATCAAGAGGAGATAATTATTCTTTTGCTAAGGCATTTAAAATATCAAGAGAAACTTTTGGGGTTGATAAATTTTTATATATAGGGGAGGTTCTGTTGAAACCACCATTTTTGAGAAAACTAATCAAAATCATTACCAATTATATATTTTTTTATTTTTTCATTTTTATTTTACATTATTATAAGGTAAGAAACGTACAAAAAAGAATAAAAAAATATTTTATTTTGTTACATATATGTAACTTGTATGTTACATATACCCATTACATATATGTAACTTTATGAGTTACATTCGTAACTTTATGAGTTACATATTGGTAACTATGGGTTTCTCTTGGTTATATATATATATATATAGGGAGATGATAAAAAATTAACTCTTTCTTATTGCGTTAACCGAATAACTACATCTTATTACTTTGGGGGCCACATTAAAGTAAATTTAAAGGTGTAAGTTTTTTCTTCTTTTTTAATTGATTTAATTAATGTATGGCTCACTTATATTAACAAAAAAAAAGAAGAAAAATATACACCTTTATATTTAATTTAATATATTAAATATTAAAGACTAACTTTTATAAATCAGTAGCGTAAAATATAATTTATGTAATTATTAAAATTTAAACGAATAAATTAAAAAAATAACGTTAAATATAAGAAAAAAAAATGTAATTTTTTCTATTTTTTTACTTTACTTTTTAAATAAATTAAAAAACGACATTGGTTTTTTCTTATTAAAAAAAATTAATATTAAAAATTTCATATCTTATAAACTCTTTATAAATGTTTTTTTCTAATAAAAAGACAAATAATATTATTAGTTATTAATATTATAATTATTTATTTAGAAAGAGAATTTAATTATTTAATAGGAGAGAATTAAATGAATTTGATAGGAAAAATTGACATGTGGCTTTAGTGTTCTAATATTATGACAAGTGGCAAACTTTATTTTTCTTTATTAGTATAGTAAGATTTAAGGTTGGCCTCTAAGTAAATATGGGTTACGTTTATATGTGTAAACGAGCCGAGCCGATCCTGAGCTCGTTAAGGCTTGAGATCGGCTCGTGTAAAGAAAATAATTGATGTAAAGTGAGCCTAACACTTTTATTACATCACTGTAATTAAATAATTGATACAATGTAATCCATATTTAATTTACAGTGATATAACAAAAGTTTTATGATCAGTTTATATTATTTATTTAATTACATTGATGTAATTTACTGTTGTAAAAAAATCAAAATAATGTGTTATGTGTATGATCATTTCATTGATGTAAATCCCAAATTTTTAGTCCAGATAAACTAAAAGTTACGTTTATAATAAATTTAAAAATATTTTGTAACGAACTTGGGATTACATTGCTGTAAATTAAATATGGATTGCATTGTATCAATTATTTAATTATAGTGATGTAACAAAAGTGTTAGGCTCACTTGTATCATTTATTTGGTATAAACGGGGCAATCTCAAGCCTTAACGTGCTCAAGATCGGCTCGATTTGTTTACATAAAAAACGTAACTCATATTTAATTTACAACAATGTAATTAAAAGTCGTTACAAAAATGTGTTATGTTTATAGTTACATTAATGTAAATACGAACATTTGAAAAAAAAAACTTAATTAAGAGTATAACGGAATTAAAAGGAAAAATAAGATGAGAAAATGATACAACTTTTATACAAAAAATAAGACGAGTAAATACGAACATTGATGTAAATTCGAACATTCAAAAAAAATAAAATAAAAAAAACCTAGTTAAGACTATAACAATTTAAAAAGAAAAATAAGACGAGTAAAATAATGCAATTTTTATACAAAAATATTATAGTATAAAAAAGTTATGAATGTATAAAAAAGGAGGATAAACTTTAAATAAATAATTAGCTTTATTTAATTATATTAGAGGGTGACACATAACGTCACCATATTAAATATAGTTTTTTTTATATGGTACAAAAGACTAAAATCTCCTTCTTTATTAAATAATCTTTGATGACACATGACACAATCTTATACATTTAACTTTTAAATTAACCGTATCATTAGATTTGAGTTAATGAGTTATTGTTTAATCTAAAGGTTTTTATATGATCCTAATCATATAGATATATATAGATACACATGTATATATAGACACACACACATATACATATGTGTGTGTATATATGGGTGTATTGATATATATATATATATAGGGGAAGGTTCCATTGTTAACCCTCCCTTATAGCGTTAACCGCTTAACCCTCGCGTTTTTTGCCCGAATCTTAATTTTTTTTCATGGTTTTTATTTTGCAAAAATAAGGGGTTTCTTTTTTGTGTTTTTGCTAATTCATCACCGTTTAGAAGTTATTGTAAGTGTAAGTTACTTACACTTACTTACAATCCGTATCTGATGCAGTAAATGTAAGTAACTATAAGTAACTTACACTTACAATAACTTCTAAACGGTGATGAATTAGCAAAAACACAAAAAAGAAACCCCCCTATTTTTGCATAATAAAAACCATTAAAAAAAATTTAAGATTCGGGCAAAAAACGCTAGGGTTAAGCGGTTAACGCTATAAGTGAGGGTTAACATTTGAACCTCTCCCTATTTATATATATATGTGTGTCTCTATATGTCTTGTCTAGGAGTAGCATATGTCTTTAGATGTATTTATTAGATTTAAATCGAAATTAATGCAATAAACTATATTTTTCTTCCAATTTGATGTGCAATAAATGCATATATTAGTTTTAAATTATAGTCAATTCCTAATTAAACTGGACTCTTGTCAACATTAATTGTCGAATAATGAAGGTGCAGTAGGGATGAAAGAAGGTGACATGACTCATTGATAATCAAACGAATTCAAGTAAATTTTTGATATCTTCTTTTAGACATGGCAATTTAAAGTGAATTAAGTTGCGAGATGTTCTAAGTGTTAACGATCATGATATATGCTAAGTGGCTCTATTTCGATTAGATTGGAGTGTTTATGTAGTGCATGCTACTACTGTTAAGTCAATTAATTGGTTGGCTTGGGGTCTTTACATAAGGACATGTTATTGACGAACCGGTGCCACAAAAAACAAAACAAAATAAAATAAAGAAATGAAACACTGAATTATGTTTTGAAAAGGGACACAGGCTTAACATATATAATATTATTTTACACAATCGTGTTGCAGTTTTTATGCATTCAAAGTTCTATTTGATATAACATATATACATAATAATTTACTTCTAACATTATTGAGTTTCTTGTATTCCTTATATTTTCAAAGTTACTCTTATAGATCAGCTAATACAACGACGCTAAGTATTGGTGAAAAAAATTATAGGATGTTAGTTTTCAAATAGTAAGAGGTCAAAGTTTTCAAATAGTGAGAGAAACTAGTGTGAGTCTTCCACATTAGAAATATGGAAGAGCCTTTTTTTTTTCTTTTTTTTTTCTCAGCTGGTATCTTAATTTGGTATGATTGTGCTTCTTAAGAATTTTACTTTGTGTTTAAGTATTTCTTTTAAAAGGTATAATGTAGAAGGCAAAACATGTATTTATAAGCACACGAGATAAATAGTAGTTTGACTAATTGTTTTGCTACGCACAAAACAAAATAATCTATTATGGTCATTTTGATAGATAACTTTTTCAGCCATACATGATGCATGCATGAATACATGACTACGGTAGTAACACCAGAAAATACAAATATGTAAATGGCCATTAAAACTTAGGACCTCTTAATAGCTATTTCTTTTTAACCAGAAAAATCGTAGTAATTTTTTATACAGTTTCTTTAACTATAGAAGCATACTTAATTAAATTGAAGTTTAATGTTTTTTGTTGTACATTTTATACCAAAACCTCGTTACATTTTAACCATGTGCTTAGAGTGGTTAAGCCCTCATTTAAGGGGATGAGGAATAGAGCATGCTCAAAGCACTCATTGAATGGGATAAGGAATAGAGCAGGCTCAAAGCCCTCATTACATTTTAACATGTGTGAAAGTACTAGTTGTCACACTCTTTCCATGTTAAAGAAATTTCGTCCTGAAATATACATTGTTCTATCGGTTTCGTATTCCTTTGCAAACAGGTGTGGATATACGTGCTTCATGTGATCTTTATGCTACCATTTAAACTCTAGGCCGCGCTTTGAAGGTCATCACCCTTTAATAATCGGGGTTCGACTTCATTTTAACCATTTTACTTCCTGATCCTTGATCTCGACAAGTTACAGGATGAAATGAAGTTGGTCATCAAGCCGAACTTCCTCACGTGGTATGATTAATGATTCCTCAGAAAGACATTTCTTGAGTTTGATACGTGAAAAATGTCGTAGACTCCACGAAATTCATCGGGTAAATTGACCTTGTTTGCCACCAAACCAATTCTTTCAACGATTTCGAGCGGTCCTACATATTGTGGATCGAGTTTACCCGTTTTTCAAAACGAACAACGTTCTTCCAAGGGGACGCTTTCCACCTGAATCGGTTATCAACTAGAAATTCTAATGGTTTTAAGCGTTTATTGGTGATCTCAGGCCGCTCTGATTTTCTCCTGGGTTTGAGCGATTTTGTCCATGCTTTCTTGTATGATCTTAGGGCCTTCGATTTGATTTTCTACCACTCCGATTCATCATATCTGCGACCGACATTTTTGACCATACAATCTTCAAATAGCTCGTACCCAATGCAGGCATGATAACTATTGTTGTAGGAGTGTTCGATAAGTGGTATGTGTTTTTCCTTATTTTTCCCAATTTCCACTGAAGTCAACTACACGGATTCGAAGCATATCCTCCATGGTTTGTATGGTTCTTTAGCTTTGGCCATCCGTTTGTGGATGATATGCCATGCTAAGATTGAGTCGTGTCCGTATAGATTTTTGTAATGACTGCCATAACCGAGAAGTAAAACAAGTGTCATGATCAGAGATAATGGACAAGGGCACATCATGTCTTTTTATGATCTTTTTCACATATAGTTTAGCCAATATCTCCATAGTATAAGTCTCACGCATGTGTAAGAAATGAGCAAAATTGGTCAATTGATCAATTATTACCCAAATAGTATCATACTTGCTTGATGTTCGTTGTGGTTTACTCCCACTTCCATTGGTGTCTATCTGGTTGTTCTAGTAAACTTGATCGTTTCCGGTGTTCAACTTTTACTTTCAGCCTTGAGAAGCACCTCCTAACATAGCTTTCCTTGTCTTTCTTCATCCCAAGTCACCAATAGAACGTTCTAAGGTCCTGATACATTTTATCGGTTTCTAGGTGAATTGATTATCGGGTAAATCACACCATCGGATTTTGTCTCGAAATGTTTCTTTGCACCACAGTCGATTTCTTTCTTGAGATTGTTTCTTTCCATTGCTTGTTGTTGAGCCTGTAGGATCTGATTCGATAAGCTTGTTTGCACAATCATTCCAATTGATCTGACGCATAGGGGTTTGATTCTTTCTTTTCAAGGCATCGACCACTACATTGGCCTTGAGATGGTAGTATTTGATCACGAAGTCGAAATCTTTTAGAATCTCAACCCATCGTCTCTTTCTCATGTTGAGTTATTTCTCATCAAGGATGTGTTGTATGCTCTTGTGATTTGTGATTGTTGTTCACTCTTACCTGTATAAATAGTGTCTCCAGATTTTAATGGAAAAATGACTGCTACTTGGCCTTGTGATTGTTGTTCACTCTTGTGATTTGTGATTGTCATGTTCGATAATTTAACAATGTAAACCTATTCAAAAGAATCATGAGTTCACTATCTACTAATTGTATAGGATATCAAAATGATTCACATGTAATAATTAAAAGATATGCACATTCCAAAAGTCACTAGGTCTTCTAATTGGGCATCCTAGTGAGTATCCTGAGCACCTAGACTTAAACCTATTCGTCACCTGCGAAATCATGTAAGAAAACAAAGTCAACATATGGTTGGCGAGTTCATAAAGATTAGTATTGAAAACCATTGAAAGAATTTTGTATGTTTAGCCTTTTCCAAAATCCCTTAGAGTCTCCACCTTAAACTCACTACTAAAATCATCCCGTCATGTCAAATCTGCTTCATTAGAGTTTGAAAACAAAGTTTGAGTTCACAACTGTAGGTGACTGAAATCTGAAGGGTGGCTACTAGAGTCACAAGCGATGATTAGCTGTACCGACCACCAGAGTAACTTCAGTGTAACTTTTAGCATTGGTGCGTAGTTAGAGGATACCCATCAGATGACACATAGTCAACTGAATGGAATCATAATCATCCTAGCCACTCCTTATAAAACATTGAGAGTTGACAATGAAGGTCACTGAATGACTAGTTGGGGTTGACACCATGTGAACGCTTGACGACCAATAAGTCTGCCTTAACAAGTCCTTGTTAGTATTGAGTATTGTGTATTGAGACTTTCCGTACCATGTGAACATGTACCTGTTACTAACCCAAATCCCATCCGCATATGCGTCCACTTGGGCACACCAACCACTTCTATGTGTTTGAGTTTGTATGAGTTTTTATGAGATTGTATGTGTATGTATGAGTATGTATGGGTTTTGTATGAGTCTTGTATGAGAAAGTATTTGTATGTTAAAATCTATGTATGAGAAAGTATATGTGATCATAAACATTTCCAAGCATAAGTATGCAATCAATTTAAACAAGTATATCATCATGAATATAAATTAGTTATAAAACATGACAAACATTTATGTAAAACATTACACATGTTTCAGTCCCACGGTTTATAAAACCAAATAGTTTAAAAGTGACAATGGACTCACCTGTGTTGTTGTGTGTTTGAAACGAATCAAGAATCCACACATTCGTTTGTTGTGGATTTAGTGGCTTCAACACCTGGTTTCATTGATTATAGTTTTTATATTATAAGTATTTGATGTTTTTTTATCGTTGTGTTTAGGGATACGTGTTTAGACTAAGTGCCCTAATTATATTTCTGGTGATTTACTAGGTCTTTGGTCTTTGTTGCCTTATTAGCTTACCGTTCTTGAAACTTTACACATAACTAATTAGAACTTAAACTTATTTGAATAAGTTTTGTTTTTAGAACACATGTTTTCAGTTATTAGAAACCATTTGTCACAAAACTATATTTGACTATGAAGAAATTAAACTTATTTTATAAAACTCTTTTTGTTGATTTATATCATCTTTTCAAAAGTGACTAGTGTTTCCTTTTAGACACCTTAACCACATGATATTGGTTAAGTTATCTCAATGAAACATATGCTTAGTTTAGAAATCTTATGTTTTATAAGTGTAAAAAGGTGACTAGTTCAAAAGTGGCTTGTTTCATAACCATTAGTATCACATGATCTTATAAGTCTTGTGTTATTATTCAAACTCTTGTGTCCTTTGTAGTTGTTAAGATTTGTTCATTTAAGGTTCAATTTACTTGGAGGATATCAAAGAACTAGTATCGACAATGTTTAGGTAGTATCTATGAGGTTTGATTCGTTTTAGACTTAATGAACACTAAATGGTTCCTGCCGAGACTATAGTATCGACAGTACAACATTTTCCATCACTTAAGCCATCGATACTGCTAGTATTGATGGCCACTTGGGCCCACCCTCTTGGAGACCATCAACTTTTTCAGTCTCGACCAAGTTTCATCAACATTAGATCTGTCGAACCTAATAGGTTCGATGGGATTGTGAGCTGCACATGGAAGGGGAACATCGATACTATTAGTTATGACCTTCAACCATCGATACAATTTTCAAGATTTTACGCAACAATCTTCAACCATTATAATTTTTAAAATAACATGTCCCATGAGTCCTAGACTCATTTTCGAGCAAATCCTAAGTGATTTGAAGTGTTAAAACCGATTTACAAGCTCAAAGCGCTGAAATGGAGAAAACCCTAAAACAACCAACCCTTCTCACTCGAATCACGATCTTTTGAGCTCGTTTTGAAGTAAAACCTTCGTACTTTCGTTTTCCTCTCATTGCAAGAATCATTTTGTCACCAAGAACGTCCGATTTGGTTGAGTTTTGACTAGGTGGAGTTTGGTTTTTGTAGAGAGAGAAAGTAGAGAGGGTGGGTTCGGAATTTTCTAGAGAGAGAGAGATGAGCTGCGATAAATGATGTGGGTGGAGGTGATTTAGGTCTTGTATAGTCCGGGTGTGTTTGGTTTATTTGGTTTCGTTTTAACGTGTCGTTTTAGTTCCGTTACGTAAAGTTATGTATATTTATAAAAATATATATTTTTAAATGTTTTTAAGTGGTAATTCATAATAAATATTCTAAATATCTTTTTATTATTTTTAATGTTTCAAAAACGTTATTTATATCGTTTGATCGGATCGTATCGTTTTCGAGCGTATTCGTAAAGAACGTCACCCGTACGAACACGACAACAACTTTACTTTCCGATTTGGTTTTCTAGTTATAAGATATCATTCAGAACGTTAAACTTACAAACATATTTGTGCAAATCGTCACCCAAATGAATACACTGTTAGTTTAGTATTTGCATAACGACATCCGTTATTGTTTTGGTTTGAATATCCTCACGTATGTTTATACATAGTATATCCTAACTAACATCAATATATATGTTATCATTCAACAGTGTATCATCATATTTGAATCTGTGTTGTGTTTGTGTGTGTAGCATGTCACTATTTGTATCGGAAGCTTTAATCAACATTCGGAAGCTTTGTATTTTTTCATGTAAGCTATCCCTTCCGAAGTATTCAGTCTTCCAAAGATCTAACATATCATCTGAAAGACTAACGACTTCGGGAGGAAGGCCTTATTCTTCTGTTGTGTCTCTTGGACTTTTAGGGATGAGACCAGGAGCCTGGAGAAGTTTGAAAGCATCAGACTTTAGATCCTACAGTCTCCCATAGGCTAATGCTTCCAAAACTTCAATTTATATAGTCAAAAAGATCATTCAGAGTCCTCATCTTTTTAGCTCTGCCCTTGGCCCATCTGATGGCAATGTTGCCACTTATTGTTTGGATTGAGGAGGGGAAGGTTTTCAAGATCAAATACTATAGATACATTAACCTTTGGAGATCTTCAAGATTTAGTTTCATGATGCCGTTATTATTATGTTTCAAGGTAAACATGTTACCTTTTGCACAAAAACTCTATTCTATAACAAGAAGATAACATCTAATGGGTTTTGGAGGTCCTTCAAACTCAAAGGGTGAGTATCCTTCGGAATCATCCTCAGGCTCATATTCAGAAATCTTCTTCCTTCTGGCCATAGACTTCCTCCTTTTTGTAATGTTTTGATATCCTTCACCTTGTTCTCTGACCTCTTGTCTTGTCTCTCCTTCCTTAGTTCATGTGGCTTCCTTGAATGCTACTATCTTGGTAGCATCCGTATTTTTAGTTCTCCTCACATATTCTCTTATGGGTTCCTCATGATCAAAAGTTGTTGATGTTTTTTTTTATTTCTTGTTTATTTTGATCACTGAGGAAGGAGGCACATTATCTTGAGAAGGTCTTGATGGAAGAGAGATAGGCTCTTTCTTTGGAAACATTGCCTAAGAGACATTTACATACATGTACCCCTCTCCTTCTTGAATTTCTTGAGCAGAGAGAGGTCTATCAAAGAGGATTCTTCCACCTTGAATCCCAAGGTTAAGGCCCTGCCATTGAGCCTGGATCTGTTCCACTAAATGTAACTCTCCCCTGGCTATTTGTTTTCGATTTCTTTTACATGTAAATCCATGGTGGATTTCTTTACAAGACCAAGCTGTTGTTTAGAGAAATTATAGTTCAGAAGGAACTTCTTCGTACATTCTCTATAGGCATCATTTTTTTATTTCTTGGTGGATGTTGCCACAACTTTGGAAGCAACAATAGCCTGTTCGAGCTGCTGCACCTTTTCCAGCTCAGTCATCACTCTAGGTACCAACCAGGTGAGTACCTCATCCAAGTCATATCTTTTTTCTTTGAGGAGAGTGGATAATTTGAGCAAATCTTCATCCATAGAGGTATGCAGAAGTTGTTGGGTCTTTAGAGTCACTTGCGTTGTAGTCCGAAGAGGAGACTCATGGTCCATGGAAATTTGAGAGTTTTGATCTTGAGCAACTTCCATGGAGATGTTAGCATCTTCAGAAGAAGATGAGCTAGATTGGTGAAAATAGGCCCCAAAGAACTGATCCAATTTATTATCCAACTAAGTAGTGGATGGTATGGGTTCTTAAGACTGCTCACTCTCACTTCTGACTTGAGTACCTGTCTCCTTATTGATCACTGTCTCCCCCATTTTTGGAGCATCAACAATAGGACAGATGAAGGGCAGATGACTAGGATCAGGTTGAAAGGTATTGCACACAAACGAGGGCGACGATGCCAATCGTGGTTGGTAGCATCCTTTTCCTTAAAATGCAACCTCAGAGTAGCTACTTCTGATTCAAGAGAAGCTACCCTAGATTCAAGTGTGTTTATGATAGTCGTCAATTCATTTTTAGAAGGGCCCTCCTCCACCTTAGTAGAATCATTGGACAATGGAGTCTTAAACCTAGCTTCTGCATATCCATCACCAGATGTGGATCTTGGCACCCTAGATTCCCCTCATTGAGAAGGACTTCAAAGAAGTCATCCCTAACATGGTTTGCCAAAGAAGAGGTCCTATTGCTTGTACTGCTGTCCAATTGAATCTGAAGAAGTTCAACAGTAGTAGCAGCCTCTTCTGTATTGACACTTTCATTACTCCTACGGTCAACCTTTGACGGTGTAGGCTCTAGGTCAGGAAACTTGTGCTGAAATTCAGTTACCACTCTCAATAAAGTTAGGGAAGTTGGAGAGACTGAGTCATTCTGAACATTACTAGAGGCTTCTTAAGCCAAGGTAGTTGTATGATTGGGGGGCATTTACTGGTGAGTAGTTCCTATGGACATGGGAGAAGGTGCTGAGGTCTTTCAGGCCGTTCTGGAGTATCCACTGAACCTAGTGGAAGATTAAGTGGGTTATCAGCAGGTGTGGCTGGCATCTTAGGCAAAGTTTTTCCTTTATTCAGTCTTTTGGACTTTTTCTTTGAGGGAGCGGAAGAAAGAGCCTGAACATCTATAGAGAGTCGTTCGAGGTTTCATATCCATTTGTAGGTAACTGTTGTGGAATGTGGCAATGTTGTTGATGAAGATGGGGGATCAACATCTGCTGGGTTTGCAGAGCTGTCGCCTTCCAGAGCGTGAGGCTCCATGGAGGCAAGAAGAGGAGTGCAAACCATAGAAAACGAAGCACTCTTCTTCTTAAGTGGAAGAAAATCCTTGGCAGTAACTAAGGGAACAGTGTATGTATTCCCAATACATGAGAGAGATGAACTCAAATCATAGTTAAAAATATGCTGTAAAAACCTGGGATGCATACAAAACAACTTAGAGGATGAGGTTATTCACTAAATTATTGAAAATTAAGTATGAGAAGTTAAGGGTTTGATTGGTAAACAATCCATGGATAACCAAGGCTAGTTCGTATTGAATTTGATCCCAACCTCGTGTCCTATTAGACAGACAATGCAAAAACAAATGTAGGAGCTACATGTAATTATAGGACACTCTACCATTCAAATATGTTGCTGAAGCAAGAGGACCTTTGTATCCCATTAAGATTAATATGCTGACAAACAATCTCCGCTATGATGAGAATAGAATGATTATCAATGGTGGCAGAAATTGATTTACCATTTGAATCAGATGTAACTGAAGCAGTGGTCAAGAACTGACGATGATGTGATTCATAGACCAGCGGATTGACTGTTAAGGCAAAGCAGTACCTGCTCCTTTAAGGAAAGGAGATGATTGGTGAGAAATCAGCATCGTTCTCCTTTTGATAACTCAGCTGAAAGGTTATGAGCAGCTTTGAATTGAAGAGCAGCCGTTTTTTATATTTTGGATGAAGAATTTTAGGGTTTTAATCAAAGAGAGAATTGAGATGAAAAAGTCGAGATAGGAATTCAAAAGGGGTGGGAGACTTTTATACCTTCAGATCTCAGAGCATTTAATACAGAGACACATTTAAAATTTTAGATCCGTGAGTCAGGGAATGATGCTTCCGACCGTACAATATTGAAATTGAAAAAAAACTGATGATGTAGACATCGGAAGAGGCTAATGCATTGGAAGAAAGTGATGCATTAGTGATTATTTTGTAGGAAGCGTTTTCTGATGAGTTATTATAAGTGGTTTTGAACTTCTGAAGGTCAGTCATTATACTACATAAGTGGTTTTGAAATTCAGTGGTTTTGAATTTTAGTGGTTTTAAGATTTCAGTAGTTTTGAAATTTGCATAGTTCAGTTTGCAAATCCAGTGGTTTCAAATTTTTCAAAATTCAGTGGTTTGCAAATTCAGTACTTTCAAACTTTTCAAGATTTAGTGGTTTGCAAAATTTTAAAAATTTAGTTGTTTGAAAATTCAGTAGTTTCAAGTTTTTCAAAATTCAGTGGTTTGCAAAATATTTAGGCTTCGGAAGATGCTTTCCTTCTGAGAAGAGAAAATGATTTATTCTTTTTCCGAATTCCAACAATATATCGAGAGACAGGTCATACTTCAATAGAACTGATATCTAAGAAATGTTGAATTTCTCCGAAAAGCATCTTTAAATTATTCAAAGTTAATCATAGCAATGGTAGTGATGAGGTACCTGAATCTTCCTTCATCAAATGCTTTGGGGAGGAGGTCAGCAAGATTATGTTTAGTATCAACTTTAATTAAGTGAATAAAGTTTTTTTCTGCACAGTCTCTTATGAAATGATATCTGATATCAATGTGCCTAGTTTTGGAGTGCTTGACTGGATTGTTTGTAATGGAGATTGCACTAGAGTTCTCTACTTGTTTAGGGGTGTCAGAGAATTCTATTTCATAGTCTTTCATTTGGTTTTGAATCCAAATAACTTTAGCACAACAACTAGAGGCAATGATGCATTCTGCTTCTACTGTAATTGTTGAGAAACAAGTTTGCAACTTACATTGCCATTAAACAATTCTAGAGCCAAGAAATTGGTAGCCTCCAGATGTTGACTTTTTGCTGATATTGGAACCACTGTTTGTATACGCCATGAAATTGAAGTTTGAAATCTATGGATACCATAATCCCAATTTGGGTTTTTCTTTTAAATATCTGAATATTCTTTTAACACCAAGCATGTGGGACCCTTTTGGATTTGTCTGAAATCTGGAGCATAGGCAGGTGGCAAACCTGATATCAGGCTTAGTTGTTATTAGGTACATCAAAGAGCCAATCATTGCTCTATACTAGTGCTGATCAACATCCTCCCCCTCAAGATCAGGGCTTAAAGATGTTGTTTTAGATTTTGGGGTACCTAGAGCATTGCAATCATTCATCTTGAATCGCTCAAGAATGTCCTTAATATACATAGAGTGATTAATGAATATTCTTGTAGAGGTTTGTTTCACTTGAAGTCCAAGAAAGAAACTAAGTTCTCCTATTTACCTCATCTCAAATTTGGATTTCATAAGTGATTCAAACCATTTACAGACATATTCATCTATCGATCCAAAGATTATGTCATCAACATACACCTCAACAATTAAGCATGATATGTTGAATGGAATTCTTGAAGAAAATAGTCTTTTCAATAGTTCCTCTCTTTAACCCATTTCTAAGAAAAAAAGATGATAAGGTTTCATACCATATTCTGTTAGCCTGATGCAGCCCATATAGGACTTTATCAGGCTTCCATACATGATCATGGAATTTTGGATCCTCGATTCCAAAAGGTTGGAACACATACACTTCCTTATCTATTTTTCCATATAGGAAAGCACTAATGGCATCCATTTGAAAAACTTTGAAGTCCTTTGCAGCTCCAAAAGGCTAAAAATATTCTAATAGCTTCAATTCGGGCTACTAGTGCAAAGACATCATCATAATCAATTCCTTCTTCCTGAGTGTATCCTTGAACACCCGGTCTTTCTTTGTTTTTAATGACAAACCTTTGACATTTTTTTTTGTTTTTGAACACCCATTTAGCTCCTATTTCCGATTTTCCTCTTGGAAGACAAAAAATCTTCCATACTCCTTGCCTTTCAAATTTAAGAAGTTCCTCTTCCATTGTTTCTACCCAGCTGCTGTCTTTCAGTGCTTTAACAACTTTCATTGGTTCTAGTTGGGATAGAAAGCAAGAAAACAAGCAAATGTTTGCATTATGTTGGGAACTTCTGGTCCTGACTCCTTCATCTGTGTTACCGATTATTTTTTTATCAAGATGTGTATTATGAATTTGAAGTCCTGGAATCACGGCTACCTGAGAATTCAAATCAAGATTGCCAATCTGTAGATCCGTTATTACAACCTCAAGTTGGTTTCTTGCATGTTTTGTGGTCTTTGAGCAGTTATGAGCTGATCGTCTATAGATTGATAATCTTCTACTGTTTTGGTGTCTTTGGGGAGACTGCCAGGTTCCTTTTCATATGTGGAGTGGACATTGCACCACTTAAAGGATTGGCTTGTGATGAAGTGATGGTTTCTGATTGAGAATATGTGTGTTGAGAGGATACCAAATCTGTTAAATGTTGTGCTGAAGGTGTTGGTAGTTCTATTCGATAATCACTTTCTTTTCCGAGTTGATATGAAGTTGTTTCATTTGTCTGAGTTCTTATAGCATACTCTTTTGAAAGATTAAATGCAGATGTGAATCCCTTAGGATCAAATAGCTAGTCGGGACCAATTCTAGGATAATTGAAAATGTGTTCATCATATTGAACATTCGCGCACTCTTCAATGATTCTGGAGTTTTTGATGTATCCTCTGTATGCCTTAGCATTGGTAGAGTGTCCAACAAAATATCCCTCAACCGATTTCTCAGCAAACTTGGCTAAATGTTCCTTGGTATTTAAGATGGTGCATTGACATCCAAATGGTTTGAGAAATCCATTAAATGGTTTTCCCTTATGCCATATCTCATAAGTAGTCATACCATAAGTCTTAACTATCAAAATCCTATTCTGAACATAATAAGCAGTGTTGTCCGCTTTTGAACAAAAAGTTATTGGTAGTTTGGCAAAAGAAAACATGGTTCTAGTAGCCTCAATCAGTGTCCTGTTCCTTCTCTCAGCAACATCATTTTGTTGTGGAGTAGTAGGATCTATGAATTGTCTTGTTATACCCTTGGATTCACAAAATGAATTTAAAGTATGGTTTTTGACTTATGTTCATTGATCAGATCTAATGATTTTAACTTTGTGGTCACATTCATTTTCAATTCTTAAGATGAATAACTTGAAGATTTCGGCTGTTTCATCTTTGGTGCTCAGGAAAAACACCCAAGTGCATCTTGAAAAGTCACCAGTGACTACTAGACAGTATGAATTTGTGCCTCATCTTTTTACACATGTGAATTCTTTTGATGGCAAACCTGTTACTAGCTGATTTTTAACACGTTTATTCATATTATTGAGATTCACGTGACATAATCTTCTTTGCCAAAGAGATGATTCATCAAGTGATGCTTTTGAGACAAAGCAACTTATATTACTAAATGGTGAAGTTGTGCACATGTGCATATACATGTTGTTCCTTGTGGGAGCTCTAAGCAGAATTAGTTCGCCTGGAACAATAAAATGAACATTCTTAAAGATTACTTTCTTATTTGACATTGTGCCTCTTCCTGTGATGTACCCATCTACTGGATCACTTCCGAATGCAACAGATCCTCCAAAGAATGGTTCTTATTTGTGCAGATGAGTGTTGTTGCCTGTCATGAGCCTGGAGCAGCCACTATCAACTATCCACATGTTACTTCTAGAATACTGCTACTCCGCCACATGAATATAGGTGGATTAGTTTCTGATGGGAACCCAAGCCAAGGTGGTCTTGGGTTTGCCCTCTACATCATTGTACGTAAATTCCATTAACTTTAGGGTGTTAAAGCAGAAGCATTTGAAGATGATGGTATTGTTTCTTTTCTTTTGCATATCATTTTGGGTTTGGTTTTAAATGAGGAATGTTTAGACTTTGCCTCAGCTCCAGATCTCTAATTTTGCTTTTGAAAGACCCTTGTTTCTTTGGGTAGCAGATTCTTCTTCTTATTCATAGTCATCCACATTTCTGAAGTTCTCTTCTTTGTGTTCTTCTGAATGTTGTTCTTGTTTCTGCAGTCTTATTCTGAAGACCTATGCTACTTTTCTTTTGCCTATCGATGTTTTTTGACTGTTTCTTCTTAAAGTATGATCTTCTTTTATCAGTTTTTGTATAATTTTCTTCCGAGGAGGAAGACAAACTGGTGGTTCTTTGGTTTGGCACATCTCTTGTTGTTTGTGAGGATTTTACTTCCGCTTATTTGATTATAAAAAGCAATCAGCTACATAATGATCAAAGCCTCCACACACAAGGCATTCATTATGATTTCTTGCACTTTTTTGATTATTGTTTCTTGATGATGACTTAGAAACATAGTTTGCATGATTAGTTTTATTGCATGTGGACTGAGATATTCCACCACAATAAATGCCGAAGTGAATTTTCTTACTGCAAGATTGATGTTCAAAGGTCTTTCTGTTTCCTGATTTTCCTATGTATGGCTTGTCAGATGGACATGTCATATATTCACCAGATGATGTGCTTTATGCTTGAACATAGTTAGATTTTACAAGCACAGTTTTATTTTTTCTGACTTTGTTAATTTGTTTTGAAAATGTTTTTGGATTCTTCACAAGTAATGATTCATCATAATGAGATGAACCTTCTTTCGGAGTGGAACAATCATCTGTTCATTCTTCTTATTTGACTATCTTGTGTATGTCAAGGTTTTCATCATACACAAGATTGGTGGTTGCCTTATAGTGAACCTCCACATTTGGAGTGTATGCTGATAGAGGTTCTACATTGTTATATCCCAAGCCAGTTTTGTTTCTTTTTACCAATTCTGATGTCTCATCCATCTTAGTAGTGGTTAATCTTTACAAAAGGTTATTTATTAGACATCGTATATTTGTTTCTTCATGTTTGAGACTTGAAATAGTCTTTTCTAATTCCTCAATTTTTCTCTTTATAACCTTTTTCAGCTATATAAAATTCTACTTTGACCACTTGTACTGATTCAAGTTCTTCACAAACTTGTGCATTAAATCGTTTGTAAGCATTTAATTTTTCAATACATTCAGGCGTACACGTATCATCTATTACCTTGAATGAGAAAGTGGAAGCATTTGCTATGGAAGCATTGTTTGAGGTGGATGAAACCTCAACTTGAAAACTCAAGTAAGAGAAATCACAATGCTTTGCAACATTTGCATTGTTGAACTAGGTAGAAGCTTTATTCTCGTGATTGGTAGTAGATGGTTGGCTTTTTGGTGACTTGCAAAGTGCCCAAGTTGCTGACGGTTAAAAAATATAACTTGGACTTATCCAAGCCAAAACCTATTTTCATGTTGTGCTTCTTGAATTTTCTTCCAGTTCTTAGATAAAATTTCTTAGCTTGGTATGAGATCATAGCCATCTGGTAGTAGATATCCATCTTTTCCAGATTATCAGCTGGGATACCATCTAGATCCTCTTGAGACAGTTGAAAGTAATTTGATTCTTCAGTTAATAATGCTCCTTGCCTAGAGGTACATAAATGTATAGTTTTAGAAAAAGGGTTTGTGTGGGATTAAGGTGTTGGTGTATATGGAAATGTGATGAGTGGTGCCGAGTTTGAGTGAATGGTGCCGAGTTTGAGTGGTATATTGGATGATAACTGTAGGTCGGGTACCACACAGAGGTTGTTTTTCATCATAACACATAACTCTTAAACAAAAAACTTTCATAAATATGTAGCGGAATTTAAAACATTGTCAAATACAAAATATCTTGAAATAGATTGTATCAAAACATTTAAGATTGCCAACACCATCGGATTCTCTATCTTGATGCCCGAGCTCCATGCTTCCTCTTATCTTAGCCTTAACCTGACATACATGCTAAAAATGTCAGCTTACGCTAGTGAGTTCTAGTTTTCATAGTCATCGTAAACATTTTGGTAAGTTAGAAACATACTTAACAAAAGACGTCATTACATTCACATAAATTATAATGCGCAAACATCATAATCATCATCATCATCATACAACCACTGCTATTGAGCATAACAATGGGCTTATGCCGGCACAAGCTCCATAACCTTTGATCTGGCTCGCCGAAGCGTTCTGCAGATCCATACTTACCCTGTAACAAGTACTGGAGCAACCTCATGCTTACCCATATGAATATAGGAGCAACCTCATACTTACCGCATAGCAAGTATGGGAGCAACATCATACTTACCCCATAGCTAGTATGGGAGCAACATCATACTTACCCCATAGCGAGTATTGGAGAAACAACATACTTACCCCATAACGGGCATGGGAGCAACATCATACTTACCCCATAGCGAGTATGGGAGCAACAGTCATTCATCATAACACACTTACCTCATAATGATATGGGAGCAACATTCATCTATTCATCATAATATGATATACTAGCATAATACTAACATTCATACATTCTTACCCTGCATGAGGGTGGGAGCAACACTCATACATCAGAACGTCGTATCCTTATCCTAGTAACATAGGATTTCTCATAACAGGTTATGCTAGTATCATTATATAATATCATCATAAGATCCTAGCATCATATACATGTCATGTAGGCATCATATCATCGTGTCATAACATCATGGCATCAAACACAAGTCATGCTAGTATCTATTCATGGCATCATACATCATACATGGGTCCTACTAGCATTCATCATTTCATGCATTAGGGCCTCATAAACATGTCTTGCTAGCATTGATCATATCATACATCATACTTCCATCTTAGCAGCCTAGGATATCATCATAGCATGACATTTATTACTATCATCATAGCATGTTATTATACAATTCATAATCGTAACTTCCTATCATGCATTCATCATACATAGCATACCTTCGTGCATAATTCATCATAACTCATTAACATGCATACATCATCATGGCATAGTCACATAGTCATCCTAAACATATTAGCAACATGTATGTCAGCCCAAAACATAATTACACATATAGTGTTGAAAATAGGGCATCTAGAACTCACCTGACAGTAGCACCTTCCATTCTTGACCGAACTCCTTAGCCAAGATTTAAGAACCTACATCATTACATCGTCTTATTACATTCCATTCATAGACTTAGGATTTACTCTAAGTTCCTATAGCTACTAGTTCCCCCCCCCCTTTATGAGTCCAAGTTCTCGAAACATGGTTAGCATTTGAAACACTTGTAGATCACGAAGTACTCATGTAAACGAAATCCTGGAGTTCACGAATTACTTGAGTACTCGAAATCCATGGACTACACGAACTTCTGGGTACACGAAATCTATGTTCTCGAAACAACATACTCGAAGTTAATTCGGGTACTCATCTCATGTACAACTTCGGGTACTCATGTGATCATCATAAAGCATCTCAAAAATCTATCTAAGGCTTTGGGGAGCTAGTTCTAGGTTCCTTATGGCATTACCAACATACTGGAACCGCAAAGTCTCGAACTTTATGCATAAAGGTGCGAGCTTTATGCATAAGTTCACTTTCGTATAAAAATTCTAACTTTTACGCATAAATCACTTACTTGTCATTAGATGATCCCACTGGTAGCTTCTCGTGTGTTCCTTCTTCTCCTTGAGCGATTTACAGCCGATTCATGAGGTTCTCGTACTCAAAGTCGAGCACTTGAGAGAAAGCGTGCTTCCAGCCAAAGGTGTTCACGTTTCCCAAGTTACTCATATATATAGGCAAGGTTCCCGAACTGGGTACTCAAATTTTGGCCATTTTCGAGTACTAAATTTCGTGAACTTTGCTTAGTTTATTTTCAATGTATTTCCCGACAAGTTATTATCCGTTACCCATCGTAAGTTCAAACAACTTGTGTTAGAAAATTTGGGATGTTACAAGTCTCCCCTCCTTACAATAGGTTTCGTCCCGAAACCTGCCTCGTTACATATCGAACAAATGAGGATACAAACTTCTCATTTCTTCTTCCGTTTGCCACGTAGTGTCTGAACCCTTCCGATGCATCCACTGAACCTTGTCGTGACGAACCATCTTATTCTGTAGCTGCTTTTCCTTCGTATCCACAATCGCGACTGGTTCATCAACGTAGTTCAGTCAGACATCTACCCCAATGTCATCCAAAGGAACATGAGCCTTCTCTTCTGCAAAAGACTTCCTAAGGTGTGACATGTGGTAGGTAGGATGAATCCCGTTAAGCTCTTCTGCTAGGTCCAGTCGATACGCAACTTTCCCTACCCTTGCTTCTATCCGAAACGGTCCGATGTACCTCGGACTTAGCTTGCCTCTCTTTCGGAATCGAATGATTCCCTTCCATGGTGATACCTTTAGCTACACTCGATCGCCAACATCAAACTCTATCCGTCTTTTGCGTTTGTCAGCGTATGAATTTTGGTGATCTTGTGCGGTTTTCATTCTTGCTTTTATCACCCGTATGTTTTCTGCCATATCAATCACGACAGCCTTATTTCTCATCTCTTTCTGTCCGAATTCACCCCAACATACCGGGGTCCTTCATCATCTTCCGTACACCGCCTCATATGGGGGCATCCCGATACTACATTGATAGCTGTTGTTGTAAGAAAAATCCACCAATGGCAAGTGGTTGTCCCAGCTCCCTCCAAAATCGACAATGCACGCCCTAAGCATATCCTCCAATGTTTGAATAGTCCTTTCAGACTGTCCATCTGTCTGGGGGTGATAAGAGGTACTAATGTTCAGTCTCGTTCCCATAGCATCATGAAACTGCTTCCATATCCTGGAAGTAAACCTCATATCTCGGTCTGACACGATGGAGACAGGAACTCCATGTCGGGTCACAATCTCTTTCACGAAAAAATCAGAAAACCTTTCGGGAGTATACGTTTTCCTGATTGGGAGTAAGTGTGCACTCTTTGTCAGTCGGTCCCCAGTTCTCGGTAGCTTGGTGATGAAATCCATGGCGATGTGTTCCCATTTCCTTTTCGGTACCTGAAGAGGTTGCACATACCTGTAAGGCTTCTAGTGTTCAGCCCTTACTTGAGCCCATGTAAGGCACCTGTTCACATACTGCATCACATCAAACTTCATACCCGGACACCAATAATCCTTTCGAAGATCTTGATACATCTTCTTCGCATCGAAATGCACTAAATAACGTCATTTGTGGGCTTCATCTAAATTCTCGATCGAATGTCCCCATTTCTTGGCACCCACATACGACCGAATCGTACTTTCACACCGTGATCATTGTCTTCCAAGTTCTTGACTTGCCCGAAAATTTCGAAACCGACATTCTCTTCGCTCTGTCCTTCCTGTTGCGTCTGCTTGAGCTCGTTGAGAAGTCTGGCGTTATCACCAAACTATACGATTTTACTCATATGGGAGGATGAACAGTCTTGCAACTCAAAGTATCTGCCACCAGATTGGCCTTTCCTGGGTTATATAAAATATGACAGTCATAATCCTTTAGCAGCTCAAGCCATCGTCTCTGCCGCATGTTCAAATCCTTTTGCTCGAAGAAATACTTCAAGTTCTTATTGGCGGTGTAGATGGTACTCTTTACTCCATACCGATAGTGCCTCCATATTTTCAATGCAAACACCACTGCAGCGAGTTCAAGATCATGGATTGGGTAGTTAACCTCATGGATCTTTAGCTGGCATGAAGCTTAAGCTACCACCCTTCCCCTTGCACCAGTACACATCCCAACCCTTTTCGTGACGCATCTACATACACAACAAGATCATCATTTCCATCCGGTAGTCCTAGAACATGAGTTTGGGTAAGTTTCTCCTTTAGCACTGAACACGCTTGTTCTTGGTTCAGGCCCCATCCGTACTTTACATCTTTCTTCGTGAGCTTCGTCAGTGGCGTCGCTATCTTTGTGAAGTCTTGAATAAATCTCCGATAGTAACCGGCCAAACCAAGAAAACTGCGTACTTTAGTCGGTGACTTCGGAGGGCTCCATTTCATAGCAGTTTCAACTTTAGCTGGATCTACCATAATGCTTTCTGGTTCACAACGTGACCCAGAAATTGTACTTTCCGTAACCAGAAGACGCATTTGAAGAACTTAGCATAAAGTTTCTCTTTCCGCAGGATATCCAATACCTCTCGTATGTGGCAAGCATGGTCTCCCTCGTTCTTTGAACAAATCAAAATATCATCTATAAACACTATCACCGATCGCTCCAACATCGGTCGACATACGTTGTTCGTCAAATCCATAAATGCTGCAGGAGCATTCGTCAATCCAAACATCATAACGAGAAACTCATAGTGTCCATAACCGGATCAGAGATCTCTCTTTAAGAACCAGCTTGCACCTTGCAATTGATCGAATAAATCGTCAATCCTAGGTAGAGGATACCGGTTCTTTACGGTCAACTTATTCAATTCCTTGTAGTCAACCGTCTTGGACAACCACGCGGGTCGTGAGTAGTAGCTTAGTTTCCGTCTGGGTATGCGACCTTGGATTGCTGTTGCATATTCAGCTCCTGTTGCAGCTGCGACTCATCTTTCTTTTTAACAAACAGCACATGTGCCCCCCATGGAGAGACACTCGGTTGTATAAAACCTTTATCAAGGAGGTCTTGTAGCTGGGTCATCATTTCCTTCATTTCAGTTGGAGCCAAACGGTATGGCATTTTGGCGATGGGTTGTGCCCCTGACACTAAGTCGATTTGGAGCTCGATTTCCCGTTCTGGTGGAAATCCAGGCAATTCCTCAAGGAATACATCGGGGAAGTTATGCACCACGGGTACATCATCAATCATCGTCATATCCGTACGTTACACAATCACGTAGGCCAAGTAGGCTACACACCCTCGCCTCATCATAACATCAGCCTTGATCATCAAAATGATCTTCGGCGCATACATCGCTTTATGACCATGAACCGTTACTGAGCTCCCATCCATCGCATGTAAACATATCATCTTTTGTCAACATAAAATGTTAGCCTCATATTTGGCTAACCAGTCCATACCCAAGACTACATCGAATCCTCCCAAGGTTATAAGAAACAACCGTACTAGGAACTTATGACCTTCTATCTCGACATAACAATCATCTATAGCCTCAGTCACCCTAGTCATCTTACCAATAGCCATCTCGACATCAAATACCTGATCTATCTTCTTAACCTTCCCAGATAACCCATCACAGAAAGTAAAAGATACAAAACCCATACTGGCACCAGAATCAAACAATACGGAAGCAGGAATATTGTTGACAGAAAAGGTACCCGTGACCACATCCGGGTCCTCAATGTAAAGACGTGATAGGACCGGCGATTTCACTTTGATCTTCAGATTGTTGAATCTTAGCAACATAAGCTTTATCTTGTTCTTCTTTATCAGCATTGAATCTGAAATCCCGGTTCACCCCTTCATCCTGTTGAACCATTAAAGCTTTACTTGCAGAGGATGAAGATCCAGCTTGAGAAGGAGAATCAATGGGAACTAATCTCCTTTCTGGATTGGCAGTGGAGGATTTCTGATACTGGAATGGATTCTTGTTGCCTGCTTTCTTCGGCTGCTTGCACTGTCTGGCAAAATTACCTTTCTCTCCACAATTGTAGCATGTCACCGATGCCATATCAAATCCAAACTTAGACTCCTTGTTTAAATTGATATCCTTCCCAGTCCTCTTGACAAACTCCTTAGCTCTCCTAACCGCACTTGCCAACGCCCACATAATGTCAATTCGTTCCATGTCATCAGGATCTATCGGAGAATAGTCATCATTGGTCAAATAAGGATTACCGGTCTGACCAGCAACTAATCCATCATATGAGCTAACCAATGTAGACAAAAGACCCATATGCTCTTTTGCAATCTCCACGGTGACCTTGTCGAAATTTTATGTTTTAAGACTGGCGGTAGGCTGATGATGCTCTGTTTGTGAACTGGTTGAAGATGATTGACTGAAATGAATATGAGCGGTAGATGGAGCCTCAGATGTCTTAGAAATAAAAGCAGTCTTTAAAGGAGCATGAGTATTGGATTTGTCTACTGTGGGAGTGGAATAGTATAAGGAGGGGTCCTGAACTTGAACAACTCTCTTGGCTTTCCATTTGTTTTCTATCTCCTGCTCTTTCAGCTTCTGGATAAAATCATTGATATCCATATGTGTCAACATCTGGTTCTGCTTGAGTACCATCAAGAATGACTCCCACTTTGGAGGTAGAGCATCTGCCAAACACTGGATCTTTTCCTGAGTTGTTGTCTTGACTTCATGATTGAATAACTCACTCAAAAGATGATAAAATCTAGCAATCAGCTCATCCAGTGACTCATTTCCCACATACATGAAGCTATTGAATTCCTTTCTCAGTGCCTTTGACTTGATACTCTTCAAAGCATCATTACCCTCATATCTTTGTTGCAGTGCATCCCACAGTAGCTTAGCAGAAGTGAATTGTCTAAACTGATGGAAAATATCAGTAGCAATGGACTGTGACAAAATAGCATAAGATTTCTTCTCATAATCATACAGTTTCCTTTGAGGCTCAGTCATCCGTGTGACTAGCATAGGAGTTCCATCTTCATTCAGAGGCCTCAGATAACCTCCTTCAATCATCATCCATAGATTTGTATCCACCCCATTAATGTGAATCTCAAACCGATACTTCCAGTGAGGATAATCGTCTAAGGTTAGTAACTTGGGAGCTTTATTGGATTTCCACGTCTCATTCTCTGTCAACAACAATGTTTAAATGTGATGGTTCTGATTTGCCATGAGAGCTAAATCCTCCATTTAATCAGAAATGATAAAATTCAACACTTAGAAAAATTTTCAGAATAACTGCCGAATGAGATGATTTGGGCGAATGTCGGGGACCGAATGAACTAAAACTGGCGAATGAAGGCAGAGTATGACAACTGGCGAATGAGATGATCGAATGACCTATTCGGCGAATGACTGATCGAAAGAGGACTTTCGCCGAATGAGATTGGAGAATGAGGCTATTCGGCGAATGATAAGAGCGAAGGAGCTATTCGCCGAATGAGTCCTATTCGGCGAATGACTGGTGATTCGGCTGAACTTATTCGGCCGCAATTGCCATTCGGCCGATCTGGGGTTTTCAGCAACGAAAATCGTGATAACTTGCGATTTTGACCAAATCTATGCACCAAATTTGGTACAGAAGTTCAAGACATGATACTAAACCAATTGGGAAAAGATTTTGACAAACATACCACAAAAACCCACCAATTTTCAATGAAATAGTGACTTGGAAAGCAAGAAACTTAGGGTTTTTGAAAGTTACGAAAATCAGGGTTTTCAAAACTTTAGATCTGATGATTTAGAGTGGAAATCGAGTAGAATCAAGAGCCAAAGCTCTGATACCACTTTGTAGGACCTACTTGGAGCTCGGAAACAATCCGATTCCAATGTAAATCTACCCGACAGCCTCTGGAATAGTGCGGAATCCTATTCCAGGGTTTTCCAATCGAAATCAACAGGAACCGTGGTGATCCGAAGATGTAAGGATGACTTGGAATCAACAATCGAACACCACGGGTTGAGAATCGAACTTGGACGATCAATGGCCGCTCTAATCTCCTAGGGTTTGACTCTGGTATCTCAGGGAAGAAGGAGGGCTCTTAGAAAGTTACAGTTGAAATGATTTGAACTTGTATATATAGGCTGCAGTCATTCGGCCGAATGAGTGGCCGAAGTAGCTCATTCGGCGAATTACCTCGCTCGAATGAGCTATCAATCGAATGAGTCATTCGGCGAATGACTCAGTCTATTGCTAGCCATTCGCTGGATTCATCATTCGGCGAATGACTTCATTCTAGAGTCATTCGCCCGAATGTGAAGTAGTCATACTCAACTATAATTTTAATCAAATCAACTAATCAAATAATCAGTAATAAACATTAAGAAATATATATAAAGACAACTTCCATTAATAATTTGAACATTACATGATTAGAGTTTACAAAACCAAACTAGGGACATAACATGTATCAACAAACTCCCCCTTGGACCTAGTTCAACTCTTGGAAGTGTCTTTCTTCAAATACTTGGCCTAGATCGCTTTCCAGTCAGCTCCAGCATGAACCTTTAAGCATATGCATATTCGGATCACTCTCATAAACTGAAGTGCCTGTTCCATATCCTGTACGTCGAAGAAAATCTGATGACGATACAGTGCTATAACATCTTTGTGGGACAAGTTAGTCAACCACATAGGATCAAAAATCCTAACAGTCTCCCACTGTTTGTCTTTGCACAGAACTATCACAGCCTCACCAGTGCGCCCATCATAATACCACCATCGGAAGCCATCCATAAAGTCTTGTCACATCTTCCGCAAGGGAATCTTCTTCAAAACTCTAGGGGGAAGCCACTTCAGTATAACTTTATGCTTGCGGGTATCTCCATCAATTTCTGGCAAGTAATATCGTTCTGGCTGCTGTGGTTGAAAATTAACCCATCTCTTCCGGTATTCGTACTTGATCTGGCGAGAGAACCAAGCAGACATCCCAGAGTCATCACTATAGAGCATCTTCAGACGTGCTAACTGATTTACTTCGAATCCAGGAAACGTCTTGAAATCATCTGGGTGCTGAAAGTAGTCTATTCCTTTTTCTCTCTTTACAGCGTAGCAACCGAGGTCATGGAAGTATGCCCAGCTAAGAATCTGACCTCCAGCTTTGTAGCCTTTGGTCCTATAAACCTTCTTGTGTGTAGCTGGCATATTTTCGGTGCTTTGCTTCTTCAAAACCTCCCAATAAGCTTCCCATTCTTCTTTCCTTTTCTTTCTGTCATCGGCTTCAGATTTGCTGGTCTCAACTTGCTCTTCCAAATACCTGACCAGAAGATCCTCTGTCTCTTGATCAAATTGGTCAGTAAATGTAGGCAGCTCATCTTTAGCCGATGTATACTTTGGGTACTCTTCATCTGTAATATCTTCCAAAATAACCTCATCAACATCATCAAAATGTTCTGGCTCAGGCTCTTCAAAAACAGGAACTGAGGTGTCATCAGTAACCACCTCATCAGGATTCAACCTGAACAACTCAGCAATCTGTTCCTTGGTAAGACAATGAATGATCTCTCCCTCCTCCTTGTCGTAGCTTACTGAGTGCTGTATAATGCCTTGAGCGTCCAAAATCATAGTCAGAGTCTCATCTAGCTGACGTCTCACAGGCACAGCTTGTACTTCCTCAGTAGCTTCTGGTTCAGTTGTCTTCGAGGGAGACGTAGGAGGAGGAGCCTTTGTCTTCTTATCATTAGCTTTCTTTGACCGGATCTCCGAAGAGGTAGGGGCTTGATCATCATCGTCATCAGTACCGGATGATTCAGAAGACCCACTCCCAGATTCGTCCTTATCATCACTGTCAGACTTGTCATCTTTGTCTGAGTCTTCATAATCAACTTGTTCCTCCTTAGACTCTTCTTCTTCTTCTTCATCATCTTCCTTGTCTGAATCATCGGAACGAGCAGCAGAACCTTCTATCCGAGGAGTACTATCCTTGAGACTGTCTAACTGATCTGCTAGTCTAGCATTCTCAGTCTCCAAGGTCAGTATCCTATCACTGAAGTCAGTGACTGTCAAGGCAAGCTGATGATGTTCATCTATGTACTTCAGCAGCTGCTGCTCATGTTGAGCAGATCTAGCTCTCAGATCCGCCCTTTGATCTGCAGCTTGTATCAGTAGAGTGTCCTGCTCCTCCACTCTCTTGGTGAGCTGAGCAATAACAAGCTCTTGCTCCCTATTCTTCCTCTCTTGTTCCATGCTCCTCTCCATCAATCTAAGAACCATACTGTTCAGTGTGCTCAGCTGATCAACAACTGAAACAGTAGGTATGAACGTGTCAGCTCGAGATGTAGAGGGGCCAGCAGCTGCAGTAGTGAAGATGGGAGCCTGAGTCATAGAGGTGGTCAGAGGGGCAGTAATAGAACTAGCATGAATTGCCCTTGGTTCCATTGCTTCTTTTGGAACAGAATCTTCATCAATACAACATGAAGTTGCACCAACTGATGGACTTGGAAATCTTTAAGCAAACTTAGACTCAACTTTCTTATCTCGTGTCAGTGAAGAAACTGAAACAGCTGCTACTGATGTAACAGTAGTTGTAGCAGCTGCAGTCAGTTCTGACCTCCTCTGGAATGAGAACCTCGACCTCTTCCCTCTCCCTGCCCTGGAAGATGTAGGCTGAGAAGCAGCAACAGAAAAAACAGTAGTAACAGGTGTGGTGGAGGAGAAAAATCAAACTCGGGAATGAACGAGGGATCAGTAATCTCCTCCATCTCCTCTTCAGCTCTCTTCCTCTTCCTGACAACCATCTTTCCACCTACCATCACCTTCTCATAGCCTTCCTCCATAAAATCATCAGAGTCAGTACTCTCTTCATCACCATCTCCAACAACACCCTCATCATCACCAGAGTCCTCTGACTCATCATCACCTTCAGAAACATGAGGAGCTGTGGTGGTAGTCAAGAAATCCAACTCTAAGAGAGAGTCAACATCTATCTCTTCCTCTTGAGCTGTAGACACACCAGCATCACTACCAGCAACAACACCACTGACATCCACCATGCTCACATCAGTAGCAGTGGTTATGTCACCTGTACCCATACTCACCAAAACAGAACTCACAGCTGCAGTGCATACAATCACTGAGCTTTCACCACCACCGGCTCCACTACCACCTGCATCATCACCATCATCTCCTCCATCACTATCATCTCCATCAACTGGTACAACAATGTCTTCAACATCTGAATCGGAGTCATTGTGCCTCCATCTGCGACCAGCAGGAGCTCTGTAATCAGGTCGAGAGAGATGTCCAAATAAGGATCGGGTGGCAGGCTTCCTCTCTTTTCCCCTATATGACAAGACTCTGTTAAGAGTGGTGTCATTCATGTGCTCCAAACGAACAATATCAGCATTGATCTTTGGAAGATCTGGAACTTGAGCATCAATGATCTGTTGTAGAAACCGAGGGTACATCAGAAACTTCTTGTCCCCCTTCAAGAACACGTTCTCCTTCATATGTATAAAAATCATCTCCGAGAAGTTGAACGGCTTGTTCAGCACTAAAGCAGCAAACGCACACTGTATAGTCTCTCGCATGTCATCGAATCCACCTCGCCTTTATCCGAGACAGTGAACTAAAACATGAGCGAGGTACTTGAACTGTGGAGACATGAAAGCTTTATTGAGAATTCCAGCTCCTATATCACCTTCATACTTGCATCTGAGAAAACATCCACGAACCAAGAAACGATCAAGCAAAGATGGCTGATCGGGAGAGTCCTGAAAACCACACACTCTCCTAATGTGTTCAGCAGAAACAACAATATCGTGCCCTTGCACCTTTCCCTTGATAACTGTAGGCTCGACCTCACAGTCTATGTCGGCTGAGGACCAGAAATCCTGCTGGTGAGAATGGTACGGCACATGAACAGTGGATATCGTGGTAAAAATCCTCGAACACTGTAGAAAAGTAATGATCTCTGAGTAGTGTTTGGTGTTCGGTATGTTGAGATCCAAATGAGCACAGATGTTATGCTTGGGGACGGACTTGTAACCTGCCATACTGAACAATAGAAGAAATAAACATGTTAGGGCAATTCAGTTGAACAGAAAACAGAAATCAGAAAAACCAAATCAGATTAAACAATTTGGTCGAATGAGATTCATTCTGCCGAATGAAACCTGTGGTCGAATGACTCATACGCCGAATGGAGATCATTCGTCGAATAGACATCATTCACCGAATGAGACATAAGCTAGGCTAGTCATTCGTCGAACGAGCCATTCGTCGAAGGAGCTTCATTCGTCGAATGAGTCATTCGCCGAATGACGACATTCGGCGCCCATTTTGAATTCAAAATCCCCTTTTCCAAAAACCAAGAATCAGTCCAAAAAATTTGTATGCACAAACTCAGAATCAACCGATGAAGACTTTTAAAACAGGTCTTAGATGGTTTCAAGTCCATTTTGATCATCTATTGAACAGTCGATTAACAAAACCCTAGAAACTAAAAATCTGATCTGTTCTCGATGATTCCACGGTTGGAAATCGTTGATAATCATTCTCCAAGTACCTGAGATGAATAAGAACGTGATAATCAGAAGCAGGGTTAATGACAGTCACAGGAAATTGATCGAAGGTGAGAAAACTGATATTCGCCGAATGGAAAACTCTCTGATGTGGCGAAAGACAATTTGGTCGAATGACCCTCATTCAGCCAAAGGCTCTTATATAGCCACGTTCATTCGCCGATTGAGCTAGCCGAAAGGTCGGTTGAAACTCAGTCTCATTCGCCGAATGAGTTTTTCGAATAAGGTCATTCGACAACACTTATTCGCCAAATAAGAATGTCGAATGAGACATTCGACACCCTTCATTCGTCGAATGATGAAAACTTTGTTTGATTGATTTGGTCGAATGACTCATTCGCAGAATGAGGTCATTCGGCCGAATGAATGAATTTTATCTCTCATTCGGACGAATGAGAGATGTCAACACCCAAAACTCAAATTTTTCAATATATGGCACTTTGAACAACAAAACTTTTGACAATTTATGAAGATATGTCTGGTTGGTTCAGGATTCAGATATGACAGACATCCGAATCTACAAATGATCATCTAAAATAAAATTTAAAATAGAAAATCTTTTTGTATTTTTCTGAAACAACAAATACGACTATACAAGTAGTAACTAAAGACAAATAAACACATGTTTTTGTGAGAAGTCTATTAATAAACTAACACATATCTCTAATCACATCACTTTGTCTTCAATGAATGCTTTACTTCAAACACAATTTTATTATGATACGATTACTGATATGTTTGTCCAAAATTAAGCCAAACAATACACAACTACTAAACAAACTTTATGATCACTCATATTTTCTGATTGAGTTCCCCATTTCATTTCACCATTAAAGATCAAAGTCAGTTCAAAACTCATTTCTGCATATCTTAAATCCAGTCATCATGAATTCAATAAGATTCAAACATTTATTATCTTTTTGTATTTTTCTTGTTCTATCCAAATGGATGGCTTCAGCTAGGTCCGTCCCAGCAATATGGCACATGTATGGAATCGAACTTAATTTGTTTAAGTATTTCTCAAGCTTAATACCAGCTTGCATTAGGTTTTCTTCAAGCTTAATACCAGCTTGTTTTTGATTTTCATCAAGCTTAATACCAGCTTGTTTTTGATTTTCATCAAGCTTAATACCAGCTTGCCTTTATTTTTCTTTGAATGAAACCTCATTTGATTCCATGATGACAGGTGTATGCTTGATTTGAGTCAAAAACTGTTTCTCACTCAAGTGGTTTTATAAAATGAGTCCCACGGATCAAACTTTCTAAGTTATCACAAGTTGTTTATTCATTCTGTATAGTCAGCCTATCAGTACATCCCATCACAATTCTCTTGTGATTTTAGTTCATACATTCACTTCTGTTTCTATGACATAATAGATTAATGTATTACTTTATAAAACAAGACCATCTCAATTTTTAATTTTTCTATTGTTTTTGGTTTTTCAAAATTTCTATTGTTTTTGGTTTTTCAAATAACAGAATATCTCCCCCTAAAAACCTAAAAACAGAAAATCTTTTTGAGTTTTTGATGAAGAAAATAAACTATACAGGACAAAATTTAAGAACTGGACTAAAATAAACAAAGTAAAGACTAGCAAAGAAAAATGATGATCATTTGTTAGACTCAGATGAGGATTGAACTTCATCTTTTTGGAAAACACCATTAACCGATAACAGATATAAAAATCTGGGTTTGTCAAATGATTTTGTAAAAAGATCGGCTTTTTGGTGATCGGTGTGAATTTTCACTACATCGATTAATTTCTTTTCAAAACAATCACGTATGAAGTGATATTTAATGTCGATGTGTTTGGTTTTGGAGTGCTGAACAGGATTTTTTGTGACAGCTATGGCAGCAGTATTATCAACATATATAGGAGTGTTAGAAAAATGTAACCCATAGTCCCTGAGTTGCTGTTGTATCCAAATGATTTGTGAACAGCAACTAGCAGCAGCAATGTATTCAGCTTCACAGGTTGAAGTAGACACCGACGTCTGCTTCTTGCACTGCCAGGTGACTAATCGGTTTCCAAAGAACTGACATCCTGCAGATGTTGATTTGAAATCTCTCTTGCATCCACCATAATCTGAATCACTATATGCAGTAAGCTCAAAGTTATCATCATTAGGGTACCATAAGCCAAGTTCCGGTGTACCCTTCAGATAACGCATAATCCGTTTGACAGCAATGAGATGAGATATTCTTGGTTTTGATTGATAGCGTGCACACAAGCAAGTAGCGAACATGATATCTGGCCGAGAAGCAGTAAGATACATAAGAGATCCAATCATTCCTTGGTACAGAGTGGCATCAATTAACTCCCTCTTTTCGTCTGGAGTAATCCCGTGATTAATCGCCAGTGGGGTACCAGCAGGCTTTGCATCAGACATACTAAACCGGCTTAGAATGTCACCAACATATTTGGTTGATGAATAAAAATCCCTGCCTCAGACTGATCCACCTGCAAACCCAAGAAAAATTTCATCTCTCCCATCGAACTCATTTCAAATTTTTCTTTCATAACCTTCTCGAATTCCTTGCACAGAGTATCATTTGTGGAACCAAAAATTATGTCGTCCACATACACTTGCACCAAGAGTAAATCACTGTCCTTCTCACGGATGAATAATGTGCAGTCAATGACACCTCTTCTGAACCCATTGTTCAGAAGGTGAGTAGAAAGTGTCTCATACCACGCTCGTGGAGCTTGATGCAATCCATATAAGGCCTTGTCAAGCTTGTAGACTTGGTCACGATGCAATGGATCCTCAAACCCGGGAGATTGACTGACATACACTGTTTCACTGATAACACCGTGAAGGAACGCACTCTTAACATCCATTTGATAAACTTTGAACTTCTTAAAGGATGCATAAGCCAAGAAAATACGAATGGCTTCGAGTCGAGCAACTGGAGCAAACACCTCATTGTAGTCCAACCCTTCTATCTGTCTGAATCGTTGAACCACCAGACGTGCCTTGTTTCGCACTATGATCCCGTGATCATCTTTCTTGCAACGAAGAACCCATCGAGTGCCAATGACTTTTGCGCCTTTAGGTCTGTCAACCAATTGCCAGACACCTAACTTTTTGAATTGTAAAAGTTGTTCTTGCATTGCATCAACCCATGATTCTTCCTTGAGAGCTTCAGTGACAGTACGCTGTTCAACTTGAGAAATAAAGCAGGAATGAGCACAAAAGTTTACATCTGCAAAATCAAGAATGTCAGCAAGACCGCCTGAAGAAATCTAACTTCGAGTCTTCACTCCATCCAAAGGACTCCCAATAATGTTGTCTTGAGGATGAATACGATTAATTCTTCCAACAGGATGAGCTGGAACCTCAACCTCAGGATCTAAGTTATTCAGATTCAAATCCTCAAGACCCGGTACAAGATTATCAACAACTGGTTCAGGAGCAGCTGGAGGATTGTCATCTGTGTCTGAGCTGTCATCATTTATCTGTGTAGTAGGAACGAATGCAGATGAGGGTTGAAAAGTTTCATCAGGTGCATTTTGTACATCATACAGCATCTGAACAGCGACATCTTCATCTGAATACATGGGGGGCATGTTGAATGAATCAAAGAGACTGGAATAATCAAACATCCAATCTGGCCCTTTTCCAGGTGGGGGCATTGTATATTTCTGAACGTCTACATGGTACCACTCCTCCACATTATGAGTTGCAATGTTGTAAACTCGTTTATTTGGAGTGCTATACCCAAGAAAGTACCCTTCTTCCACCTTTTCATTGAACTTGCCCTGCTCATGTTTCTTAAGCATAGTGCATGGAGCACCAAACGGTTCTAGATACTTAAGATTTGGCTTTCTGTTATGGAGCAGTTCAAAGCAAGTCTTCCCATGTCTCTTCACAATAAGTACCCGGTTCAATGTATAACAAGCATTAGCTACAGCTTCGTTCCAGAATTGAACCAGTAGAGAAGAATCAGCAAGCAATGTTCTAGCAGCCTCAATCAATGTCCTGTTCTTGCGTTCAGCAACACCATTCATTTGTGGAACATATGGAGCACTAAATTGTTGCACGATGCCTTTTGCATTACAAAAATTCTCCATGTTGTGATTTTTGAACTCCGTTCCATTATCAGTTCGAAACTGACGAATCTTGGGCTTATAAAGTGATTCAAGTTTGGTAACCAACACTTGAATGCAATCAAACGTTTCAGATTTCTCCTTCAAAAAGAAAACCCAAGAATATCTGGAATACTCATCAGTGATCACAAGACAGTATTGATCTCCAGCAATACTCTTCCGATTCACAGGACCAAAGAAATCCATATGGAGAAGCTCAAGAGGAACATTGATTGAATGGAATTTCTTTAATTTGTGAGGCTGCTTAGACTGCTTTCCCTTCTTGCAAGATACACAGATATCAGACAGCTTAAAATTTTTCAAGCTAACTCCCTCAACCAGACTATTATGAACCAAATGATTCATCTTGCATAAACTCAAATGACCCATCCTCTTATGCCAAAGGACTGAATCTTTTTCAGTTGCCTTTGTCATAAAACATGAAGCTGTGGAGGATGTAGTTGAAGCTGTGGCCATATTGAGAACGTACAAATCTTGCTTTCTTGGAGCAGACATCAAAATCCAATCTTCAGGGATCTTAACACCTTGCTTGAGAATGTAGCATTTGGAATCATCAAATAGCACCTTGTACTCTTTGTCACAAATTTGAGAAACTGACAGGAGATTATTTTCCAACTGCTTAACATATCTGACTTTATCAAATGACACTTGTCCATTTGTCAGAATTCCCTCTCCTGTAATAAATCCGCCTTTGTCACCGGCAAAAGCAACATATCCACCTCGAACTGCATTCACATTGGTGAGCAGAGAAATATCACCAGTCATGTGTCTCGAAGCCCCACTATCAACAATCCAATTGCTGTTAACTCCAGCTTTTGGGGCAACCTGCACAACAAAGACACAATCAGTTCACTTTGGGAACCCAAGCCTTTACAGTCTTGGGTTGACCCAGAGAGTCTCGGTTTTAATCAGTTCTCTTTACCCTTGTCTGAAGTTTTAATCTGAACTGGTTGTTTGGCCTTTGTTTGAACAGGCTTAGGAACATATTTTACCGGTTTTGGTAAAGCAGAATTTAATTTTCTGAAAGAAACAGCCTTTGGCCTGATCAAATGAGGACAAAATCTCACAATGTGCCCAGACTCTCCACATTCATAACAAATTTTGTCACCTTTTTTATGAAAATGTTTTAAATCTGAAAATGATTTTTTAGTTGATTTTAAAACATTTGTCTTCTGACAGTCTGGATTAAATCCCAATCCTTTTGTCCCTTTGTTACCAACCAAAGCAGATTTGGCAACACAATTAGCTTCAGACTCTTGTGAAGCTTTAACAAAGCATAATTCTTTGTAAATCTTTGATTTGCAGATTGGGTCATCTTTCATGACAACAGGGGTTTGATTCCGAGGAGTACTATACTTAGGTGAATAATCTGATTCATCCTCGGAATCTGAGACCCAATCTTCAACAACTCCATCCACCCGAGATCCCTCAGTCTTTGATGAAATCTGATTTGTACTCAGATCAACTGGATCTATTACTAACGGAGTAGTAACTTGAAAATCCTTAACATCTTTGTCATTTGGTGTATTGACAAAGGTGTTGAGGATAGGTGGGGGACAATTTTGATAGTTAATCTTTTCCTTCCCCTGTTGATCAGTACCCCTACTGATCATGTGCTCAATAATATAAGATGAGCTTTCATAGCTCTTGAGCTTCTGACCCAAGGTCTCATAGTCACACTCGACTATGGCTAACTTTTTCTTAATCTCATTGATAGTATTGAGATAAGAAGTGATAGCATCTTGCTTATTCAGCACTGCAATCTCGGCTTCATGCAATTGTCTGTTTAAAAGATCAATTTTAGCTTGAAAATCTTTTTCATTAGATTTTAAAATTTTGTTAGCTTCAATGCATAAGTCGAGATCGTTCATCAAAACACTGTTATGTGTCTTATAAGCAAGGACCTTACTTCTAAGATCAACACAATTAAAACACTCTGAATGTGAAGATGAACAGTCAGTGTATACCTGATCTGACTCTGATGAAGCAGAAGAGTTTACCATCAAAGCAAATTGAGTAGAGGAGTCATCAGCTTCAACATCAGAATCTTGAGTGTCTGAATCTGTCATGCTATCTGATTCTGAATTTGAGACTTTATCATCATTCACCATTGAGTCTTCCTGAATGCTTTAGCATCATCCTTGGTCATTTTGAAGGCTCGAGCTTTAGCCTTTCGCTTGTCATTCTTCCTTCCATCTTTCTGCCTCGAAGTTTCTGCCTTGTTCCTCTGACAGTCCTTGGATACATATCCATATCCCTTGTAGTTAAAGCATTGGGTGGCATTTGGGCGGCAGGCAGGGAAATGCCACGTCTTCCCACATCGGAATCATAAATTGGTGCCCACCAGGCACTGTCCCGTGTGGCTTCTCCCGCACTTGTTGCATTGGTTTAGTCTCCTCACGCTTCACCTTCTTGCTTGAAAACTTTCGTTGGTCTGTTCGACCCTTCTTAGTTCTAGAGGACTCTTTCATCCTTGCTTCTTGTTTGACTGGATCAGCAGACATAGCATCGTCCCAAACTATCCTACTTGTTGGTGCATTTTTTGGGTGTCCGCTGCTGTTCGAATAGATTAGATTTGTATTTGCTTATTTGTAATCACTAGTATGTGTTTTTATGTTGTTAATCTGGAAACTGAGTCGTTCGCAGGAGCATCTGCGAATGGATATTATGTAAAGGGACCCATTCGGCGAATGAAGGGCCGAATGGCTCCATTCGGCCGAATGGGCTACAGGCCCTATAAATACCAGTTTTCCAGATTTAGGGTTTAAGGTTTTTTGGGTGTTCTTGGGTTTGAGCACGAGAGGGGGAGAGACCATGCTCGATCTCTCCCCGGCAACACTATGTTCTTTTATGATGTGAATACAATCATGTAATCATTCGATTCTATCAATATTTGATTTTGTTCATCATCTTCATGTTCGTCATGTGTCAAAACCCTAACCTTCCGTCCAAAGTGAAATCGCCGGTCCTATCACATCTTTACACTACTAAGTTCAACAGTGGAGTCGAAGGTCTTGGGAGCATTTGCTTTTACATGAATCCGCACCTTTGGAGGCAAACCGTACGTATACAGTTTCACCCTGCGTTCCTCAGAACCAATCAAGTGGGGAACTAGTCTTGCCATTTCATTGAACTTGGATGTATACTGTTGATTATTCATACTCCTAGCTTTCAGATTCACAAACTCTCGTTCCACTTTATCCAGCTTGTTCTTGGGACAGAACTGTTTGGTGATCAGCTCCTTCAGATCTTCCCAACTCATTTTTTCCATATCAGCTGCAGACTTAGACTACTTGATGGTGTTCCACCAGTGAAGTGCCTCCTCGACAAAAGAGTGAACTGCAAACTTTACAGCTTGGCCGACTCGACACTCACTGATGGAGATAACAGCCTCCATATCTGATACCGAGTGACAGGTGGCCACTGCATCCTTCGTCCCGTCGAAAGTCGGCTTGTTGCATCCTTTGAAGGACTTGTAATCACAACGCTTCAATTTCCCAGACATTGAATCACTACTCTTTGTCTCGATGATCACAACTTCCTCATCTCCCTTGGAGCTTTCCTTGGTTCCCTCAGAAATAGCCATTACCACAGCAGGCTCTAGCGTGAACTCTTCTTCATTTTCTGGTTGCTCGCTGTTCTTGCTTTCTCCTTCATTGACAGGTTTCTCGGTCTCAACATGTGGCTCCTCAGTAGTCTGTACCGGTTTCCGTGGCCTACCTTTTTGTCCAGCCATCTTAACTATCTACAGGATACAACAATTGAAGAGTCAGTACAGGAATCACATTAGCACGGAATAATTTTTGTAAATCATTAATGACGTTGATAAGGTGTTATTAACCATTTACCCAACTCATAGGCTCTAAACGTTTCCCATCCCTGCTCGTGCATGACATCTAATTACCTTTCTAACCTTACATCTACTTCTTAACGCATACATACACATTCAGCTCGTGGCATCCGCTCATCCGTGGTTGGCAATCCGCATCACTTAATCCCATTCTCAGTTTAAGTCTTGGCATTTGGGATGCCAAGATCTCTTAAACTATGGCTCTGATAACAACTTGTGGGGACCCGCTCCCGGGTACCTCATAGAGGTTGGTTTTCATCATAACACATAGCTCTTAAATCAAAAGCTTTCATAAATATGCAGCAGAATTTAAAACATTGTCAAATACAAAATATACTGAAAAAGATTGTATCAAAAGATTTATGATTGCCAGCACCATCGGATTCTCTATCCTGATGTCCGAGCTCCATGCTTCCTCTTATCTTAGCTTTAACCTGACATACTTGCTAAAAAGGTCAGCTTATGCTGGCGAGTTCTAGTTTTCATAATCATCGTAAACGTTTTGGTAAGTTGAAAACATACTTAACATAAGACATCTTTATGTTCACATAAATTATAACGCATAAACATCGTAATTATCATCATCATACAACCACGGCTACTGAGCGTAATAGAAGGCTTATGCCGGCACAAGACTCCGTAACCTTTGACCTGGCTCGCCGAAGCGTTCTGCAGATCCATACTTACCCAGTAACAAGTACTGGAGAAACCTCATACTTACTTCATACGAATATGGGAGCAACCTCATACTTATCCCTTAACGAGTATGGGAGTAACATCATACTTAGCCCATAGCGACTATGGGAGCAACATCATACTTATCCCATAGCAAGTATGGGAGCAACATCATACTTACCCCATAGCAAGTATGGGAGAAACATCATACTTACCCCATAACGGGCATGGGAGCAACATCATACTTACCCCATAGAGAGTATGGGAGAAACAGTCATTCATCATAACGCACTTACCTCATAATGATATAGGAGCAATGATGTCTTAGTTTAACACATCCATTTTCGTACATATTCGGGTCTATTTTCGTTAATTTTGTAAATATTTCGAGTCGATTTTAGTTCCTTTTTACATTTTATTGTTTTTGTGCAGGAATGTGTCCCGAAGGAGCGGAAACGAGGGCAAACGGGCATCGGAATCGAGTGCGGGTGATCGAGCAAAGAAAAAGAAGAAAATAATCCTAGGCGGTACGCCCAACGAGATTGCTTGGTCCCAGGCGATGCGCCTGGAAACATTCCTTGACCACCCACTGATCTGTGTGCTACGCCTAGTCAGAAGCACCAGCCACAGGCGATGCGCCTACCACACGTAGCCACCCGACAATTTTGTCTCACGCGCATCGCCTAGCCACAACCAGCCCCGCTAGGCGATGCGCCTGATATCATATTTCTGCCCAAAACCCAAATCTCATGTCTTCTATAGATGGGACGCTTCCAGGCCGATGAGGGGGTTTTCTTCTGCGATTTTGGTACCCTAATCAAGCCTTGGAGCTGATGGAGCTTAACAATGGATGATTTGGCTTGATTAGGGCTTGTTGGAGTGAAGAAGGAAGCTTGTTTGAGTATTTTTCTTTATCTTTTCATGTTCTTAGTTTAAATCAGTAGTTTTTCATGTATCTAGACTTATATCAGATTTGTTTTGCTACTGTTGAGATGTTGGTTGGCTAGATCTAGGGTTATATCTAGGTTTGGGATGATAAAGTTGTGAACTTTGTTGATTTTGGACATGATTTATGCTTATGGATGATATATGCTTTGTATTCAACTATAAAGTTGTGATCTTTGATGGTTTTTGCATATTGTGAATGATTATGATTGATGAATGTTTGATCCATGTGTGTCTAGGAAGGTCTTTCCACACATAGATGCATGTTAGGCCTATTACGTTTTGTTTTAGGTTAGTTTATGGGTTGTTGATCACATTCCATAGGATTACACTTCATTAAGTGTTGTTATTTGCATGTGTAACCTAACCTAGTAATTCGGGAGGAGATAGGTTAGATGGTTGGTCTCTTTCACTTTGGATATTTGAGTTAAACGACCCGGGAGGGCGTTGTCTTAGATCTACTTACTTTAATTGTCAATCCATGTCAAAGATGTCACCTTTATAGCTTTCTAGTGTCTTAGGATACAAACGGGTGAAGAAATCCGGGAGGTGATTCGCCCGTTAAAGTGCAATTGCATATCGGGAAAATCCGGAAGGTGACCCGTTAGACTAGTGCATACAATACAGTCTTAGCATTTCCATTCGAGTCACTTGGTATCTGATATGGGTCCCATTAGATTATCCTCAGTCTGTTCCTTAAGATCCTAGTCATCATCATTCATAAGTCAATCCACGCCAGTATTGGTCACACTTTTGACTCCCAGCCTAGGTATACCAGTTTTCTTCACTCAGTTATATTTCATTTACAGTTCCTGTTTTAGTTGTTGTTTTAGAGTTTAGTGAGTAGTCGTAGTTCTTTAGTCAGTCTCAGTCTGATTAAGATTGTCAGAGTTGCACCAAAACCCCCTCTTTTACTTGGTTTTGTCCACAGTCTAGGTTAATTTTTTATACTAGTTTCCATTGGTTCGAGATCCGGACTTCCACAAGCTATTCTGTCACCGATAGGTACACTTGCCTTCATAGCAGTCTAGTTTAGGATTTCCGATTATTACTAGGTGTTTAGGTTAAGTATAGGTCTAGGATTAGTTATCGTGTCTTTAGCTTAGGTTAAATAGCTTTAATTTACTCTTGTTTTTTGTAAACTGACCGCTTACATCAAGTTTTTGGCGCCGTTGCCGGGGACACTAGGCAATAGCAAGGATTACTTACATTGTGGTATTTACTTGCTTATTTTCCTACTTTAACCCCCCCCCAGCTTAATTTTCTTTTTGTTAGGTTTAGTTTTATTTTCTTCTTAGTGCCTTTACTTGTTATTTGTTATTTGTGCCTTAGATTAGGATTTTCTTTGTGCATATGTGAGTCTTACTTGCTTGTTTGATTAGGGTGTCGGTAGTTGTATGCCCCACACCCGTTTGCAGGGAGCGCCGGAGTTCGAGCTTACTTTGCCTGAGCGGATTTTGCGAGCCCGTCAGCAGGTATGTTTTCTTGACCCTAATCTTGTTATGGAGCCACCACCACCTCCGCCACCGAGGGGGACTATTCACGAGCTGGCTAGTCATGGAGTTGTTGGAGCCCGTTCTGCCATCACACGGCCTAGAGTCAACAACAACAACTGGCAGATCCCTTCACAAGTGATGTCTACGATCACGAATTCGATGCAGTTTCATGGCCTAGACGACGAGGACGCCCCTGGCCATCTTTCTCTCTTTGTGCGTATATGCAACACTTTCCGCATCAATGGAGTTTCGGAGGAGGCCGTCTACCTTCGCTTGTTTCCCAGGGACTCGATCACTACTTGGGTCGATCTTCAGACCAAGTTTCTGAAGGAAGTACTATCCTCCTTCTAAATCAGCCAGACTAAGAGATTAGATCCATTCGTTCTGGATGGACGATGATGAGCCATATTACTTGGCGTGTGAGATGTTTAACTCCCTTCTGAGCAGATGCCTCCAGCATGGCCTATCCGATTGGGCCTTAGTTGAGAAGTTCTACAATGGACTGACCTTGGAGACGATGAGGAGGTTTAATACAACTGCTGGGGGACACATCATGGACAAGAAGGAGCCCGAAGAGTGCGAGACGATGTTTGAGGATTTCGCCTTAGCGGAGTATGAGGACCCGTCCTTTGTGAGGAGAGCTGCGCCGGCTGTTAAGCCCACTATTGCACCGCCTATCCCGACTAGTGGGATGCACCATGTCACACCCAACACGAGCACTACTGCAGCCTTAGGGGCACTGGCTAAGGACATTAAGGAGTTGAAGATGGCAGATGCTCGATGCGAGATATGTAGGGGTGGACATAGTATTGCTGAGTGCCCGATTACCGATCAGGCACAGGTTGAGGCCATCAATTCTGGATGGAACAGGTCTGTCAATCCGAACCCTAATAGGAATCAAAATTCGAATTGGCGAGGCCAGAATCAGGGACAGCGTCAGCATCATCACTCGAACTAGCAAGGAAACCACAGCATCTCCTACGAGAAGTCACCGACGCGCCAGATCCCTTTCACCGAGAAAGACGTGCCCGAGAGCTCAGGCAGCAGAGATCGCGACATGAAGCTGGAGGACATGATGGCGCAGCAGATGAAGATGCTTCAGCAGATCATAGATAAAGAGAAGCTGCGGGACCAGATGATCGAGGAGCTCGACACGTTATTGAGGAACTAGCAGGCTGGATTTTTGGATCTGCAACGGTCGGTGGGAGAGTTGGCAAAGAGATTTGATGAGAGACCGGGAGGGTCGTTTAGGGCGAACACTGACCCTAACCTGATGGGTCATGTGAAGGCAGTGACCACATGAAGTGGTCAAGGAGGAGATGTAGAATTGCCACCACCGGTCATACCTGTTGATGATGAGCCGGTGGATGAGGAGATTGAGATGGAGACTCTTGCAGGGGTGCCATTGAGGCTAGACCCATTATGTATTATACCGAGCAGCGAGTCTTCAGTTGAGAGTTGAAGAGGGATAAGTTAGAGGAGAAGAAGAAGGGTAAGAGAGTGGCTGAGGAGCCTGAGATTTATTTGACTAAGCTTCCATACCCTGCATGCGCCCTGCAGATGAAGCGTGATCAGGAGTATGGACATTTTTTAAAGATGTTTAAGCAGCTTAAGATCAATATTCCATTTGTTGAGGCCCTCCAGCATATGCTGAAATATTGTAAATTCTTGAAAGACCTCCTGTCTAACAAGAAGAAATTGGAGACTCTCTCTATCGTTACTTTGGGAGCTGAGTGCTCTGCGTTGGTTCAGAATAAACTGCCAGAAAAGCTTGAGGATCCAGGGATTTTCACTATTCCCTGTCTGTTTGGCGGTTCTTCTGTGAACCATGCATTGGTTGATCTAGGTGCTAGCATCAATTTGATGCCATAATCCATTTATAAGCAGCTAGATCTAAGAGAGCCGGCACCTACATGCATGAGTTTGGCATTGGCTGATCAGTTAGTCAAGTATCCTCGGGGGATTGTTGAGAATGTCCTGGTGAAGGTGGACAAGTTTGTCTTCCCCGTGGATTTTGTTATACTTGACATGCATGCTGATGACCGAGTTCCCCTCGTTATGGGACGACCCTTCCTTCACACGGCGAAGGCGATGATTGATGTTTATGAGGGGAAGATCTCATTGCGTGTTTGAGAGGACACCGTCACCTTTGATGTTGTGAAGTCCATGAAGAACTCTAGTGGTCAGGACGATCATGTCTACTTTCTTGATGCATTTTTCTCTACTATGGATCGTTTCCTAGACTACATTAGTGGAGTTGATGGGAGATCAGGACTTGGGTGATGGTGATGAGAGAGTAGAGGATGTGGGAGATGAGGTCCATGCTGCTGCAATTGAGGCTTATCTTGATTTTATTACGAGCAGTGTAGCAGTGGAGTCTCCTGTGTACCCCACGGTGTTTGAGGTTGAGAGTTCTGAGCAGGCTGAAAAGCCATCTGTTGAGGCTCCCCCATCATTAGAGCTAAAGGAGTTGCCACCTCACCTTGAGTATGCATTCCTTGGTGGGGACTCTGATATACCTATCATTATTTCATCAGCTCTGACAGATGTAGAGAAGAGTAGACTTATTGTTGTGCTGAAGTAGCACAAGCAGGCGATAGCATGGAAGCTAATGGACATTAAGTGTATTCACCCTTCTTTCTGTACGCATCGCATACTGCTTGAGGAGGATTACAAGACGGTGGTTCAGCCACAGCGAAGGCTTAATCCTAACATGGGTGAAGCAGTGAAGAAGGAGGTCCTGAGATTGTTAGATGCTGGGCTCATTTACCCCATTTTAGATTCTTCGTGGGGAAGCCTAGTACATGTGGTCCCTAAGAAGGGCGGTATGACTGTGGTGGTGAACAAGAAGAAGGAGATAGGTCCCACCCATACAGTATTCGAGTCTATTTTCAATAATTTTGTAAATATTTCGAGTCGATTTTAGTTCCTTTTTACATTTTATTGTTTTTGTGCAGGAATGTGTCCCGAAGGAGCGGAAACGAGGGCAAACGGGCATCGGAATCGAGTGCGGGTGATCGAGCAAAGAAAAAGAAGAAAATAATCCTAGGCGGTACGCCCAACGAGATTGCTTGGTCCCAGGCGATGCGCCTGGAAACATTCCTTGACCACCCACTGATCTGTGTGCTACGCCTAGTCAGAAGCACCAGCCACAGGCGATGCGCCTACCACACGTAGCCACCCGACAATTTTGTCTCACGCGCATCGCCTAGCCACAACCAGCCCCGCTAGGCGATGCGCCTGATATCATATTTCTGCCCAAAACCCAAATCTCATGTCTTCTATAGATGGGACGCTTCCAGGCCGATGAGGGGGTTTTCTTCTGCGATTTTGGTACCCTAATCAAGCCTTGGAGCTGATGGAGCTTAACAATGGATGATTTGGCTTGATTAGGGCTTGTTGGAGTGAAGAAGGAAGCTTGTTTGAGTATTTTTCTTTATCTTTTCATGTTCTTAGTTTAAATCAGTAGTTTTTCATGTATCTAGACTTATATCAGATTTGTTTTGCTACTGTTGAGATGTTGGTTGGCTAGATCTAGGGTTATATCTAGGTTTGGGATGATAAAGTTGTGAACTTTGTTGATTTTGGACATGATTTATGCTTATGGATGATATATGCTTTGTATTCAACTATAAAGTTGTGATCTTTGATGGTTTTTGCATATTGTGAATGATTATGATTGATGAATGTTTGATCCATGTGTGTCTAGGAAGGTCTTTCCACACATAGATGCATGTTAGGCCTATTACGTTTTGTTTTAGGTTAGTTTATGGGTTGTTGATCACATTCCATAGGATTACACTTCATTAAGTGTTGTTATTTGCATGTGTAACCTAACCTAGTAATTCGGGAGGAGATAGGTTAGATGGTTGGTCTCTTTCACTTTGGATATTTGAGTTAAACGACCCGGGAGGGCGTTGTCTTAGATCTACTTACTTTAATTGTCAATCCATGTCAAAGATGTCACCTTTATAGCTTTCTAGTGTCTTAGGATACAAACGGGTGAAGAAATCCGGGAGGTGATTCGCCCGTTAAAGTGCAATTGCATATCGGGAAAATCCGGAAGGTGACCCGGTAGACTAGTGCATACAATACAGTCTTAGCATTTCCATTCGAGTCACTTGGTATCTGATCTAGGTCCCATTAGATTATCCTCAGTCAGTTCCTTAAGATCCTAGTCATCATCATTCATAAGTCAATCCACGCCAGTATTGGTCACACTTTTGACTCCCAGCCTAGGTATACCAGTTTTCTTCACTCAGTTATATTTCATTTACAGTTCCTGTTTTAGTTGTTGTTTTAGAGTTTAGTGAGTAGTCGTAGTTCTTTAGTCAGTCTCAGTCTGATTAAGATTGTCAGAGTTGCACCAAAACCCCCTCTTTTACTTTGTTTTTCCACAGTCTAGGATAATTTGTTATACTACTGTCCATTGGTTCGATATCCATACTTCCATCAGCTATTCTGTCACCGATAGGTACACTTGCCTTCATAGCGGTCTACTTTAGGATTTCCGATTATTACTAGGTGTTTAGGTTAAGTATAGGTCCAGGATTAGTTATCGTGTCTTTAGCTTAGGTTAAATAGCTTTAATTTAGTCTTGATTTTAGTAAACTGACCGCTTAAATCAAGCAACATTCATCTATTCATCATATTATTATATACTAGCATCATACTAACATTCATCATACATTCTTACCCTACACAAGGGTGGGAGCAACATTCATACATCATAACTTCGTATCCTTATCTTAGTAACATAGGATTTCTCATAACAAGTTATGCTAGTATCATTATATCATATCATCATAACATCCTAGAATCATATACATGTCATGTAGGCATCATATCATCGTGTCATAACATCATGGCATCACACACAAGTCATGCTAGTATTTATTCATGGCATCATACATCATAAACTCATACATGGGTCATACTAGCATTCATCATTTCATGCATTAGGGCCTCATAAACATGTCATGCTAGCATTCATCATATCATACATCATACATCCATCTTAGCAGCCTAGGATATCATCATAGCATGACATTTATTACTATCATCATAGCATGTTATTATACAATTCATAATCGTAACTTCCTATCATGCATTCATCGTACTTAGCATGCCTTCATGCATAATTCATCATAACTCATTAACATGCATACATAATCATGGCATAGTCACGTAGTCGTCATAAACATATTAACAACATGTATATCAGCCCAATACATAACTAAATGATTAAATGTATAGTGTTGAAAATAGGGCATCTAGAACTTACCTGATAGTAGCTCCTTGTATTCTTGACCGAACTCATTAGCCAAGACTTAAGAACCTACATCATTACATCGTCTTATTACATTCCATTCGTAGACTTAGGATTTATTCCAAGTCCACATAGATACTAGGGTTCCCCCCTTATGAGTCCAATTGCTCGAAACATGGTTGGTATTCGAAACACTTGTAGTTCACGAAGTACTCATGTACACGAAATCCTGGAGTTCACAAATTACTTGAGTACTTGAAGTCCATGGACTACACGAACTTCTGGGTACACGAAATCTATGTTCTCGAAATAACGTACTCGAAATCACATACTCGAAGTTAATTCGGGTACTCATCTCATGTACATCTTCGGGTACTCATGTGATCATCATAAAGCATCTGAAACACACTGGAACCGCAAAGTCTCGAACTTTATGCATAAAGGTACGAGCTTTATGCATAAGTTCACTTTCGTATAAAAATCCTAACTTTCACGCATAAATCACTTACTTGTCGTTAGATGATCCCACTGGTAGCTTCTCGTGTTTTCCTTCTTCTCCTTGAGCGATTTACAGCCGATTCTTGAGGTTCTCGAACTCAAATTCGAGTACTTGAGAGAAAGCGTGCTTCCAGCCATAGGTGTGCACGTTTCCCAAGGAACTCATATATATATAGGCAAGGTTCCCGAACTGGGAACTCGAATTTTGGCCATTTTTGAGTACTAAATGTCGTGAACTTAGGGTACTCGAAATCCATTTCGAGTTCACCAATTTTGTGAAATTTACTTAGTTTATTTTCCGTGTATTTTTCAACAAGTTAATTATTCGTTACCCATTCGTAAGTTCAAACAACTTGTATTAGAAAATTTGGGATGTTACAATAACTTTGGAATGGTGAGTTATGAATGAGCGCAAAAAAGAGTTGTTGACCCTGAGGGTACAGAGGTTAGAGATTTTGGTTCTTGTGTATCAATCTCTATTTGGTATGCACTTATGATACCAAAGAGTTCTCCTAGCTTTAATGTTCTTTTGTTTTCTATCCATTGTGACATAGTAGATATTCCATGCTTGAGGTAGAGATCTTATGAATTTTCTAATCACATCCTGGTTTTCCATCTTCTCACCTGCAACAGTTGTTTCATCAACAAGTTGTACATACCTTAGACACTGAGAAGCCATCTTTTCATTCTTTTCTTGGCAGAAGTTTTAGAACTTTTTCCTGACTATATCTTTCTTGTTTTCTTTCACATCATCTGATCCCTCATACATCTGCTGCAAAGAGTTCCATAACTCTTTAGTGGATTTGCATTTCTTGAATGCATGTACGTTAGACTTGGGTTGTGACTTAAACACAACACTTACAATATTTATCGTCTATAAGATTGATAGATGCGGAATCTGTATCAATCTTCTTATCTTCTGAATGAAAAAGTGAACAATTAACAACAACAAAAGTCTTTCAAGCTCAAAGTATATTTCACTTGACTGCAAATATTGTAAGTTAGTAAGCAAATTCTCAAGAATACAAATGAATAGATTTACACTAAAAGATACAACATGTTAGGATCGAGATTAAGACAACAACAGTTGAGGGTTTTATTGAACGCTAAGTGGCGGAAACAAGCAGGTTCAACTATTTAAGCAAATAATAGAAACATAGATCAAACAAGCAGACTGAAAGTAATCACAGTTATCTTTCATTAATTGTCAATCATTAATTACAAAGGAGCTAGGATCAGGAAAGAAACTTCCGATCACAAAGCGTCACTTGGTTATCACTTTCTCTCTCTAGAACTTTCTCTCCCTATGTGTGTGTTGTTGTTGTTATCTTTGTTACGCTAATTCTATTACATTACATTATATTTATAGACAATTGGGACTATGAAACATCATTAATCAGGGCCCATATTACAATGTAATAAACAAAGGGCTATGCTGTCAAAAATAATCTTGTCAGCATCTTAGGTGTCATTATTTGTCAGCAACAGCAGCACCCTTTTAGCATCTGCAGATGGTAAATAGAAAAACTCCAAGTCTTGAGAGCAGTATGAACATTTGCGAACAGTAGACTACTTATTCGCAAAGTACAGAGGTTCCATTTCTTATGGGTTCATTCGTACAAGCTTCATCTTCAGAGAGCATCTTCATTCTCAGAAAGCATCTATTTTTTCAGAGAGCTTTTCTACATATCTGCTGTCACACCCCGAGCCGGCGGGATAGGATCGGTTGTCCCGTCGGGCGGAAGGTTCCCGGGGCGCGATATCGTGAGTGATAATCGTGATGATCAGATTGTTTACATTGCACATGATACTAATGAGAAATGCTAAATATAATAGAATTACAAAGTTAAATTACATCAGTATTGTTTATAATTTAACAATGTAAATCTACCATAAACATCATATATTTCTATCTCGTATTTACTCAAGATATACAAAACAATTTGTGTAATGATGTCTTCAAAATATATGCAGGTCCAAAAAGCTAAGTCTTCTATCTGAAGTCCTAGTCCAAAAGGAATAACTCCTTAGTTGACCTGTTCGTCACCTGAGAAGTCATGCAAAATCAAGTCAACACATGGTTGGTGAGTTCATATAGTTTTATGATTTGAAAATGATTTGATAACCTCCTTCGGTAAAGACCCTAACCTCATTAACATCAACTGTATCATCCAGATCGGTATGCTTATGTATAGGGCATACCCCTGGGTCAAGGCTACAACCCCGCCCAGATGCCATCCCACCACATACTAATCCGCATAGGACATTGATATTAATGATAATTAAGCATTTTTACCTAACACCTCTGAAATAGATTTTGATCTCCAAAACTTGATTTACCTTTGATTCTCTTGATTTTGATCATAGACAAAGGATTTTCCAAAAGTCAGTGATAATAGTAAAATGTCAAATATTTAATTAAATAATTAAATAAAACATTTAAATACAACTAAGACATGATGATTGGGTATGATTTCACTCAATCGGTTAGACTTAGTTGTTGGTGGTTGTCCAAGTTGTAACCTCTCACACGTGACCCATACCAGGCATAACTCACAAGGAGTATACCTGGGCGTGACGGGATTTTAATGATTTGCCCTTACAGCTTGACCAAAGGTCTTCTGTACATGCGGGGACTTTAATGTTTTGCCCTTACAGCTTGACCCAAAGGTCTTCTGTACATGCGGGGACTTTAAGGATATCCTTTGTTTCTTGATCTCTTGATTCTCTAGACTTTGATATTGATTTCAATGATTGTTCACGTTGTTGCCCGTATAGCCTGACTACAAGAGTCTTCTATACCTGAAGGGACTTTATATGTGTGTTACACGTGGTCTTGATTCCATATACAACTGACATCCACCTTGACGTGAGTATTAATGAGTTCATTAGATCATAATGATTTCATTATTTCAATGATTCACACACATTTATGATTTCTGATCTCCTGAATCTCTTGATTCTTGATTCTTTATGTTCCCATGATTTCCAATGATAATTGGTTTGATTATGATTCTTGGGTCTCAGATCACACACTGAGTTATGATTCCCCTAAATATGATCTTTTGATTTTGTTCTTTTGATTTCACTTTGAGTTTAGATTCTTGAAGTTGAACTTGATGGACTAAGGGTTAATTTAGAATTCAAATTTAAGGTATTACTCATAAGAGTACTTAAATTTAATTGATAAATTGATTTGTTCAATAACTTCCTAGACAGGAGTCTAGGAGTATCAACAACATATATATGTAAAGACATATAATAATTAAAAGCATTTAATTAAACAGTTTAAATACAACAGTTTACGCATGCTTCTCAGCCCCGCGTTTTAAAACAAAAATGTTGGAAAAGGGGCAATGAACTCACCTGTGTTGCTTTGTACTGGATTACCACAAAATGCGCGCTCGTTGTTGTAGCCTAATTATCTTCAGTTCCTGATTTGTTTTAAGAGAATTCGCAGACGATAAGTATTTATAATAAGCGTCCTAACTAAGGTTCAGTCTCGGTGTGCAACTACGTGTCTTAGATTACTAATGTGTTTCTTTGGTTTTCTCTAGTTAAGCTAACCTTATTACCCATTCATAACCAAAATCCCACATTAAACATTTAAAGACTTAAAGTAAACAATTTCAATTTAAATTACACATTTATTTAGGAAAGTCATTTAATTACTTTAAGAAAATTTATAATTTAATTTCTTTTATGACGAGCATAAATCTATTTAAGAAAAGTGAACTTATTCATGATAACGGGCTTAGATTGAGCCCATTGAGCCCAATCTTGACCCACTTGATTTGAACTTTGTTTTTCACTTGATCCTCATCATAGTTTTGATGAACTAACACCCTTGATAGTTTTCAATAACCATCTAAGTTAGTTATATTGTTATAGAGCATCCTAGGGTTTAAGTGTTAATATTTAAATAACACTTGAACCTTAGGTTATTGTTTTTAACCCATCCTTTATTATACTAAACTCATGCTCTCGATATCTTGTTAACTCTACGATTGTTTCCTTAACATCTCCTAATTAGGTGTATGTCATGAAACCCTAATATAATCTCCATGTATACCCATCATGCATGCGTACACCATGCATGCACACACATGCACGCAATTTAACCCCATCAACTTAGCCATGTACGTCCACCATGCCCACCCTTCTCTGACCGAACCTCGGCTTATACAACTCATGAGTCTTAGCCGAATGGGACTACACCCGAATCATGCATGGCCGAACGAATGAGCTGGTGAGTCGAATGTGACTGGCCGTTTGACCCTAACCCCGATCGAATGAAGGCTCACGAATGAGAACCAGCGAATGGGCATGCTCGAATGGAAACCCTCGAATGGGGTGTTGGATCATCGAATGAGACCACGGTCGAATGAGGCCAGGCGAATAGAGATTAGTCATTCGACGAAAGGAGGGCTAGATCGACTAGGCTATTCGGCGAATGAGCTCAGAATGAGGCCATTCGGCCTGTGTTCATTCGACCCACTGGGCAGCCCCTTCGGCCATCGAACTTCCACAACATAATGGACCACAACTTCTCCAATCAACCAAGATCTAGTTGCTACTTGTTTCTAAACCAACCTAAGAGTGTTTTGTGTATTTTTTTTCCTTAAGGTTCAAGTGGTTTTAACCGAGAATGGGTGAGGGTTCGGATTAGGGTTTTTAAAACCCAAAACCGAACAAGAACTTGAGTTTTACCTCGATTTGGCTGGATAAAATCGCAGATCCTTTGTACTTTCGAGTTCTACTAGTGGTGGTGGTGATTTAGTCACCAAAATGGCTTGAAATGGTGAAGAAACGAGTGAGAAAACTTAGAGAGAGAGTGGGGTGTTCTTAGAGAGAGAAAGTGACGGTGGTGAGAGGTTGAAGATGGTAGTTGGGTGTATTAAATGGGTGTAAATGCCCATTTAATGTTTCTAATTAACCCGGTTCGTTCGGTTTCGCGTGGTTTCGCATAGAAACGCCGTTTTAGCGTCGTTTTCGTAACGAAACGACTCGGTTTTAAAATAGAATCATAAAATTTATTTTAGGTTGTAATTCCTAATAAATTAACTAAATATCTTTTAATTATTTAATTTACAAAATATTCATTTAACGTTTAAATCGAATCGCGCGGTCATCGCGCGTATTTGTTCGAATCAAATACGACGATAACTACACTTTTCAATATTGTTTTCTAATTATCGAATATCGTTCAGAACGTTAAACTTTTAGATTTATTCGTACAGATCGTCACCTATACGAAAAATCTGTCAGTTTAGCATTCACTTAACGATATTCGTGTTGTTTTGTCCTGTAAGGCCTCACATACGCTTATACGTAATAAAATCCTAACAAATAAATCACATGATGATTCTGTGTTGCCAGATAATTATCTGACTCAAGAACCATTGTTCTGAACTGATTTCTCTGAAATGACTGTGAATTCGCTGTTTTGTTAGCATGAAATGATACTGATGTTTGATATGAACATGAAATACACTGAATTACATGAAAATTGTACCTGATTACTGTTCACGCACTGTTACGATCACTGTTCCGGTAACGGTTCCGGCACTGATGTTACAGTCTCCCCTTGTTAGAGGAAATTTCGTCCCGAAATTTAAGAATTGTTATCGGGTACGGCTTCCTCTTCAAACAGCTGGGGATACTTTAACTTCATGTGATCTTCACGTTCCCAAGTAAACTCGGGTCCGCGTCTTGAGTTCCAACGAACCTTTACAATCGGAATACGGCTTCGTCTAAGTTGCTTGACTTTGCGATCCATAATCTCTAAAGGTTCTTCGATAAATTGTAACTGATCATCAACTTGAATTTCCTCGAGTGGAATGACGAGTGATTCGTCAGCAAGGCATTTCTTTAAATTCGAGACGTGAAACACGTCATGCACACCACTGAGTTCATCTGGTAGTCTCAGTCGATACGCCATAGGACCAATACGTTCGATGATTTCGAACGGTCCCACGTACCGTGGTGCTAACTTGCCTTTTGTTCCAAAACGAACTACGCCCTTCCATGGAGAAACCTTCAACATAACACGGTCTCCCACTTGGAACTCCAACGGCTTACGCCGTTTGTCGGCATAGCTTTTCTGTCTGCTCCTTGTGGCTTGTAGTCTTCTTTGAATCTGAGCAATTTTGTCAGTGGTTTCCTGAATAAGCTCTGGCCCAGTTATGCGATTATCTCCAACTTCAGTCCAACAGATCGGTGATCGACATTTCCGACCATAAAGAGCCTCGAATGGTGCACATCCGATACTGCTGTGGTAACTGTTGTTGTAGGAGAACTCAATCAGTGGCAAATGAGAATCCCAATTCCCACCGAAATCTAAAATACAGGTCCTTAACATATCCTCTAGGGTCTGAATCGTACGTTCGCTTTGGCCGTCCGTTTGTGGATGGTAAGCTGTACTCAGATTTAACTGTGTCCCTAGAGATTTCTGTAGTGATTGCCAGAATCTTGAAGTAAATCTGCTGTCTCTATCAGAAATAATCGATAATGGTACACCGTGACGTACCACTATCTCATTGATGTACAATCTCGCCAGTTTATCCATCGTGAAGGTTTCACGCATCGGCAAGAAATGAGCAGATTTTGTTAATCGATCAATGATCATCCAAATTGTATCGTGACCACTGGAAGTGCGGGGTAGCTTGGTAATGAAATCCATAGCTATTTGTTCCCACTTCCAGAGCGGAATCTCAGGCTGTTCCAGTAAACCAGACGGTCTCTGGTGCTCCGCCTTTACCTTCGCACACGTTAGACATCGACCGACATACTCGGATATGTCTTTCTTCATTCCCGGCCACCAATAAAATCCACGCAAGTCTTGGTACATTTTATCAGCGCCTGGATGAACTGAGTATTTAGTCTTGTGTGCCTCATCGAAGATAAGTCTTCTCAATTCATCTACCGCCGGGATCCATATACGATCCTGATAGTAGATCATTCCATCAGACTTGGTCTCTAAATGTTTCTCTGCTCCGCAGTCAAGTTCTTTCTTCAAGTTTCCTCTATCAACTGATTCCTGTTGAGCTTGAATGATCTTGTCTTGTAAGCTGGTCTGCACAGTCATACCCATAGCCCTAACGCGTAAGGGTTTGACCCGTTCCTTCCGACTCAAGGCATCAGCTACAACGTTTGCCTTTCCCGGATGGTACTTGATCACACAATCATAATCATTCAGAAGTTCAACCCAACGGCGTTGTCGCATGTTGAGCTCCTTCTGATCAAAGATGTGCTGCAGACTCTTGTGATCAGTAAATATGGTACACTTAGTGCCATATAAGTAATGTCTCCAGATTTTCAATGCGAAGATCACTGCTCCCAGTTCAAGATCATGAGTAGTGTAATTTTTCTCATGAACTTTTAACTGTCTTGATGCATAAGCGATAACTTTGTCCCGTTGCATCAGTACGCAACCAAGTCCCTGGTGGGATGCATCACAATAAACAACAAAGTCATCACATCCTTCCGGGAGTGATAGGATTGGAGCATTACATAACTTCTGCTTCAGTGTCTGAAAGGCATCTTCTTGTTTCTGTTCCCAGACAAACGGTTCACTTTTCTGAGTTAATTTAGTGAGTGGCAAAGCTATCTTAGAAAAGTTTGAGATAAACCTTCTATAATAACCTGCCAGTCCCAGAAAAGACCGTATCTCCGTTGGTGTCTTCGGAGTGTCCCAGTTCTTTATTGCTTCAATCTTGGCGGGATCTACGTGTATTCCCTCACTGTTGACTACGTGACCAAGAAACTGAACTTCCCTTAACCAAAATTCACACTTAGAGAATTGGCATAAAGTTTCTGTTCCATCAACAGTTCCAAGATTTTCCTGAGATGTTGTTCATGTTCTGCTTTGCTCTTGGAATAAATCAGTATGTCATCGATGAAGACGATAACGAACTGATCTAAATACGGCTTGCACACTCGGTTCATGAGATCCATGAAAACCGCTGGTGCATTTGTTAGTCCGAAAGGCATCACTAAAATTCGTAATGCCCGTATCTGGTTCGGAAAGCCGTCTTCGGTATGTCTTCGTCTTGAACTCTGAGCTGATGATACCCGGACCGCAAATCAATCTTCGAGAAGTACTGAGCTCCTTGCAGTTGGTCAAACAAATCATCGATCCTCGGCAATGGATACCGATTCTTGATGGTTAGTTTGTTCAGCTCTCTGTAATCTATGCACATTCTGAACGATCCGTCTTTCTTCTTTACGAACAAGACCGGAGCTCCCCAAGGTGAGTAGCTCGGTCTAATGAATCCTTTATCCAATAATTCCTGCAACTGGTTCGACAATTCCTGCATCTCCGAAGGTGCTAACCGATAAGGAGATTTAGCAACAGGAGTTGCTCCAGGAACTAAGTCAATTCGGAACTCTACCGGTCGCACAGGAGGCAAACCTGGTAGGTCTTCAGGAAATACTTCTGGATATTCCTTCACTACTGGTACATCTTGTATCTTCTTCTTGTCTTTCTCTTTTTCCACTACATGAGCCAAGAAAGCTACACACTTCTTCTGTAAACACTTACGCGCCTTTATGCAAGAAATGATTTTGACACTTCGTTTTGCTTGGTCCCCTCTGACTTCCAATACACGATCATCGGGCAATGGAACTCGAAGCAGCTTCTCAGAACAGACAACTTCCACTCGGTTAGAGGAAAGCCAATCCATTCCAACAATGATGTCGAAACTACCCAACTCCATCGGTATCAAGTCGATAGAGAATGTATGACCGTTAAGTGTCAACGGGCAATTTCTGTAAACTGTACTAACTGTGATCTGTTTTCCGTTAGCTACTTCTATGATGTAAGGGGAGTCTAACTGTTCCTCTATAGAATCTAGTTGGCATGCAAAATCGGCAGAGATAAAACTCTGATCCGCACCAGTGTCAAATAGAACAGATGCATAAAAGTCATGTAAGAGAAACGTACCAGTGACCACATTTGGGTCCTGGCGTGCAGCTGGTGCTCCAATAACAAAAGCTCTTCCACGAGGAGCTTGAACTGCTTGTTGTGCTTTCTTCGGGCAGTTCTTTGCAAAGTGGCCTTGTTCGCCACAGTTGAAGCATCCACCATTGTTCTGATTAGCTGGTGGAGGGAGAGCTAGTGCAGCATTGTTAACTGCTGGATTTGGTGTCAGTCTGCACTGTTGAACCCAGTGCCCTTTTCTTCCACAACCCGTGCATTGACGGCACTGGTTGTTTGCAGCATGATGATACTGGCATTTAGTACACAAAGGATGTGGGCCAGTATATTGTCTCTTGGGCACATTTTGTTGTGCCGCTGCTACTTGATTCAGGGGAGTAGCCACAGTGTAGTTCTTGATTAATTTCTGCTTTTTCTTTGGGTGTTGCTGATGTTGTGGCTTCTTTGAAGATTCTTCCTTGCGCTTCCCGGTGTCAGCCTCTTTCTTCAGAACTCCAGAGGCAACCATCAAATCAGTGAGTTTTCCAGACAGTCTCACTGCAGACTCGACAGTAGTAGGGTTGGCTGAAACAACCATTCCCTGAATGCAGGCAGGAAGTCCACCCACATATCTATCAATCCTCTTCTCCAAAGTAGGTACCATGTCGGGCACCAAAGCAACTAACTCGTGGTAACGAGTAGTATACCCCATATGATCTGCCCCTTTCATCACATGGTTGGACAGTTCAACCTCTAACTTTTGCAGTTCATTCTTTGGGCAGAATTCGGTCCTTAGCAGAGTCTTAAAATCTTCCCATGGCATGGCCATCGCTTCTTCTCTTCCCCGGGCATTGATTTGACCATTCCACCAAGTCAAAGCCCGCTTGTTGAATGTTCCAGCTGAGTAACGGACCTTGTGGTGTTCTGGACAGCTGCAGAGATCCAGAGTAGCTTCAATCTTTTCAATCCATTGGATTAATCCAACGGCTCCTTCAGATCCGCTAAAGCTAGGCGGCTTACATCCTACGAATGACTTGTAGGAGTAGTGTGAGGTACCACCAGTATTCCCACTGGCTTCTCCAGATGAGTTGCCAGTGTTGTTCATCTCATTACGGAGAAGGTTGAACATCTCCGGTATCGCCGCCTTCATCTGATTGGTCATCTGGCTGCTCAGTAGTGTCACCAAAGCGATGGTGGTAGGATCCAGTATAGGAGTTGTTCCCGAACCTGATGCCTCGGTGATCAGTGGAGGAGGAGGTGGAGGCGGTGGAGGAGGTGGCGGTGGTGAGTCATTTGGCGATGGCGTCGAGGAGTGTGGAGCTTGGTCTTGTGTTGATGTCAACAGCGGAGGTTGTCTTCGTGGCGGCATTCTGATCATAACCAAATGAATATTGGTTAGTGCAATGATCGAATGCAGAAGACGCAATGCAATAAGTCTTAAATCCTAAGTACTCTACATGTAGGGTCCCTAGGTTATAGTCTAGGCCAAACCGTTTAAATAAATGACCTATATTTCTCTATAACCATGGCTCTGATACCAATCTGTCACACCCCGAGCCGGCGGGATAGGATCGGTTGTCCCGTCGGGCGGAAGGTTCCCGGGGCGCGATATCGTGAGTGATAATCGTGATGATCAGATTGTTTACATTGCACATGATACTAATGAGAAATGCTAAATATAATAGAATTACAAAGTTAAATTACATCAGTATTGTTTATAATTTAACAATGTAAATCTACCATAAACATCATATATTTCTATCTTGTATTTACTCAAGATATACAAAACAATTTGTGTAATGATGTCTTCAAAATATATGCAGGTCCAAAAAGCTAAGTCTTCTATCTGAAGTCCTAGTCCAAAAGGAATAACTCCTTAGTTGACCTGTTCGTCACCTGAGAAGTCATGCAAAATCAAGTCAACACATGGTTGGTGAGTTCATATAGTTTTATGATTTGAAAATGATTTGATAACCTCCTTCGGTAAAGACCCTAACCTCATTAACATCAACTGTATCATCCAGATCGGTATGCTTATGTATAGGGCATACCCCTGGGTCAAGGCTACAACCCCGCCCAGACGCCATCCCACCACATACTAATCCGCATAGGACATTGATATTAATGATAATTAAGCATTTTTACCTAACACCTCTGAAATAGATTTTGATCTCCAAAACTTGATTTACCTTTGATTCTCTTGATTTTGATCATAGACAAAGGATTTTCCAAAAGTCAGTGATAATAGTAAAATGTTAAATATTTAATTAAATAATTAAATAAAACATTTAAATACAACTAAGACATGATGATTGGGTATGATTTCACTCAATCGGTTAGACTTAGTTGTTGGTGGTTGTCCAAGTTGTAACCTCTCACACGTGACCCATACCAGGCATAACTCACAAGGAGTATACCTGGGCGTGACGGGATTTTAATGATTTGCCCTTACAGCTTGACCCAAAGGTCTTCTGTACATGCGGGGACTTTAATGTTTTGCCCTTACAGCTTGACCCAAAGGTCTTCTGTACATGCGGGGACTTTAAGGATATCCTTTGTTTCTTGATCTCTTGATTATCTAGACTTTGATATTGATTTCAATGATTGTTCACGTTGTTGCCCGTATAGCCTGACTACAAGAGTCTTCTATACCTGAAGGGACTTTATATGTGTGTTACACGTGGTCTTGATTCCATATACAACTGACATCCACCTTGACGTGAGTATTAATGAGTTCATTAGATCATAATGATTTCATTATTTCAATGATTCACACACATTTATGATTTCTGATCTCCTGAATCTCTTGATTCTTGATTCTTTATGTTCCCATGATTTCCAATGATAATTGGTTTGATTATGATTCTTGGGTCTCAGATCACACACTGAGTTATGATTCCCCTAAATATGATCTTTTGATTTTGTTCTTTTGATTTCACTTTGAGTTTAGATTCTTGAAGTTGAACTTGATGGACTAAGGGTTGATTTAGAATTCAAATTTAAGGTATTACTCATAAGAGTACTTAAATTTAATTGATAAATTGATTTGTTCAATAACTTCCTAGACAGGAGTCTAGGAGTATCAACAACATATATATGTAAAGACATATAATAATTAAAAGCATTTAATTAAACAGTTTAAATACAACAGTTTACGCATGCTTCTCAGCCCCGCGTTTTAAAACAAAAATGTTGGAAAAGGGGCAATGAACTCACATGTGTTGCTTTGTACTGGATTACCACAAAATGCGCGCTCGTTGTTGTAGCCTAATTATCTTCAGTTCCTGATTTGTTTTAAGAGAATTCGCAGACGATAAGTATTTATAATAAGCGTCCTAACTAAGGTTCAGTCTCGGTGTGCAACTACGTGTCTTAGATTACTAATGTGTTTCTTTGGTTTTCTCTAGTTAAGCTAACCTTATTACCCATTCATAACCAAAATCCCACATTAAACATTTAAAGACTTAAAGTAAACAATTTCAATTTAAATTACACATTTATTTAGGAAAGTCATTTAATTACTTTAAGAAAATTTATAATTTAATTTCTTTTATGACGAGCATAAATCTATTTAAGAAAAGTGAACTTATTCATGATAACGGGCTTAGATTGAGCCCATTGAGCCCAATCTTGACCCACTTGATTTGAACTTTGTTTTTCACTTGATCCTCATCATAGTTTTGATGAACTAACACCCTTGATAGTTTTCAATAACCATCTAAGTTAGTTATATTGTTATAGAGCATCCTAGGGTTTAAGTGTTAATATTTAAATAACACTTGAACCTTAGGTTATTGTTTTTAACCCATCCTTTATTATACTAAACTCATGCTCTCGATATCTTGTTAACTCTACGATTGTTTCCTTAACATCTCCTAATTAGGTGTATGTCATGAAACCCTAATATAATCTCCATGTATACCCATCATGCATGCGTACACCATGCATGCACACACATGCACGCAATTTAACCCCATCAACTTAGCCATGTACGTCCACCATGCCCACCCTTCTCTGACCGAACCTCGGCTTATACAACTCATGAGTCTTAGCCGAATGGGACTACACCCGAATCATGCATGGCCGAACGAATGAGCTGGTGAGTCGAATGTGACTGGCCGTTTGACCCTAACCCCGATCGAATGAAGGCTCACGAATGAGAACCAGCGAATGGGCATGCTCGAATGGAAACCCTCGAATGGGGTGTTGGATCATCGAATGAGACCACGGTCGAATGAGGCCAGGCGAATATAGATTAGTCATTCGACGAAAGGAGGGCTAGATCGACTAGGCTATTCGGCGAATGAGCTCAGAATGAGGCCATTCGGCCTGTGTTCATTCGACCCACTGGGCAGCCCCTTCGGCCATCGAACTTCCACAACATAATGGACCACAACTTCTCCAATCAACCAAGATCTAGTTGCTACTTGTTTCTAAACCAACCTAAGAGTGTTTTGTGTATTTTTTTTCCCTAAGGTTCAAGTGGTTTTAACCGAGAATGGGTGAGGGTTCGGATTAGGGTTTTTAAAACCCAAAACCGAACAAGAACTTGAGTTTTACCTCGATTTGGCTGGATAAAATCGCAGATCCTTTGTACTTTCGAGTTCTACTAGTGGTGGTGGTGATTTAGACACCAAAATGGCTTGAAATGGTGAAGAAACAAGTGAGAAAACTTAGAGAGAGAGTGGGGTGTTCTTAGAGAGAGAAAGTGACGGTGGTGAGAGGTTGAAGATGGTAGTTGGGTGTATTAAATGGGTGTAAATGCCCATTTAATGTTTCTAATTAACCCGGTTCGTTCGGTTTCGCGTGGTTTCGCATAGAAACGCCGTTTTAGCGTCGTTTTCGTAACGAAACGACTCGGTTTTAAAATAGAATCATAAAATTTATTTTAGGTTGTAATTCCTAATAAATTAACTAAATATCTTTTAATTATTTAATTTACAAAATATTCATTTAACGTTTAAATCGAATCGCGCGTATTTGTTCGAATCAAATACGACGATAACTACACTTTTCAATATTGTTTTCTAATTATCGTATATCGTTCAGAACGTTAAACTTTTAGATTTATTCGTACAGATCGTCACCTATACGAAAAATCTGTCAGTTTAGCATTCACTTAACGATATTCGTGTTGTTTTGTCCTGTAAGGCCTCACATACGCTTATACGTAATAAAATCCTAACAAATAAATCACATGATGATTCTGTGTTGCCAGATAATTATCTGACTCAAGAACCATTGTTCTGAACTGATTTCTCTGAAATGACTGTGAATTCGCTGTTTTGTTAGCATGAAATGATACTGATGTTTGATATGAACATGAAATACACTGAATTACATGAAAATTGTACCTGATTACTGTTCACGCACTGTTACGATCACTGTTCCGGTAACGGTTCCGGCACTGATGTTACATCTGCAAGTTAAACAATTTAGAGAGAAAGTTCGTAAATGATATGAGTGTGCACAAGTTGAACATTCGTAAATGTTCTAACTGTGCAAAGTTTATTCATTAGCAAATGATCTGAGTTTGCACAAGTTGAACATTCATAAATGTTCATCTTTTCTATATTATGAAAATAAATATGTCAGTATCACATAATGAACAGGTTAATAAACATCAGTTTAGTTGTGCTATTCTATAAGATAATTTTGGATATTGCATCTATCCTTTAAAATATCCAACAATTTCCCCCTAAGGATAATGCTTCTAAAGTTATTGCTTTATTTTATTGAACAAATAATATGTATAAAATTTGTGTACCTTCACAGTTGCAATAAGTTAAACTTTGTCTGCCTGCTTTTCCAAAATAGGTTCTGAGAAGGATCTTGCGCATTGATTGATGACCGCACAAAAATATCTAGTAGGACCTTCAAAGTTATTGTTCTAATGCTCTAACTCTACATTATTCATTTTGAATATTGTTTCTTTATTCAATGTCATTATGTCAGACTTTGTGGTAAGAGCAATGTCTCCTTGACTTGAACTATGTACAATTAAGTTTCCATCTTTATTTATTACCATCCATGTAATATTTACAATTGATGTTGGATGGATGTTCAAATCAGACATTGCTCTTCTCATGGCAATCTTATCATATACAGTAGCCAGAGTTTTTATTAGATGAAGAAAAAAGCATAAGTCAGCTTTAGCTAATTTGTTAAATACTTTATCAAACTTTTGTTGATCAAGAAACAAAACATATATGGGATCAACAAGCTTTATCTCATAAGGGGTAAATAGATAAATATCACTATTTTTCTTCCCATTCTCCTTTTATTGTAAAAGTAATTCATACTCCGTAGCGTCATAAAACCATGTTGTAATAAAATATGAATTTTGATCACCATTTATGCCTTTAACTCTTTGTTTGATCTTGATATCTTTGTAAGGAAAAGATTTCATTCTAAGTTTCCTTTCTTATAGTCCATTTTTCTTTCTTTTTTCTGGAATATAATGATTATTGTTTTTCAAATTGCTGAGCATTTTAAACATATGTTTATCCATCTTCTTTTTCTTAATAATATTTAAGAAGGGATGCCTCAAATTTATATCCATGAGGATACCATCCATGATTTATTTTGTGGAGATCTTCAAGTTCAAAAAGATCATGATCTGGAAGGGTGACAATACTGTTTGCATATGAAAAGAATCGGACTGATCTGTTTTACTCTTTTGATAATGAATAAGTCCCAGTCATAGTCGTATTTCGATGCAATTATTTTTGAATTCTCCACATTCCTGTTATACTCCAAGTTTTCAATTATCTCTTCATATCTTTGTCCTTCTTCAATGATTGTCCTGGCATATTCACCAGTAGTTTCCAGATCTGGAAACCATTTTCTTGCATTTTGATGAATCAATTTTGATGGAGCTTTGATTTTTGGTTTCTTAGAAGTTGAAGAGGATGGAGCTCTTGTATATGTGAATCTTGTGTATTTGGGCTTTTTGATGTCCAAAATAATCATTTTGTTTTGTCTTCTCGCTGCCTCAATTAAGGCAGTTACCTTTTCTCTTAACCTTTTTGTTTTCATATGAGAGGAGCTTCTTGTGGGATAATTTCCTAGAGTAAGTAATTCTTTAAGTTCGTTTTTTAGATTTTCCTTTTTCATCAGCCAGAGATCTCTCATATTCGGTATCAACATCACCTCTATAAAGTTTTTAATATCTAGCAACTTCTTTAGCCAGCTCTTCTGAGGTCATGATTAATACTTGCTCAGTCGGATAGTCATTCCTAATTAAGAACATGGCATGAGCCATATGAGGTTCTTTTTGTGCCTCTTTTGAGAATTATGCAACAAATGCTTCATCCACTTTAGATTCTGAAATAATATCATCTTTTCGCATATAGCCTCCTGCAATTTCTCCTTCTTCAAATTTTGATGATCCCACATCATCATCAGCTTCAAAAATACTATCATCACTTTCATCATAGTCAATGAGTTGTTCGTCATCTTCTTGTTCTATCAACTTTTGATTCTCAAGTGCTTTTCTGCATCCATATGCTCATTAGTAAAATGAGCAAATATAGATTTGTCTATTTTAGGTAATTTTGCTCAACCTTTTTCCTTTCTTTTGAAGCTCTTCCTCCAATAATTCCTCATCAGTTAATTTTCTTCTTCCTTTATCTAGAATCTTTGAAGAGGAGTAGGGAGCATCAGATATATCAGCTACATTCTCAAATGATTATTCTGAATGAACAGATTCAATTTCAATAAACATCTTCTTGATCAGATTCATTTGTGAATTTCTTAACTTTAATAAGTTGAGATTGTAAAAAAGTTGCATCTTTAAGCTGTTCTCTTTTTGGGGAAAATTCAACATGAGACAATAATTCATCATTTATATATAAGTCATCAAAGGAATACACTTCCTTGTGAGCCACCACCGGTTGATCAAACTAATAAATTAAGGTGCTTAGTTGTTTTTGTGTTGATGACTTATTTACAATTGATGCAATGGAGCATCATGATCATCATCTTTAGATTCATCATAAATCTCATAAATATCATCGTTAAAATCTTGTTTTCTTTTCTCCCCCTTTTTGGGAGCATCATCCTCTAAATCTTGATTATCTCTCCTTGTATACTTGGATGAAGAGGATAGCAGAGAATCTAAAACTATCTGACGAGACTTATTTCGAGTTTCAAGAAATGACACAGTGGATGTTAATTCCACAATCTTTTGTTCTTGAAGTAAAGATTGATGTTTTAAACCTATAACTTCATATTGGAGCAAATTAATTTGCTTGAATGATTCCTCTGCTTGTAACTTGGATTGAGCAACATCTAATTTATAGAAGAGATCAATTTATACTAAGCATCAGAAGTTGTTTTGAGTGAGTTACTCAATAATATTCTTGCAGAGAGCTGTTTTCCCAGATTTTGAATTTTATCCAAAGCAGCATCCAACTTTTGTGTTTTTGTAGTGACAAGCTGATCTTGCTCATAATGTTTATTTGATACATTAAAAATGGTATCAAGATAACCAGACTTATCTTGAGATCGAATTTCAATCTTCAAAGCTTGACTTGTAAGAAGTTTTTCATTTTTCTTCAACTTTCCTTCAACAATCAAACAATGTTTTGATTTTGCTCTTAAAATTTTGAGCAGGAGTTGATTTTGTTGCTTTTATTAAGTGATTTCTTATATCAAAGGAGCAATAAGTGAAATTGTGATGGCTGTAGAAGAAATACTACAAGAGGAGTGGAGGTTGAAGTATTGAGTTGGATAGGAGATGTATGAGGAGAAGGAACTTTCTTTGCAGCTGAGGAAACAGGAGATTGAGAAGTTGAAGGATCAGGAGCTTGAGTATGTTGAAAAATACTTGGAATAGAATCTGAATTAGAAACATCTTCAGGATCTGGAGAATATTCTGATCCAGATCCAGCTTTAAACTATGGAGAGAAACTTTCTAGAGAATCTTTTCCAAAACAAATTGATGTGGATGATGAAGAATCAGTGGAATGAACTGAAGCAGTTTTGCCTGAAAGATTGTATTTAGAAGTAGAAGATAAGTGAATTGATTCAGATTGAGGATTGGAATGAATTGGGGAATGTGAGAACAAAGGATATAAAGAAACATTTTCTTCATGAGGAATAGAAGAAGTTCCTTGTTCCTCAAGATGGACAGACTTTGGTGATTGAGGTTCATTAGAATTTGAAGAGTGAGCACGTTGAAGAAGAGCTACTCGAAGATCAATGCACATCTGAGGCACTGGAACATCAACTACTGAAAAAGTGTTTCTAGAGTGAGTTCTTTTCATTTGTTTAAGTATGCTCACATTATGATTTTGCAAAGATAGAGTATGCCCAAAGACTAGTATATAGTGCACAAAATCATTTATTAGGCATTGAATGAATCTTGGACACATAAGAAATCGATTTCATGATCCCTCTTGAATGTTTGATCTAAGAGCATTGAAAAGGTATGATGCCATGTCGTTAGGTTCATAAGTTAATAGTCCAACAATAGCACTTGACAAATGCAATCCAATATTGTTCCATCCAGTTTTTCTTTTGGATAAACAATGTTGAAATGTATGAAGCTGACACTTCCATCTTAGGCACATCATACCCTTTTCTATCTTCTTTCCTTAAAATCTTCCTTCATACCCCAGTAGAGTTTGAAAGGCTTTCAAGACAGTTTCAAAATCATATTCAGTTGGTGCTCCTTGTTCATCACCTAATTGAAGACAAGAGGGAAGGGAGTTTTTAGTGATTTGGAAATTATGAGATCCAATTTTGGAATAAATTTTGGTCACATCATCCTCAAAAACCATTTTAGCAAAGTCCAGAAATCTTCTGCCATTTCTTTGTACACTGTTGGATTAAATGTCAAAGCAAAGTGGTATTTTGATCTTCTAAGAAATTGAATGACATGAGCATACTCTACTCCATCAGCATCAAGAAATGCACAAACATTGCGATCTTTGACGAACAAAAGAGAGGACATTTTTTTTGAAAACAAAATAATAAACAAACATTATTTTAATCACATATAAAATGATTAATGTAGATATTTACTGATTTTGTTAAACTGAATTTGTTAGATCTTGGTTTATTCAAAAGTTCATAATTCCAGACAGTCTCAAGTCCATGTTTAGGATTTTACGAATGAGTTAAACATGGTTCTGAATCGCATCAAAACTATGAATCACTACCAATTATCATGTTAAGAGGAAGAACTTGTGTTGAAGGAGGATCAATTGTAGTTTTTCAGTACACAGGTTTTCTATTGAAAGAAGTTCTTTCACAAGAAAGCAGTTTTCGACGGTTTCGCAAGAAAACAATTTTCTACAATGAAGAAGAGAAATTCGAACAATTGAAAACGATTTTAAAATAAAATAGGCCCATAAAATCTTCTTTTCCAAAATAGGCCAAGAACATATAAATGGGCTTTAATGAAATCTTTTAGTGTTTTCATTTAATAAAGTAACGAAAGTGCGAATGAGAAGCGTATATCTATGAAATCATCACTCGCAAATTTGTTTATTTATATGTGCGCAAAACATCTACAATTATTTGTCAACATATGATGGAATTCATATAATTAAGAATGAGATCGAAAATTAATGTTAATCAAACAAGTACATAAGATCAATGTTTTAGTTGTTTACAGAACATGTTTAAATTCAAGAAGTATAATAGAGTTCATTTAAAAAAACATCATTTTCAAGAACATCTATATGTTATTATATTTCTCTGAGAGAACATAAAAATCATAAAGTTTAAAGTCAAAGTTTATTATCTTTTGAACATTTTAAAATCAAAAGTTCATCTTTTAGCATCAAACATGTATTTGCATGAAATTTTGTTTGTTTCACACTTTTATGACTTTTATTGTATGTTTAAGAAATAAGATCTATGACAATATATTGCAAGGAATATCTTTGCCTAGCTAAGTTTCTGCAAAATATTGCTCAGCTTCTTCTACAAATAATCTTTTTTTCCATCTGTTCAACTTATTAAAATGTTCAACTTTTTTAAGTAAATACAAGTTCTTATCATAAATTTTGAATCATATCACCTTAAAATCTTTTAAGAATGAAAAGAAATAGTTATATATAACATAATATATTTTTAAGAGAAATTGTTAGTATTTGATTCACTTAAACTTTTCAATCTATAAATGATAGGCAAAATGAGAGATTTATCATGTTTTAGGTACATTTAGATGAAAAAAATTGAAAATTGAAAATTGAAAATTATTTAAAAGACAGTCATATTCATCTTAGAAATATATTGATAAGCAATATATTTGTCAATTAAATAAACTGTGTTTACTAAAATCTTCAATTTTATGTGTAACATAATTGAGAAGATCATATACACTCATTAGGTTGGATGCATTAAAAACAGCAGGTCTATACAATGTATCACAAAGATGCTTCATGCATGCTCTTATTTGATTGGATGCAATAAATATCCAGGTCTATACATCGTATAATAAATGGTAATTTATTGCATACACTTATTTTTCTGGATGCAATGAGAATTCCTGGTCTATACATTGTATAATAGAGGAATCCCAAGCGTACTCCTGCTTTTGAAATGTTTATTTAATTAAACTATATATATATATATACATATGTTATTCTCAATTTCTTTGATGACTATTAACTTTCTTAAAAATAAACTAAATAATTAATTTTCATAATCTTCATTTAGTTGTCTCATTTTAACCTATATTTTTACAGATTTTAAAGCCTACCAACACATTTACATATTAAAAAATATAATATATATATCAAAATATTTCTTTTCATAAGAAAAACAGATCAAAGTGATTCTTATCATTTTCAAAATTTAGAATAGAACTTATTTTTATTCTTCAAAGTTAGTCATTCTAAGAGACTGAACTAAGAATTCTAACCTTGAAGTCTCTAAGGGTTTAGTAAATATATCAGCCAACTGGAATTCAGTATCAATTTGGACAAGATTTATCAATCCTTTTTCTGAGTTGTTCCTTAAGAAATGATACCTTATTTCTATGTGTTTTGTTTTAGAATGTTGAACTAGATTTTTAGTTATAAAAATGGCATCAAGGTTATCTATATATACAGGAGTTTTAACAAAATTAAAGCTAAAATCAAGCATCTGGTTTTGAATCAAGAGAACTTGAGAGCAACATGGTGATGAAGCAATGTACTCAGCTTCATCAGTTGATACAGAAACATTTGTTTGTTTCTTGCATTGCCATGCATGATACTAATCTATTTCCTAAAAATCGACATCCACCATATGTGAATTTTCTATCAAAATTGCAACCACCAAAATCACAATCAGTATAGGCAAAGAGATTAAAATCTCCATCCTTTGGATACCAAAGACCTAAGGATTGTTTTCCTTTTATAACATCTAAGAATTCTTTTTAAACCAATCTGATGTGATTCTTTGGGGTTAGATTGAAACCTAGCACACACACAAACTCCATACATAATATCAGGTTTGCTAGCTGTTAGACACACTAATGAACCGATCATTGATGTATAGTATTTCTAATCAATAGAAACACCATTTGTATCAAGATCTAGTTTAGTTCGTGTATCAATTGGAGAACTAGCTACCTTTGAATCAAAAAGATTTAACTTAACAAGAATATCACCAATATATTTAGATTGAAGAATGAAGATTCCATCTATTGTTTGCTTTATCTACAAACCAAGCAAAAAATTTAGTTCACCCATAGAACTCATTTGAAATTTAGAATGCATAAGTGATTCAATATCCTTGCAAAGTTTAGAGTTTGTGTCACACCCTAAGCCGGCGGGCCTGATCATGTGTCCCGTCAGGCGGAATGGTCCCGGGGTGCGATATCAGGGATGATATCATGATGATCAGATTGTTTACATTACACATGATATATAACGAGAAAATGCTAAATGGAATAGAATTACAAAGTTAATTTATATCAGTTTTGTTCATAATTTAACAATGTAAATCTACTATCAGCATCATAATTCTTCTATCTTGTATCTGCACAAGATATATAAAATATTCTGTATAATGATGTTAAAAAATATGCACTTCCAAAATACTAGGTCCTTTATTAGGGCAGCCTAGTCAAAAGCACGAAGTTCTTAGTTAAACCTGTTCGTCACCTGAGAAGTCATGCAAAAAGATCAAGTCAGCACATGATTGGTGAGTTCATATAGTTTTGTTTAAAAATGAATTTTGTACAAAGCTGACCATATGACAACCTTAACCTCACCAATAACCACCTACACTATCTAATTCAGCATGCTTATATATAGGGCATACGTAGGATCAAGCTTACCGCCTGCCCAGCCACCAACCCACCACATACCAAACTATATAATATATTGTTATTACTGATAATTAAGCGTTTCATCCCACACATTCAGTACACTACATTTGAACAACCTAAAATTGCTAACATTGAACATCCGTAATGACAACCTTAACCTCATCAGCAACCATCTATATTATCCAGCCAAGTATGCTTATGTATGGGGCATACGTAGGCTCAAGCTTACCACCTGCCCAGCCGCCAACCACCACATACCAAACCGCATAACATATTGTTGTCAGTGATAATTAAGCGTTTCATTCCTCTTCATCAACACAACAGTTCTTAGTTCTTAGTTCTTGTGGTTTCACAAAATATGGAAATCCTCTTGATTCCTTAAGTTCATCACACAATCATGATCAACCATATAGCATTTGTAGAAACATTAAATTAAACGCTTAAGTAAACGAATAAATAACATTTAATAAAAATCTAAGACCTAACGATTAGGCCTTGGTAATACTCGAGTAGACTAGTCTAGCAATCAAGATTCTTACTAGTGGAGGAAATCGGTAAAGATCATCAAACATGCTACCTATAATCAATCAATCTAGCTAGGACATCTTTTGATGTATAGGATTTTATAGTTCCTCTAGATTGTCCATAGTTTGTTAGTTCTTTGGCACATGCTATCTTTGAATATTTCCCAGACATTCTTCTGAAAATAGATCGTTGAAAATAGTTCTCCGTAATAGTTCTTTATTTCTTTGAAAATAGATCGTTGTATATAGTTCTTTAAAATAAACCTTTAGTTCTTTGAAAACACACCACTGAAAAATAGTTATTTGAATAGATCATTAGTTCTTTGAAAATAGACCTTTGAAAGTATTACTTTGATTTGAAATAGTTATCTACTCATAACGAATAAATAACTCCTTTTAGAAACCTGCAAATAGTTTACCTAGACAAAATCTAGGATAACAATTATACATGTAAAACATATATGAAGTAAAAGCATTTAAGAAAATATAATCCGAGGAAAAGAATTTACGCATGCTTCTCTGCCCCGCGTTTATAAAACAAAAATGTTTAGAAAAGGGGGCAATGAAGTCACCTATGTTGCTATGCAATGAACCACAACAAATATGTGCGCTTGTTGTTTGTGGATTAAGTATCTTCAGTACCTGGGTTGATTTATTATGATTTGAACACGATAAGTGTTCGGAAGGTAACGTATATAGGGTTTTGGTCTCGGTGTGCGACTATGTGTCCTACATACTTGCTAATGTGTTTCTAAGTTTCTCTAACGAACCTATACTAATTATCCCCTATGAACCATTATCCCGTGGATAGTCACAATTAAACCTTACTTATGTAGGGATCATATTATTTTATTTGAAATTTATCCTTATGTTGCAAAATATTAAGTTAAGAACTCATTTAAGTTATTTTAAAACATTTTAAAAAAGAATTTTATAAGTCATCGCTTTTTAAATAAAGCATAAGCTATTTCTAACAAAATATAAATTAAACATGTTAGAACTTAAGTTAATCTCACTTGATTAACTCTAAGTCCTTCATTAGTTCTTTGTTTGTCCTTGAGTATTATGTACATTAAATCATTCAATTGAATAATCTAAATTTATTATACAATCGCATAAAAATCACTAAGTGTTGAGAGTTGAGTTACAATGGCCAACCATTCGTACTTAGTTATTGTCTTGATTTCCCTTTGAATTGCTTTGTATTCTGAACTAATTCTCCATTGGTAGCTAAGACTTGTATTAATGTGTTCGAAATGATTTAGAACCATTAAATGTTGAAAACAATTTGGGTTGTTGTTCAATAAGTTAGATAACACCTCAAAATAGCCACTTTTGGACCTTTGTGATGTTAATAACATAACTTAGTTGTGCATAAACATATTCATGTATTAGATATCCCAAAGATCATAGAAAGCATTAATTTATATGTTAAGTTTGTTTAGGAAAACTTGTGTTTGTATTTCCTTAATATCTAAGGTCATCAAACCGGTTTTAACCCTATTTTTCCCATTGTGAATTCGTTATATAACTTAACCCATAATCGTCTGATTCCTTGACACATGAAACCATGATATGAGTGAGTATCGTTTGCATGCATGAACGTCCGAGATTTGGGCGAAGAAGAAACCATGGCACGAATAGAGACCATAGGCCCCCGGTGTCGTGCAAATGGGTAAGATGCGTCCCTCGAGTCATACGATTGAACATCATCCATACGAATGGGCCCCGGGTTGTGGGGCGAATGAGATGTCCTGCGAATGAGGATTCTATGATTAAGGAGTCACATGAATAGGTCTCCACGAATGGGACATTCTCCTGATAGGTCATTCGGTTACCCAGCTCGTGCGAATAGGTAGATTCATTCGTCGGATGGATCATTCGGGTGGTGATTTCATTCGGCTGAGCTGCAACAGATGAAGCTCATTCGTACGAGCTGTTGTCAAGATGTTTATGATCCCATTTTCAAGGTTGTGAACCATTTAAGGTGCCCCATGAGTTCCCACACTATCCTAAACTAACTTAGTGCAGATTTCTAAGGGTTTGAATGGACGAGAACCGGCTAAAATGGTGAGTGGTTCAAACAAGAAAGAAAACCCAAAAATCGTGGGTGTTGAGCTCGATTGTACCTCGATTTCGGTGGTTCCAAGGTTGAAATCTTTGTACTTTCACAATCTACACGTTGTTGTGGTTGTTTTGACACCAAAATCACTGAATTTGGTGAAGTATGAGGGTTTTAGGGTTTGAAACTTTAGAGAGAGAGTGTAGAGAGAGGATGAACAGGAATAGAGAGAGAGAATGGGTAGGTGAATGAGATTTAATGGCATTTAATGCCATTGGACTCATTTAATAGTTCCGACTTGTTCGGGTTCGTTCGGTTGCACGCAAAAGCGTCGGTTTTCGATTTTTATCGGATCGAAACATTACGATTTTAACAGTAGAATTTATTAAATTAGATTTGGTGGTAATTCTTAGTAAATTAACTACATATCTTTTGTTTATTTTTGAATTTCTAAAAACGTTAATTTATCTGTTTAATCGAATCATACAGTTTTCGCGCGTATTCGTTCGGATCGTCATCTGTACGAACACGACGTCAACTACACTTTTCGATGTGATTTTCTTATTATCAGACATCATTCAGAACGTTAAAATTTAAGATATATTTGTGCGAATCGTCACCCACACGAATATTCATTCAGTTTAATATTCAGGTAACGATGTCCGTTATTGTTTTGTTCTGTGAAATCTCACATATGTCTATACATAATAAAATCCTAACTAACATTCACACATCAGTTCTGCGTTGTCAAATATAATCCTGACTGTAAAACCATGGATTTGCAATATCTTTATGAAACATATGTGTAATAATTCCGTATACAACATCAATGATAATAACACACATGTAATACACATAGTTCGTACATGTGTTACTGTACAAGTCACTGTTCTGGTTACGTTTCCGCCACTGATGTTACAGTCTCCCCTTGTTAGAGAAATTTCGTCCCGAAATTTTAGAATCGTTATCAGGTACGGCGTCTTCTGTAAACAGGTGGGGATACTTGGACTTCATGTGATCCTCACGTTCCCAAGTAAACTCGGGCCCGCGCTTTTAATTCCATCGAACCTTGACAATCGGAATATGTCTTTGCTTCATTTGTTTAACTTCGCGATCCATAATCTCTACGGGTTCCTCGATAAAATGTAACTATTCGTCCACTTGAATTTCCTCAACCGGTATGACAAGTGATTCATCCGCAAGACATTTCTTTAGGTTCGAGATATGAAACACATTATGTACACCATTAAGTTTGTCAGGTAATCTCAGCCTATACGCAACAGGACCGGTTTGTTAAATGATGTTGAACGGTCCGATGTGTCACGGTGCTAATTTGCCTTTCTTTCCGAAATGAACTACGCCCTTACATGGGGATACCTTCAACATGACATGGTCTCTGACTTAAAATTCTAACGGCTTGTGCCGTTTATCAAGGTAACTCTTTTGTCTGCTTCTGGTAGTTTGTAATTTTGTTGAATCTGAGCGATCTTATCAGTAGGTTCCTGAATAAGCTCTAGCCTAGTTATGCGGTTATCTCCTACCTCCGTCCAACAGATCAGTGACCGGCATTTTCAACCATAAAGGGCCTCGAATGGTGCACATCCTATGCTACTATGGTAACTGTTATTATAGGTGAAATCGATCAGCGGCAAATTGGAGTCCCAATTCCCACCGAAGTACAAAACACATGTTCGTAACATGTCCTCTAGGGTTTTTATAGTGGGTTCGCTTTGACCGTCCGTTTGTGGATGGTAAGCGGTATTCAAGTTTAAGTGTGTCCCTACAGATTTCTGCAACGACTGCCAAAACCGTGATGTAAATCTGCTATCTTGATCTGAAATGATAGAAAATGGTACACCATGACGCACCACTATCTCATTGATGTATAATCTCGCCAGTTTATCCATCGTGAAGGTTTCTCGTGTTGGCAAGAAATGAGCAGATTTGGTTAACCGATCGATGACAACCCAAATTGTATCATTACCACTAGAAGTGCGGGGTAGCTTGGTAATGAAATCCATAGCTATTTGTTCCCACTTCCAGAGCGGAATCTCAGGCTGTTCCAGTAACCCTGACGGTTTCTGTTTTTCCGCCTTAACCTTCGCACATGTAAGACATGGACTGACATACTCGGCTATATCTTTCTTCATTCCTGGCCACCAATAAAATCTCCGTAAATCTTGGTACATCGAATCGGCACTGGGTTTACCGAGTACCTGGTCTTGTGCGATTCGTCAAGAATAAGCTTCCTCAGTTCGTCTACCACAGGAATCCGCACGCGATCCTGGTAGTAGATAACTCCATCTGGTTTTGTCTCGAGCTGTCGTTCTGCTCCACAATCAATTTCTTTCTTCAGATTAACCCGTTCCACTGATTCCTGTTGAGCTTGTAAAATCTTGTCCCGTAGACTTGTCTGCACAGTCATTCCCATTGCTCTTACGCACAAGGGTTTGACCCGTTCCTTCTTGCTTAAAGCATCTGCTATCACATTTGCCTTACCCGGATGATACATGATCACACATTCGTAATCGTTCAGAAGTTCAACCCAGCGACGCTGTCGCATGTTGAGTTCCTTCTGATCAAAAATGTGCTGTAGACTTTTGTGATCAGTGAAGATGGTGCACTTTGTGCCATATAAGTAATGTCTCCAAATCTTCAATGCGAAGACTACTTATCCCAATTCTAGATCGTGAGTTGTGTAGTTCTTCTCATGAATCTTCAACTGTCGTGATGCATACACGATAACTTTGTCTCGCTGCATTAATACACAACCGAACCTGATGGGAAGCATCACAATACACTAAAAAGTCGTTTGTACCCTCTGGAAGAGATAAGATTGGAGCATCACATAACTTATGTTTCAATGTCTGGAAAGCGTCTTCTTGTTTTATTTCCTAAACAAACAGTTCACTCTTCTGAGTTAACTTAGTGAGAGGCAAGGCTATCTTAGAAAATTTTGAGGTATACCTTCTATAATAACCCACGAGTCCTAGAAAAGACTGTATCTCCGTCGGTGTCCTCGGAGTATCCCAGTTCTTAATAGCCTCAATCTTGGGCGGGTCTACATGTATTCCTTCACTGTTGACTACATGACCTGAAAATTGAACTTCTCTCAGCCGAAATTAACACTTTTTGAGAATTTGGCATAAAGGTGTTCTTTCTTCAACAGCTCCAAAATCTTCTTGAGATGTTGGTAATGTTCAGCTTTGCTCTTGGAATAAATCAGTATGTCATCTATAAATACGATAACAAACTGACCCAAATACGACATGCACACTCGGTTCATGAGGTCCATGAAAACTGCAGGTGTATTTGTCAATCCGAAAGGCATCACCATAAAATCATAATGCCCATACTTGGTTCGAAAAGTTGTTTTAGGTATGTCTTCTTCCTAAACTCTGAGCTGATGATATCCGGATCGTAAATCGATCTTCGAGAAACACTGTGCTCCTGTAGTTGATCAAAAAGGTCATCAATTCTCAGCAATGGATATCGATTCTTGATAGTTACTTTGTTCAGCTCTCTGTAGTCTATGCACATCCGAAGAATCCATCTTTCTTTTTCACGAACAAAACAGGAGCTCCCCACGGTGAATAGCTCGGTCGGATGAAACCTTTATCCTATAATTCCTGTAATTGATTTGATAATTCCTGCATCTCGGAAGGTGCTAATCTATAAGGAGATTTAGCAACAGGAGTTGCTCCAGGAACTTAGTCAATACGGAACTCTACGGGTCGTGCTGGTGGCAAACCTGGTAGATCGTTAGGAAACACTTATGGGTACTCTTTTACCGCCGGCACATCTTGTATCTTGATCTTGTCTTTCTCTCTTTCCACCACGTGAGCCAAAAAGGCTACACATTGCTTCTGTAAACACTTACGCGCCTTTATGAAAGATATGATTTTGACACTACGTTTGCTTGATCCCCTCGAACTTCCAAGACATGATCGTTTGTCAATGGAATTCGAAGCAGTTTTTCGGAACAGATGACTTCCACTCTGTTGAGAGATAGCCAATCCATCCCGAAAATGATGTCGAAACTACCCAATTCCATCGATATCAAATCGATGGTGAATGTTTGGACATTAGGTGTTAGTGGACAGCTCCTAAATATTGTGCTAACTGCGATCTGTTTCCCATTCGCTACTTCAATGATATAAGGGGAGTCTAAAGTTTCCTCAACCTGATTAAGTTGACATGCGAAGTTGGTAGGGACAAATATTCGATCTGCACTAGTGTCAAATAGAATAGATGCATAAAAGTCATGTAAAAGAAATGTACCAGTGACTACATTTGTGTCTTGACGAGCAGCTGGAGCTCCTATGGAAAAAGCTCTTCCACGTGGTGCTTGAACTGCTGGTTGCACCTTCTTTGGACAGTTCTTTGAGAAATGGCCAATTTGTCCACAGTTATAGCATCCACCGTTGTTTTGGTTCAGATTGTTGGGTGGAGGAAAGCTAAAGCAACATTGTTGACAGCTTGAGCAGGTGCTATCCTGCACTATTGGACCCAATGTCCCTTTCGTCCACATCCCGTACAGCGTTTGCAGGGAGTATTAGCAGCATGATGGTATTGACACTTGGCACACAAAGGTATGTGCCCGTGTAGGGTCTTTTGTTAGGGTTCTGTGGTGTAGCTGCTACTTTATTGAGTGGAGTGGCCATTGTGTAGTTTTTGATGACCTTATGTTTCTTCTTTGGGTGGTGAGTGGATCTCTTTGACGACTTTTCCTTGTTCTTGCCTTAGTCAGCCTCCTTCTTTAGAGTTCCAGAGGCTACCATTACGTTAGTAAGTTTTCCTGACAGGCTAATAGCTGACTCCAAAGCGACAGGGTTTGCTGCAATGACCAAATTCTGTATGCAAATAGGCAATCCACCTACATATCTATCAATCTGTTTCTCTAGGGTTGGTACCATGTCTGGCACGAATGCTACTAGTTTGTGATAATGAGTAGTATAACCCAAGTGATTTGCTCCTTTCATCACATGGTTTGACAGTTCAGTCTCCATTCTCTACAATTCATTCTTGGGACATAATTCGTTTCTCAGCAGAGTCTTGAAATCTTCCAATGGCATCGCCATTGCTTCTTCCCTTCCTCTGGCCTGAATTTGTGCGTTCCACCAAGTTAAGGCTCGTTTACTCAATGATCCAGCAGAGTTACGATCCTTGGGATGCTCTGAACAACTGCAAAGGTCTAGAGTAGTCTTTATCTTCTGAATCCATTGGATTAAACCAATGGCTCCCTCATTACCGTTAAAGTTAGGCGGCTTACATCCTACAAATGACTTGTAGGAGTAGTTAGCTGCATTGCCATCATTCCCAATGGCCTCTCCTGATGAGTGCCCAGAGGTGTTTCCGTTGATTTGAATACCGTTGATCATGTCTGACATCACCTCTTTTAGCTGGTTAGTCAAGTGACTGCTTAGTAAGGTGGCCAATGCCACAGTGGCTGGATCCAGATTCTGATTCACGTTCGGGTCGGGAGGTGGAGTGTGTGAAGGAGGAGGAGGAGGTGGTGGTGGTGGAGGCAATAGTGGAGGTGGTCTTATCGGCAGCATTCTGATCACAACCAAAAGAATATCAGTTAGTGCAATGATCAAATGCGGAAGACACAATGCAAGGAAATTCCTAAGTCCTATGTTCTCGACATGAAGGGTCCCTAGGTTATAGTCTAGGCCAAACCATTTAAATAAATGACCTATGTTTCTCTATAACGATGGCTCTAATACCAATCTGTCACACCCCGAGCCGGCGGGCCGGATCCTGTGTCCCGTAGGGCAGACTGGTCCCGGGGTGAGATATCGGGGATGATAATCGTGATGATCAGATTTTTTACATTGCAAATGATATATAACGAGAAAATGCTAAATGGTATAGAATTACAAAGTTAAATTTCATCAGTTTCGTTCATAATTTAACAACGTAAACCTATTATCAGCATCATAATTCTTCTGTATTGTATCTGCACAAGATAGACAAAATATTTTGCATAATGATGTTTAAAAATATGCACGCCCAAATACTAGGTCCTCTATCTGGGCATCCTAGTCAAAAGCACGAACTTCTTAGTTAAACATGTTCGTCACCTGAGAAGTCATGCAAAAAGATCAAGTCAACACATGGTTGATGAGTTCATATAGTTTTGCTTAAAAATGAATTTTGTACAAACCTGACTAGATGACAACGTTAACCTAACTAATAACCACCTATACTATCTAATTTAGTATGCTTATATATAGGGCATACGCAGGATGGAGCTTACCGCATGCCCAGCCGCCAGCCCACCACATACCAAACTATATAATATATTGTTCTTACTGAAAATTTTTCATCCCACACATTCAATACACCATATTTGAACAACGTGAAATTGCTATCACTGAGCATTCGTAATGACACCCTTAACCTCATCAGCAACCACATATATTATCCAGCCAAGTATGATTATGTATAGGGCATAAGTAGGGCCAAGCTTACTGCCTGCCCAGCCGCCAGCCCACCACATACCGAACCGCATAACATATTGTTGTCAATGATAAATAAGCCTTTCATTCCTCTTCATCAACACAACAGTTCTTAGTTCTTAGTTCTTGTAGTTTCACAAAATATGGAAATCCTCTTGATTCCTTAAGTTCATCACACAATCATGATAAACCATAGCATTTGTAGAAACATTAAATTAAATTCTTAAGTAAAGGAATAAATAACATTTAATAAAAATCTAAGACCTAACGATTGGGCCTTGGTTATTCTCGATTAGACTAGTCTAGCAATCAATGTTCTTAGTAGTGGAGGAAATATGTAAAGATCATCAAACATGTGACCTATAATCAATCAGTCTAGCTAGGACATCTTTTGATGTATAGGATTTTATAGTTCGTCTAGATCGTCCATAGTTCGTTTGTTCTTTGGCACATGCTATCTTGGATATTTCCCAGACAATCCTCTGAAAATAAATCGTCAAAAATAGTTCTCCGTAATAGTTCTTTAGTTCTCTGAAAATAGATCGTTGTATATATATCTTTGAAAACACACCACTGAAAAATAGTTCTTTGCATAGATCGTTAGTTCTTTGAAAATAGACTTTTGAAAGTAGTTCTTTGATTTGAAATAGTTATCTACTCGTAATGAATAAATAACCCATTTTAGAAACTTGCAAAATAGTTTACCTAGACAAAATCTAGGATAACAATTATACATGTAAAACATGTATGAAGTAAAAGCAATTAAGTAAATATAATCCGAGGAAAATAATTTTCGCATGCTTCTCAGCCCCGCGCTTATAAAATAAAATGTTTAGAAAATGGGCAATGAACTCATCTGTGTTGCTATGCAATGAATCACAACAGATATGCGCGCTCGTTGTTTGTGGATTAAGTATCTTCAGTACCTGGGTTGATTTATTATGATTTGAATACGATAAGTGTTTGGAAGGTAACGTATATAGGATTTTGGTTTCGGTGTGCGACTATGTGTCTTACATACTTACTAATGTGTTTCTAAGTTTCTCTAACGAATCTGTACTAATTATCCCCTATGAACCATTATCCCATAGATAGTCACAATTAAACCTTACTTATGCAGGGTTCATATTATTTTATTTGAAATTTATCCTTATGTTGCATAATATTAAGTTAAGAACTCATTTAAGTTATTTTAAAACTTTTAAATAAAGAAATTTATAAGCCATTTCATTTAAAATAAAACACAAGTTATTTCTAAGAAAATATAAATTAAACATTTTAGAACTTAAGTTAATCTCACTTTATTAACTCTAAGTCCTTCATTAGTTCTTTGTTCATCCATGAGTATAATCTACATTAGATCATTCAATTGAATAATCTAAATTAGTTATACAATCGCATAAAAATCACTAAGTGTTGAGAGTTGACTTACTATGGCCAACCCTTCATACTTAGTTACTGTCTTGATTTCCCTTTGAATTGCTTTGTATTCCTAGCTAATACCCCTTTGGTAGCTAAGACTCGTATTAATGTGTTCGAGATGATTTAGAACCATTGAATGTTGAAAACAATTTGGGTTGTTGTTCAATAAGTTAGATAACACCTCAAAGTAGCCACTTTTGGACCTTTGTGATGTTAATAACCTAACTTAGTAGTTCATAAACATATTCATGTATTAGATATCCCAAATATACAAAGCATTAATTTATATGTTAAGTTTGTTTACGAAAACTTGTGTTCGTAATTCCTTAATATCGAAGGTCATTAAACCGGTTTTAACCCTATTTTTCCCATTGGGAATTCGTAATATAACTAACTCATAATCGTCCGATTCCTTGACACATGAAACCAAGATACAACTGAGTATCGTTCGCATGCATGAACGTCCGAGATCTGGGCGAAGAAGAAACCATGGCACGAATGGAGACCATAGGCCATCGGTGTCGTGCGAATGGGTAACATGCATCCCTTGAGTCTTACGATTGAACATCATCCAAACGAATGAGCCCCGTGTTGTGGGTCGAATGAGATGTCATGCGAATGAGATTCTATGACAAAGGAGTCACACGAATGGGTCTCCACAAATGGGACATTCTCCTCAGAGGTCATTCGGTTACCCAGCTCGTGCGAATAGGTAGATTCTTTCGGCAGATGGATCATTCGGTTGCCCATTTCATTCGGTTGACCTGCAACAGATTAAGCTAAATCGTACGAGCTGTTGTGAAGATGTTCTTGATCCCATTTTCAAGATTGTGAACCATTTAAGGTGCACGACGAGTTCCCACACTATCCTAAACTAACTTAGTGCAGATTTCTAAGGGTTTGAATGGTCGAGAGCCGGCTAAAATGGAGAGTGGTTCAAACAAGAAAGAAAACTAAAAAATCATGGGTTTTGAGCTCGATTTTACCTTGATTTCGGTGGTCCAAGATCGAAATCTTTGTACATTAACAATCTACACGTTGTTGTGGTTGTTTTGACACCAAAATCACTGAATTTGGTGAAGTATTGAGGGTTTTAGGGTTTGAAACTTTAGAAAGAGAGTGTACAGAGAGAGTGAGACGGGAATAGAGAGAGATAATGGGTAGGTGAATGGGATTCAATGGCATTTAATGCCATTGGACTCATTTAATCATTCCGACTTTTTGGGGTCGTTTGGTTGCGCGTAGAAGCGTCTGTTTTCGATCGTTATCGGATCAAAACGTTACGATTTTAAAAGTAGAATTTATTAAATTAGATTAGGTGGTAATTCCTAGTAAATTAACTAGATATCTTTTGTTTATTTTTAAATTTCTGAAAACGTTAACTTATCTGTTTAATCGAATCATACAGTTTTAGCGCGTATTCGTTCGGATCGTCATCCGTACGAACATGACGTCAACTACACTTTTCGATGTGATTTTCTAGTTATCAGACATAATTCAGAACGTTAAATTTTCACATATATTCGTGCGAACGTCACCCACAAAATTTTCCGTCAGTTTAATATTCAGGTAACTATGTTCGTTATTGTTTTGTTCTGTGAAATCTCAGATACGTCTATACATAATAAAATCCTAATTAACATTCACACATTAGTTCTGTGTTGTCAGATATAATCCTGACGATTAAACCATGGATTTGCACTATGTTTCTGAAACATATGTGTAATAATTCCGTATTCAACATCAAATGGTAATAACACACATGTAATACACATTGTTCGTACATGCGTTACTATACAAGTCCCTGTTCCGGTTACGTTTTCGGCACTAATGTTACAATTTGCGGAACCAAAGATGATGTCATCCACATATATATGAACCAACAACAGACCTTTTCCTTCTTTCTTCAAAAATAGAGTCTTGTGAATCTGTTCCCTTTTGAAATGATTCTTTAGCAAGTAGTTTGACAATGTCTCATACCATGCTCTAGGTGTCTGATGAAGTCCATAAAGAGTTTTATCTAGCTTCAAGACTTTTTAAGGAAAATTTGGGTCCTCAAAACCTGGAGGCTGAGAGACATTGACTTTCTCATGTAATTTGCTATACAAGAAGGCTGAATTTACATCCATATGATATAATGTGAAATTCTTTGATCCAACATAAGCCAGAAAGATCATAATCTATTCCATCTTCTTGAGTATATCCCTGAGCAATAAGACGAGCTTTTTTTTTATTATGATATCTTTATCATCCTTTTTATTTCTGAAAACCCAGTGGGTACCAATGGGATACATCCCATCTGAAAGATCAACCAGTTCCCATAATTTTTGTTTTCTCAGTTGTTGTATCTTTTCTTGCATTGCATCCACCTAACTTGCATCTGCAAGTGCTTCCTTTATGTTCTTTGGTTCTATTTGAGATAGAAAGCTAGAGTAAAGACAACTGTTTGCTACATGGGATGTACTTCTTGTTGTTCTTTAATTAAGATCACCAATTATATTTGATGAAGGATTATCCTTCTCAATTCTTCCATTGATTGGATTTGGATCTGTTGACGCACCATTTGTCCCTAGTTCAGTGTAATGGTCTTTTGTGATTGTACAAAGCTTATATTATCAATGAAATCAAATATTTTCTATTGTTTGATTATGTTTAAGTATGTTTAACATGCTTAACTTTGATTTTATATAAAAACTGACACAATCGTACAAATGAACCTACAAATGATTTCATTCGCATGAATGAACGCATAACGAATGTTTATTCAAACGAATGAATCAATAACATGATTCATTCGTGTCAAAAGCTTATTCGTGTGTCGTCATTTGTTTAGAATGAGTCATTAGCATGAGTCATTCGCCCGAATGACAACATCCTAAAAATACCCAAACAAACAGAATGTTTAACACCTCTACTCATTCCCTTGTCAAATCCTCCTAGTTTTTAACGCCCCTTGCCTCCAACTTCGATTCTTGGCCCGTGGTGATCGATTTCGCTCTAAAGGAATAGGATTCCGACTAATCGAGGGATTGCAGTGCAGAACCTGCAAGGAACCATCGCGTTTACGTGGTTCTACAAAGTGGTATAAGAACTTTGGCTCTTGATTCTGCCTACGTGGTTCTGCAAGGAACCATCGCGTTTAGTGATTTTTAGTGAGTTTCTACAAAACGTTGTTTTAACCTCTAAAAAAGTTCACTTTTTTGTGATGAAACTTGTGGTTTAAAGTCTCTTTAGCCAATCCATTGATTCACGAACCTTAGTAACATTTTCCTAAAGGTATATTCCAATTTTAGTGGTAGAAATCGGTCTAAAACTTGAGTTGGAAGGATTTCGTGCTGTAAGAAACCCAGATCGTATGGATGGGTATTCCTGTGAATAAATCATCAGGCGAATAGGCATCTTGGGAGAATAGCTTTTCATTCGTTGGATTCACACACGAATAGCTCTTCATTCGTTATTGTAGGACCCCGGAAACACGACGGTTCCTTGCGGATTCTGCCCTGCGGCCTTCGAAGAGTGCAGAATCATATTCGGGGGTTTTCCAATCGAAAGCTAATCACCACGTGGTAAACCGATGATCGGGAGTCAACGTTTAGAGCGAAATCGAACACCACGGGCCAGGAATCGAAGTTAGAAGCAAGGGGCGCTGAAACCTAGGACGATTTGACAAGGGAATGAGAAGAGGCATTGTTGGAGGAAGAGACGTGGTTGTGTCGGACGAGCATATTAGGAGGTTATGTGTCTTTCAGGACTATGGTGCAAGTATGACAAATATTGAACCATCGGAGTTCTCAACAAGGCCTGTCTCAGCCCTCCCTTCACGTACTTATGACACGTTCTACTTCACTTCTTCGGGTCAAGGCGTGGTGGTTCCGTTCAGCTGCGTGAGACTCTTCATTCTGCCTTTGTTGCTCTCATACTAAAGATTCCCTTCAACTTCTCTGAGATGGTATTCACTCACATGAAGGAGAATGTCAGTTCCAAAGGAGACAAGAGGTTTTTGATGTACCCCAGGATCCTTCAGATGATCTTTGATGCACATCTGCCAGATCATCAAAAAACCAATGCTAATATCATCTGGTTGGAGCACATGACATATACTACACTCAACCGTGTTAGATCTTACAGGGAAAGGATGACAGACCCCCAGATTGTCGCGTTTTTGGACATCTCATCAATTTGGACTATGTTGCCCCATTGAGGAGGAGATAGAGGCACAATGACTCAGATTCTGATATAGAGGACATGATTGTACCTAAGGGTCACGGTGATGATGATGTTGATGATGGTACTAGAGCTGGTGGAAATGTTGGTGATGCTCACTAGGGAGTTAGTTCTCCTATTTCTTCACAGGCCACTGTATTTGCATCTATTGAGGTCAGTGCGCCTACGTCTGCTGAAGAAGGAGAGGAAACCCACAGTACTGACTTGGAGAAAATCAATATTGGAGCTGAAGCAGCCAAAGATGAGTCAGAGTTAGACAAGACAAAATATGAGTTTATCACTACTGGTGGTGTTAGGTCTCAAGTGATTTGGGTAAGGAAGAGGCCGAGGGAACAAGCCTCGGGGAGTGAGAAAATTGTTGATCCTACGTTTATTCCACTGATACACAGTCTCAGACATCTTCCCCCTTGCTGCAAAGAAGAAAATGACTAGGTTTGTCATACAGAGGAGGACATAATTAGTTTTTGTTGTAGCCTCTACTGCTATATCTGCTGCAACAGAACTGGTTTCTTCATTGTCCATGTCTGGGACTATACCTACATGTTCCACTGCTACTTTTTCCCATACCTCCTGTGCCTCAGCCACCATCTTTACAGTTTCTTGTACTGGTCCTCCCATCACTCTAACAGCTTAGCACATTGAACAACTTGGTCCTTCGTCTGATGGAGAGGAACCAACAACAATATTAGACCATTGCACAGCTTACACAGAGAGTGAGTGACCAAGATGCTCTGCTGTTGCAAGCGGCTTATCAACGGGCGGACTTAAGGGCTAGAAATGCTGATTTGGAAGACTGTTTGCTCAAGGGTGTTGATGATCACAATCAGTTGGTCTTAACATGTAATGGATACAATGACAGGATTCTTGCATTGGATTCGGAGAATAAGCGTTTATCGGAAGCAGTTGAAGGCCTGAAAGACTCCACTCCTAGGATTTAGGGATCCAAGATTGACTATGATGATTCAGACAACGACGATGAAGATGATGATGGCGAATCTGGTGAGGAATATGTCAATTATGATGGTTCAGATGATTCTAACAATGTTGACGACGACGATGATGGAGCAGGGGATGCTGCTGTAGGTGCAACTGGTACCTCAGGGAAATCCACCACTGGAGAAATTAGGATGAAGAAAAAAAGACAAAGCTCCCGAGTCATCTACAAAGCAAGCTGAAGAAGGCAAAGCCACCAAGGAAGTTTGAAGCTGTGCCTTTGAGACATCGTCTTGATGAAATGTTGACTATGATTCTAGACGCTCAAGGCATCATAAAACACTCTGTGAGATACGATAAGGAGGATGGAGAAATTATTCACTGCCTAACCAAGGAACCGATTGCTAAGCTTTTCAGGTAAATTCTAATAAGGTTGTCCTTGATGATTCTTCAGTTCCTACTTCCGATCTCTCGACTCCTGAATCATTTGACGATATAGATGAGGTCATCTTGTAACATCTTGTTGAAGAGGAAGCCACCAAGTACACTTTTACAGAAGAGGAATTACCGACTTTCAGGGAGATTTCCCGTCAACAAACAGAGGATGGGCTTAAAACTAAAATTGAAGAGAAGGACATTGATAAGGAGGCTTCTACAGAAGACATTCAAGAAGGAAAACATTCCCTCCCCACGAGTTCAGTACACCAAGGTCTGCAAGACCAAAGGATACAAGTCCGAAGATTGCATTTTGGTTGGGCTAACTTGAAAGATCTTGGATGCTATGGGGTCAAAAGGGAATGGAGAATCCAATACTTCAGATTCCTGCGTGAGTTCCATACGCTGCTCGGATTTGAAGTTAACCAATTAGCACGCTTGACCATGCTTTACAGTGAGGATTCGGGGAAGTCCTCTTCGTTTGCACGGCAAATCAAGTTCGAGTACAGGAAGAGATGGGCTTCCAGCCTCAGCAACTGGAACATTATTACCTTCCAAAGATTGATGCTCAATCAAAGAGACATAAGGTTATCCTAAAGTGGCTACCTAACAAATTCATGAAGACGATTCATCTATGGAAAATGCCTTAAGGCTTTGCAAGTAGCTTCCGATGCTGGTATTATGATGGCAGGACATCTGAGGCAGTGATTGTTCTATGTAAGGAGGACAAGTGGGATTCTATTCGAGTTTTTGACACTATGTGGCCGACTAACCTGATAGAAGAAGATGTTAAGGTTCTCTACAAGTGTCAGATTTTTTCTGAGTTAAAAGAAATGGAGCAGGCGCTTCAATACATGAGAGTGATATGGTTATGCTTTGCATTCGATATTCATGCTGTAGCTGATTGGAATATTGTCGATTAGAAGTTTTTGAAGACCAAAGCTGCTAAAGTTCAGAACTAGGTCCAAAGGGGAGTATGTTGATGCACCATTTGTCCCTAGTTCAGTGTAATGGTCTTTTGTGATTGTACAAAACTTATACTGTCAATGAAATCAAGAATTTTCTGTTGTTTGATTATGTTTAAGTATGTGTAACATGTTTAACTTTGATTTTATATAACATACTGACCCCTTCGTTTGAATGAACCTACAAATGAGTTCATTCACATGAATGAACGCATAACGAATGTCTATTCAAATGACTGAATCAGTGGCATGATTCATTCCTGTGAACAACTTATTGGTGTGTCTTTATTCGTACACAATGAGTCATTAGCATGACTCATTTTCCCGAATGACAACAACCTATAAATATCCGAACAAACAGAATGTTTAACACCTCTGCTCATTCCCTTGTCAAATCCTCCTAGATTTCAGTGCCCCCTTGCCTCTGACTTCGGTTTTTGGATCGTGGTGATCGATTTCGCTCTAAACGTTGACTCCTGAGCATCGATTTACCATTTGGTGATTAGCTTTCGACTGGAAATCCCATGGCTAGGTTTCCGCAATATTCGAGGGCCTGCCGAGCAGAATCCGCAAGGAACCGTCACGTTTCCGGGGTTCCACAGGATCAATTAGAATAAAAACATCTAAGTTTGTTTGATATTGTACAATTTCGTCTATAGGATTTGATTCAAGAGATGTTTCTTCTACATTTATAGTTCGAGTAGATGCATCATTATTTTCAACATTATTTTCTACTAAAACATCTTCGCTATCTGATGCAGATTCAAGTAGTTCTTAAGGATCCTCAGGTTGTGCAATAATATCATTTGAACTTTGATTCTGAGGTCCCTGAGATGGAGATGTAGTATACTGAGGCAAATCTGTTAGATGAACATAGATAGGTTTATGGTTCATTCAAAGATCTCTTTCAAAACTTGATGAAGTTCCTGCATCAACACTCTCTTCTATATTTGAACATTCAAACATTATTGGATTTAATGACTTTGTAAGAGCATCTATATCAAACAACCAATCTGGACCTGAGCATGACATAGCAAATGAATTCTCTTGAAAAGTTATATTCAAGGATTCATCAACTATATTAGCTCTTTAATTAAACCCGCTATATGCTTTTGATAAAAAAGAGTATCCTAAGAAGAATACATCATCTGCCTTTGATACAAATTTAGATAAACGATCCTTGGAGTTCAAAATAGAACATCGACTTCCAAATGCTTTAAAAATCCAATAAATGGTTATCTCTTAATGATTAGTTCATATGCAGTTTTATTGTGTTCTTTAACATGCAGTGTTTACGCCTTCAGCCCGAAATGTGAGAGGGAGATTCGAATATACTAGCATAGACATGCAACTTCAATTAAGGATTTGTTTTTGCGCTCTGCCACACCATTTTGTTGAGGAGAGCGAGCAACAGAAAATTGTATAGCTATTGTTTTCTTAGTGCAAAAAGAATTAAAGAGTTCATTTCTGAATTTTGTTCCATTATCACTTCTAATAGTCTTGACTTTGAAGTTCAGTGGATTTTCAATTAAAGTAATTTTATCAATAAGAACATTTTCTGTATCACTCTTCTCTGCAGGAAAGAATAACCAAGAAAATCGTGAATAATCATCCACAATAAAAGACAATACTGTTTCTTTCAAATGCTTAGAAGATTTGTAGGTCCAAAAAGTGCCATGTTATTCAGCTGAAAAGGATTAGTGACTGGAGATATTTTCTTTGATTATAAGTCACTCTGTGTTGTTTGCCTGTTAAACATGGATTACAATGATTTTGATTGAAAAATTCCTTTCGAGGAATACCATTGACATGATTTTCTTTAACTAACTTGTTCATATTTTGGAAATTTGTACGGCCATATCTTCTATGCCATAATTGTGACTCATCCACAGAAGCGTTTGAGAGAAAGCAATTTTATTTAGTTGGGTCTACAGAACAATTCATATCGATGAGATACACATGATGTTTTCTTGGAGCTCTAAACATTATCCACTCTTCTGGAATAAAAAAACCAGGTTTTACTATGATGCATTAAGTGCTGGTAAAATGAGTTGAAAACTTGTTATCACAAATTTGTGATACACTCAACAAATTGTACTTCAATTCAGGAACATAATTTACATTTTAAAAGCTGAGTTTTCCATTAGTTGCAGTTCCAATTCTTGTTACTTTTCCCTCTTTATGATCACCTCCAAAAGCAACATTTGGACCATTTACGCTTTTGAAATCAGATAACTGAAAAGAATTTCCTGTCATATGCCTGGAGCAACCACTATCAACATGCCATATATTTCTTTGAATTTTTGATTCTCCCTGATGGTCTTGGGTTGTCCAGAAGCAACAAGGATGAAGATTTTTTGATACGATATTACAGTTGTGTAAAAATTTTCAGGTGTTGAAGATCCACCAAGTTTACTCTTTTCAGCAACAGGTTTCCACAATTGTTTCTTTGTGGATGTCTCAGAAGAGAGACTTACAGAGCGTTATACCTGTGGTAATTTTGATTTACCATTGGTATTTACTACTGGTGGTTCATCAAAAAATATTACTCTTTTTGGAGATACATGTCTTGAATCAGACTGTTTAAAGGAGCTATCATTGGATTTCTTCATTTAATTTTGATTCTTTCTAAGATAGAAATCGTCATAAAGTTCTTCATCACTTTGCCTTAAATGTTTGTAATTGTTTGATCTTGCAAATGATTTGATTAGATTGTTAAAATTTATTGGCTGATGATGTTTTAATTTCTGATGATGAAAAGATGGTGGAATCCAAGAGCTTCCTTTAAAATAAGAGCTTCCAAATTTGTCAAATCTTTTATGTTGAATATAGTCACTAAAATAATCCTCAAATATAGGATTATAAAATTGATTGAGAGTTCTCTTGACTGACTAGAGCTTCTTAAATGTCTTGTTTTAGGACTAATACTCCTTTCAGATCTCACAGTTTGTTTCACATGCTGAAATTTTGGTTTCTGATTTTGTTGAATAAAATAACATTCAATGGTAGAATGATTTGATTTTCCACAAATTGCGCATTTAATTCTTTCAAAATTTTGTTTTTCAGAGATCAAGGACATGTGGCTTGAAGAATCATAAAGTAAATCATCTTGATCTATACCAAAATCATCAGTTTTAACAGATTTTTTCCTTTACTCTTCTTGTCTTTTTCTCCTTCTCTTTGTTTTCACCCTCATAATGTGTTGAAGGGCTTTGAATGTTTGAAATGAGAGGAACTGAATTTGTTGATGCAGAAGATTGATTTTGCTCATATTTCTTTTTCAGAATTGAAACAGATTGATAATTTTTATTTTTTAATATTCCCCTATTTACAAACTTTGGCAAAGGAATAGATAGACTTCCTTTTACTTCATAAGAAAAATCATATGATGAAATTTCTATTGTATGTCCTGAAGCAAGTTTTAATGAGTCTCTTTCAACAAAGGTTTCAATCTTTTGAAGCAACATGAATTAAAGCAGATTCTTTGATTTTCTTTTCTTCTTCTATGATTATTTTATCAAAAACCACTTCTTCCAAAGGTTTGGGCATAATAGTGTAGTTATGATTGTAAGGAGGAGGATATCCTATACCATCAGTAATTTTTTTTAATCTGGTTATCTAAGATATTTTGAAGAACTTTGGATGAAGCTTCATATTTTTGCATTTTAAATTCGTTTAAGGAGAGATAATTCTTAGCTTGATAATTCTCAATGTCTACATTTTGAGATTTTACCGTTTTATCAATAATTTGATATTCTTTGATTAATTGAGAAGTTTTAGATTGTACTTCCTTGACCTTATCAATTAAGTCCTTTTATGACCTCTGAATCCTTGAATAATTTGTTTGCATGTTTAGAACACACATTTTCATGTACCTATTGAGGCATCTCTGTCAAGTCAGCCATTAAGGAAAAGTTTGTGTGTTGAACATCCTCTACATAAGAGCTCTAATTAAAATATTCATCTTGCGGAGATACTAGAGTAGTAGATGGAGGAGTTCTAGCATTTTCTTGAATTTGATTTCCAGATGGATTTTGATTGTGATTTCTTCTATCATTCAAGTTGTCATTTCTTTGAAAGCTTTGCATTTTCGGTTTTGAACTTTGATTATTTGAAACTGAAAATTTTTGATTATTTGATTATTATCTTAATGAACCAGAAACATTGCATTCTTTTGAAAAATGACCATACAGATTACAGGTATAGCATCTTACTTTTGATTTATCAAAACCTACTCTTGAATCTTTGTTAAAAGACATATGACCACGATTCATGAAAAATATTTTGTTTCTTAGAGCAACCATGGCAGTTTGCCATTTAAGATCCATTTCATCAAGATCTTCAGGATCAACTTCATCAAGCTCATAAAGACTCAAATCTACTTTAGATAAATTTCAACTCATAGAGTCTTGATATGTAGAAAGAAAAGCAACACAGAAAGCCTTTTGAACAGCAGATTTAACTTTCAGTGTGACATTATCACTATCTGACTCATTTATTCTTTTCTTTTGAGTGTATCGTATTGACTTGTTTACACCAATTCCCTTTTTAGCATTTGAAGGAGAAGGTGGCAGAGCAATTAATCCAAATTCATGAGTTTCAATTTCTTCAGATTTTTGCTCAATCTTTTCACTCATAAGAGCACTCACACCATGAGGAATTTTTGTGAATTTGTAAGGATCAATTTTAATTCTTGAGTTATTTCTGATATTAATTCATCAACCTTCATAGTTCTGATATTTTTTGTGTTTTTGAGTACAGTCGCCTTGTTTTTCCATTCTTCAGGAAGAGTATGCAGTAATTTCTTGTTTAGGTCATGATTGTCATATTTTATTTCATTTGATTTAAGTTCATTCACCAATAGAAAAAACGACGTATCTGTTGTGTAACAGTTTCTCCAGACGTATGACATAATGTTTCAAATTAATATTAAACATCACACCAAGAGCATCCCAAAGAGATTTACCAGTTTCAATTTCTTGAACACACATCAGGATTTCAATAGGAAGACCCATTATAAGAGAACTATAAGCTTTAATATCAAATTTGCTTTTTCTTCTGTCTTCTTCATCAGTTACAGAGTTTAAATCAACAGGTCTGCTATGATAATCATCAACTGATAAGTTAACTGGCACAAATGGACCTTTTACAATTGAATTCCACAGCTCTGGTTCGCTGTAGCACAAGAAAATTTGGAATCTTAACTTCCAATGTTTGTAGTCTGCAGCATTCTTAAGAACAAGAGGTTTTATTACAGAACCAATTTCTTGATTGCGAGAATGAGCATTTGAATCCATGATTACTTTCAGGATTTTTGATGAAACAGTGGTAAAACAGGGGTTTCAAATTTGGAATGAAGATTATCTTGAACTTATCAAAATCACTTAGGAGATTACACCCGGTAAATTGTTGTGACGGTCTAAGATGAAGTTTTGTTATGATTTTCAATAATTTTAGAGATCTGATAAAGCATGCACAAATACCAAGAACACACAGTTGATGATCTGATTCATAAATTTGCGTCAATTATGTAAAACACCTCAATGATCTAGAGTACAAGGCTCTGATACCAATTGTCCGGATCAAGATTAAGACAACAACATTTGAGGGTTTTACTGAACACTGAGTGGCAGAAAAAACAGGTACAGGTATTTAAGCAAATAACAGAAACATATATCAAACTAGCAGACAGACAGTAATCAAACTTATCTTTCATTAACTATCAATCATTAATGACAAAGGAGCTAGGATCAGGAAACAGACTTCCGATCACAAAGCATCACTTAGTTATCAATTTCTCTCTCTAGAACTTTCTCTCTCTAGGTGTGTGTTGTTGTTATCAGTGTTACCTTAATTCTATTGCATTACATTCGAATTATAGACAATTGGGGCCCAAGAAACATCATTAATCAGGGTCTAGAATACAATGTAATAAATAAAGGGCTATGATGTCAATATTAATCTTGTAAGCATCTTAGGTGTCATTCTTTGTCACCAATAGCAGGACCCTTGTCAGCATCAGCAGATGGTAGATAGAAAAACTCCAAGTCTTGAGAGCACTGTGAACATTTGCGAACACTAGATTACTAGTTCACAAAGTTCGGATATTCAATTAGTTATGGGTTCCTTCGTACATGCTTCATCTTTAGAAAGCATCTTCATTCTCAGAAAGTATCTATTTCTTCAGAGAGCTTTTCTACATATCTACAAGTTAAACAATTTAGAGTTAGAAAGTTTGTAAATGACCTGAGTGTGCACAAGTTGAACAACACTTATTCATTCGCAAATGATATGATTGTGCGCAAGTTGTACATTGGTAAATGTTCTAACTGTGCAACACTTTTTCATTCTCAAATGATCTGTCGCAAATGAGCTGAGTTTGCACAAGTTGAACATTCGTAAATGTTCTAACTGTGCAACCCTTATTCATTCCCAATTGTTGCATCATCTCAAAGTATTAGCTGTGATGTACACCATCATTTGTAGACAATGTTAACTGAATAGTAAATCATGTTCATATTTTATATATTAAGAATATAAATATGTTAGTATCACATAATGAACAAGTTAATAAACATCAGTTTAGCTGTGCTATTCTATAAGATAATTTTGGATATAGCATCTATCCTTTTAAATATCCAACACAACATTCTCGTAAAAATACAAAGCCGCAAACTAACTAAAATTCAAACTAATGATATAACTAGTATACTGTTATAACTTGACAGGCCAAGTTACATTAATTACTATCAATACAAATAACTTATTTGACTTTTACATTAATTACCTACACTACAAAAGGCATTAATGTAGAACTTATTATGCTAATCTAATGAAAGTTCTTTGATGAAAGTGTCGTCTGATTTGGTCTTGAAGAAGAAAAAAGCATCTCTGAACCATTTTCTCTGAAGCGATTTGTATCGCAAGCTTTAATCAATATTCGAAAGCTTTGTGTTTTGTCATGTATGCTATCCCTTCCAAAGTATTTACTCTTCTGAAGATCAAACATATCTTCTAGAAGACTATTGACTTCAGAAGGATGGCCTTATTCTTCTGTTATTTATCATGGACTTTCGGGGAGGATACCAGGAGTTTAGAGATTTTTTAAAGCATCAGGCTCTAGATCTTTAAAATTCTTGATAGTTAACTTGTTCAACTCTCTATAGTCTATGTAATTTCTCAAACATCCATCCTTCTACTTAACAAATAGAACTACAGCTCCCCACAGCTAAGAGCTTGGACATAGGAAGCCCTTTTTGTGTAATTCTTGCAACTTACTAGCTAAGTCATGCATCTCTTATGATGCCAATCTATAAGGAGACTAGGCTACTGGAGTGGCTCCAGGTATCTAATCGATATAATGCTAGACTGGGTGAGTTGGATGAAGTATAGATAAATCATTTGGAATACATATTGGTACTCGTTTAAGACACGAATATCTTGTATCGTTTTCTTTATTGTTTTCTTCTCCACAGATGTGCTAGGAAAGCAACGCGCTGCTTCCTTATGCAGTTCCGAGCCTTCTTTCATGAAATGACTTTGAGACTCAGTTGAGTTCAATCTGCATGAACATGTAGCACATCAACGCTCGTCATAGGAATAAGGAGGAGCTCTTTGGAACATATAATTTCAACCCGATTGCCTGACAACCAATCAAATCCCGTAATCACGTCAAAACAACCGTGTTCCATCAGGATTAGATCATTTTGGAAAGAACTCATGTTAAGTGTTAACAGGAAACTACGGATGATGTTGTGAAATGTTACGAGTTTGCCATCAGCCACTTCGATTGTCTACACTGAATCTAATTCTTTTACTTGTTGGTTTATCTTGGACTCGAATTTGTTGGAGACTAAACACTTTTCGACGCATTTGTCAAAAAATCTAGACACATAATTATTATTCAAAAGAAACGTACCAGTCACAACGTTGTGATTTTGACAGCCATTAGATCCTCCCAAAGCAATATCTATTCCATGAGGTGCAGGGTTGTTGGGTTGTACCCTCTTAGGGCATTTCCTTGAAATATGACCAGGATCACCACCTATGTAACATGACCTGGAAACCTTGAGGGTAGGTGGTGCAATCAAAGGAGTGTTGTAGTGGTTTTGAGGTGTCAGTATTCAACAGTTTTGGACCTAATGACCCAACCTTCGACAATTGATGCACTTTTGACATAAAGAAGCTGTTCAAGTATAAGGGTTGCAGTTTGGGTTTGAGAGTGTAGCAGAAGCTTGGTTTTTAGGGTTTTGTTGGAATATAAAGATTGATGAACCATAACCACATTCTCCATCCTTATGGTTAACCACTAAAGCCAAACCCCGGATCCAGTTGCACTAAACCTCAGAATACGACCACAGACAAAATTCTTACAAGCCACTGGCTCAATCATGGATTACAACCACTACCATAATAACCTTGGAAGACAAACACTTATGATCTCATGAATAACAGCGATAAAGCAAATGCGGAGAAGACACCGGACCATGCAGCGGATCACAACCATGCAGCGGATCACAACCATGGAAGATTAAAGACTAAAGAACCATTCAAGGCTTTAGTCTTAGGATTTACACATTCCATACCTGCTCTTCTCATTGACACTCAACTCTGAGATATCTGATTAGGATTACAATGAACTCAGTGACATCACTAGCAACATCTCTGCCCTAATGCCCTCTGATATGTTCCTTCTTTCAGTCCTGATAACTTATGTTTTATCATGGATGACCTCCATCACATCCCTAGTGATGACTTGGAGGAGATGGACATTATTAAATAACTTGTCATTTTAAGCATTAGAACTATTAAGTTCTAGAAAAGAACTAGGAGAAAATTCCCAGGAGTTCACAGTAAGACCAAAGTTGCTCTAAATAAAGCAAAGCTCCAATGTCGTTGAAGCTATGGCTTTCAATAGTTTGCTAGGGAATGCAGAAATGCTCCCAACAGTCACCCTTATTCATATGCGACTTACCCTTCTTCTCCTTTATCAAAATTTACTTTTTCTTCTGCTTCTCCCTTGCTCAAGCACAATCCTAACCACGGCATAGCTCACATTGTTCAAACTTCCCCTCACATGATTGGACAATATATACAATCTGCCAATGGAAACCTGTATCAGCTTATCCATGTTGCTCCTACTTTTCAAGTTGCCGCTCCTTCTTCTTCTCAAGTGAATATTCTAGGCCCCACTCTCCAAAAAAGTCATCCAAGTCATCCTGCTTTGTTTTCACAAAAATATGTTGGTTGGAGTAGTTTACCTGTTGAGTTATGTCATGCTTTTCTAGTCAATGAGCCTACAAACCATGTCCTCATGGCCATTGATGAACCTTCTAACTCCCATTCTTCACCTGTTACTAAATCCACATCTAATGTTGCTCAAGTATCTCATGCACTCACCAAAAAATTATATTCTGAGTCAATCAATGTGGCATTTTCGAACATAAAAATGGAAATGTGTTGCTAGAAGAACATGAACAACTTCTAACTAATAAAAACTAAGAAGTTTATAGCGTAATAGAAGATAAAAATAATTATATTTCATTTTAGAAATCTGAGAAGTCAGATTTGTAAGCTCAATTTGACTTGCTGCAAGAAAGATACACAGCTTGTATGTGACACCCGACAATTTCAGGTGGATTGCAACGATTAAAAACTACTTAAAAGCATTCGTATTTCTTGCACTTTACTTAAATAGGATTAATTAAGTGATTCAAACACAAACATTTGTGAAACGATAATTCGGGGAATTATCAGATAGTACATTATAGAGTGATTAGGGTTAAACAAGTGTTTGAAACATAAATATTCGCGAAATGTTGATTCGGGGAATTATCGAATTGTGCATTACACATTGACTTGGATTAATCATGTGTGTCAAAAATCTCCCAAAATTTTAGCAGAAAAAAAAGGAATTGGTAAATATTTGCGAAACATTGGTGAACTAACAAACCAAAAACTTGAAAAAATGAATGTGTCCTATACGTGCTCAGTTAAAACACTTAACGAACAAGCGATAAAAATCGAACTCGATAAAAACCAAACAAACAAAATTAGAAATCTGGAAACCCAACCCCTCGCGGTACGCCACCAAACCTGGCGAAACTCTTCGCGGTACCCGAAGATTCTGGCAGGTCCATTTGAATTTAGCCGAAACTAGTGGCGGTACGCCACGATGGATGGAATTCCCTTGATGGTACGCGGTGAACCTTGATACCAGGACTCGACTATGTTGTCTACCGCGGTACACTGGGATGCTCGGAGCTATACTTGGTGGTACGTGATGAGTCCCATCTCACTGAAAATCTATAAATACCACCCCTTATCCCCACAAGTCATTCTTTTACCCATACCCGAACTTCCTGCTACTCTTTAGACAAGAATATCTGGAAAACACCTCTCAAACCTCTTTTAACACATAATTGGCCTTTTCTTTGCATTTGGAGTTGTCCTGGTAACGTTGGACCTTCAAGATGGTGTTAGAAGCCATCAAGGAACTAGAAACTTCATCATCAGCCATTTCTAGGACCTCTAAGCCTCTGTCCAGTCAAGTTTGAAGCATCAAATCTCTTTATTAGGTAGTTATAATGACTATTACACCTAAAAATACACATGCATGCATGTATTCACACATGAAATTCAAAATCAAGAACATGTACAAATTTGTTATGACTTGTGTTTGATTCTTGACATGCTATGATATAGACATGCTAGATGATCTTCGATGTTTATTTATGTCTATTAGAATGTTTGTAAACCTATTTGGAATGTTGGATTTGTGAAAACACGACTTATGTTAATAATATACTACTTATAGAAACTTTTGGAATCGAATGAATTTGGCTATGATGATTTAACATGATTTGATGACATGTTGATGATAGAGTATGTTTAGGAATGTTATAGAAACATATTCGGTACATTGGTTTGTTGAAAAATGGATTCTAAATTAATAATTTACATAAATAGAAATTTCTAAAAATGTAAACTTTGTGATTCTCATAAGTGATTTATGTGGGCATTTTATGATTAGGATCATAGGAAGTATGATAATGTGCTACTTACGTGGTATGATCAATATGACACACAAACAAAGTACAACTCAATAAACTTGTAACCAACGGGTCATCGAGCCAACACAAGTCAACATGAACACTCTGTTGACCACATAGACATTTGGATTTGTGTGGGATACAACAAAACACAAAAAGAACACAAACGAGTGCAAGTAAACATGCTCGAACGCAAACCAGGAACTGCGCTATCAGGTGAGTTCACAACCCCTTTTACTCTTTTCGACCTTTTGGGGAGAAAACATGCTTACAACCTCTTTTGATACAACAAAAATTTTTGGATACATATTTAATTGCAATTATCGCTTATACATATGTGTGGCACATCAAATCAAAGTCCTCATAAACACATCGAACCGCTAATAGCATGCGGTGCACATCATGGTAATTCTGGATAGTACTATTTCAGCTTGACAAGCCCCGTCCATCAAGCCAAGGAGGCCAATCCGACTGGAGGTTGGAACAGATGCATAATTAACCAAACACTTGGCCATCGTCTTGTGATGGACATGGAAGGAGGTAAGCAGTCAGCTTTGGTTGCGAACCCACATACGATATAATAACATATTGACTAGCTATCAATAGATATTACATTGTAATGTACGTAGTCCTACAACACGTATCATTTTAAAAACTCTTATAAAGCATGTGCTCTCACGAGCCATTGTGTTGACGTTGCTCGCATGTTTTTCTCAGGTAACTAACGCATGTGCTCAGGATAGGATGCTAGGATGGATTCTGTGGATCACTTTATCATTTCAACAATAGAAAACAATTTCCATATTTCAGATTTGAAAGTGTAATTTCAAAAAAATTGAAACGGTCCACACACTGCTTTGTATTTGTTAAAAACATTTTAAAACTCAAGCTTTCGCAACTCTGATTTAACAAAGCCATTGTATCCACGTAATTGGATGCACATATGTAAATAGGCATGTAGGTCTCGTAAGTGTGACCGCAGACTACAATCCTACCCAATCACGACCGCGCCCTTGAGGGACAGAAATCCCGGGGTGTGACAGATTGGTATCAAATCCTTCGGTTAGTGCGAAGTAGGTTTACATTAGTGAAATTAGTCTATAACCATTAGCCTCCACGCACAACACACTATTTAGTATTATTTATTGCATACATGATAATACACACATACTTATTACATGCATTATAGATATGGTGTCATCATCACCACCACCCGTGCTTGCACACGATGAGGAGGAACCAATTGTTACTACACTTCCACCTCCCACGGTCACACATGGACGATCTTAAACATGATTCTGATGAGGAACATGAGAAGAATTTTCATGAGGATCCAGAGGAGAATTTAGATGAGGATCCGGAGGAGGAATCTGATGAGGATCCTGACAAGGACCCTTATGAGGATCCCGATGAGGATCATGAGGAGGAGTCCCTTGATCATACACCACCCATACTAGATACCCCTGAGCCTAAGAGGCAGTGACTCGAGTCAGACACTATCGCAGGATTGACTCGAGACATGGCCATAACACATGATAGGATTGAGCATCTCACAGACGAGTTGATAGCTACTGATGCTGCTCATCTAGAGCTACGTAAAGCAGTCACCCATATGAGGATAGAGATTTCTTGTATGGCCACATGACTCTAGGTAATAGAGAACCAAGCCACAGTTGCTGAGTCAAGACTCTAGGAGCTAGAGGGTATGGTCATTGTTCCAAACCCAGAGGAACCTGACATAGAGGAAGAAGAACCAGTAGAGGGTGTTCACTCTAACTATACCATCAGTGATGCTTTTGACTGAAAATTTTGTATTTTGAATTTTTATGTCAAATGAGTTGTAACCGGTGAAACTTATTTTAAATCAAAATATTATTGTCTATTATTGGATGTTGTGTCTATGCATACGAATACATGTTTCCTTTGTGTACCCAAATGATCATTATACATTAGCCTTAGTAACGTTCTAACGATTGTTATCACTATGAAGATCATGTGTGGAAGACGCGCAGGAATAAGTTGTGGAGGAGGACGTGGCAAAAATAACATGAGTGCAGCTGAACTTAACCCACTAATAAATGACCGAGTAGTAGTGGTGATTGCTGCTCACTGGAAAACTCGAAACCATAACCAACTGCATCAAGAAGGAGCAAACATTAACCTGCCTAACTGCATGTTCAAAGTGTTTTTGGACTGAAAGCCTCATTCATTCAACGGTACTGAGGGTGCCGTTGGTCTCCTGCACTGGATGGAGATGGCAGAGTCAGCCTTTGCCATGAGTAACTACAGGGAGGAAGATCTGGTGAAATACGCAGCCAAAACTCTTGAAGGAGCGGCCCTCACTTGGTGGATGCCAATGTGCAAAACTTAGTGTTGGAAGAGGCGAATGCTTTACTTTGGGACAAGTTCAAACGAATGTTGAACTGTGAATATTGTCCTCACTTTGAAGTGCAAAAAACTGGACACGGAGTCCTGGAAAAACAAGATGGTCGGTTACGAGATTGAGACATACACTGCTCGATCTAATGAACTAGCAGACCTATGCCCGGAAATGGTAACCCCACCTTACAAGCACATCGATGTAGGTTTGAGGAATCGATCACGAAATCCTGCGATTCAATCATAAACGTTCGGAATCCGCTCATGACTATATTTGGATCACCAAGAACATTGTAATTTATCATGAATCTGCATTTCTCATTAACATTCAAGTGTTTTACAATGAATCAAACGTGAAATACACAACACTTCAATATAGAAAGACACTAAGATGAATAGAATTTGATGAAGATCTTCAATTCTAGTTCCTGACTCTTGAGAGAGAATGTTGCTATTTGTGTCTATGGAATTATGAGCTCTACTTTGAAAATGAACTAGCAACATCATATATATAAGTTTCTAAAGAAAAGGTTCGACCCTTGTTACCCTTTCACCAACCTCCATTTTACACGAACCTTTGATAAGGTTCGTGCACCCTTATGTCAGCCGAACCTATGATTTCATTTACAACAAAGCGAGGTTCACATTGTAAATGCATCTTTCACACAGAAAATGAATCTACTACTCCCCTTTTGAACCTTGCGGTTGTATATGCTCAAACTTTGTCTGCATCGGGGAACAAATATGCATCAACATACTCCCCCTACAACCTTGCTATCTACATACTCCCCTTCAGTTGTAGCTGTTGTATCAAATGTTGCTGTATAGACTACATCAATCTATTTGTTTCTTCATCATTCTCTCTATCTTAATCTCATTTTCTCTGTCTCCATCTTATGTCTTTCTTTTTCCATGATCCACTTGCTAACACACAGATCTTCGTCACCCTGATCACCTGCATCAGTTGACACATTATCAAAACCAAATCTCTTGCATTCTATTAAGTATTTAGTCTCAATCATCGATATCATAACATCACATGTAATCATACAAGATTACTCATCACAATTCCAATCTCTCTTTGTCACTTATTAACAATTAATCAATTATAGTGTTTACGAAGAATTCGTAAGTCATATCGGATAGTCTAAAAGAAAACAAAAGAAAACTTTTATGAATTTTTCATTGATTTGAATAAACTCCCCCTAAAGCTATAAATTGCAATTTTTTTTATTTGTATATCCTAGTATCCTACAAAATTTGTATTCTAACTAAAAAAATAATAAATATGTTTTTGATGAAAAAGATCCAAACATGAGATCATATTATAATCATACTTCAGTATTACTTGTTGATTGTTATTGAGATTTATTCAGTCGATGCACAAGCCTAGGACGATTGCCAGTATGTGGGTTCACTTTAAGTCTTATCACTTGTTGTGAATTTGGATTAATGAAAACCAATCACAAAACTTTGTGTTCCCCACTCACTTGAACACATCCCTGCTTTGTGAAACATCGACCAACAGCGATGCCATTGTAAAATATAATTTCAAGTTCTTACTTTAGTTTGATCATGCAAAAATAAAACATAATATCTTTTGTGAAGTAAAAAAGTGTAAAATAAAACAAAATGTTCAAAATCCGGTAACAAGATTGATACTTCCGTATGCGCAGATGAAACCAGGATATGGAAAAAAAATAAGTTAAGTTTAAAACCTAGCAATCAGATTGATAGTTCCGTATACACATAGAATGCCCAAGTTTTCAACAAACCATGAAAATAAAAAGAATGTCCAAAACATAGCAATCAGGTCAATACGTAAGTATACGCAGAGAATGTCCATGTTTTGAATGAAAATAAAAGAAAAAAAATGAACTTAGAATTTCTTTTGAAAAAAAAACACATGATCAAACTATTATATGTGCTAATACAATTATCAATCACTGAGGCAAATGACCACGCACTCATGACAGAAATCGAACACTGTGTTCTTAGTAATGTGTCCTGCAAAGAATGATTATGGCATAAGTCCACAGAAATCACAATTGAGTGAAAGACCTACTAACATATCATACTAAGTGTATGGTGATTGCTTTGTATTTAATCTTGTATGGTACAAGTAAGCTTCATAATGTTACAATGTATTATCATATCTCAAAGGTCGGATCAATTTCTCAATTTTCTAATTTATATTGTTTTTGATTTTTTTTTAATTTTTACTCCCCCTAAAATGCTAAAAATGAAATCTTTTTGATTTTTAGAATTTTATAGATACATAGAATAATCAAAATTGTCAAAAAATTGACAACCGATATGATTTACCATCTTTGTGAGACATTATATTCAATGTGACTTGAAAATATCAAGAAAATATGACAATGTAATTCCAAACCTGTCATGTTCTCCAGAATAATATAACAATCAAAGAATTAGAACGATTTTACCAAATACACGTCAGGAAATTCCACTATCAATGAGCTCTCCTCCAATTTATAGGTCCTCTTGAAATCCTCCTACATACACTCACAAACCATTAGATAGCTTTGGTCACCCAAACCTTTGATGTCTTGAGTTGACCGTGAGCATCAGATGAAAATTCCTTTGAAACTTCGTTTGTTTTTAGTATCCACAACTATTCCTGTTCAAGTGCATTAGTAAGATAATACTTATCTTGAATCACCACATTGTTGTTAAAAACCAAATTAGTCATTAAAGGTTTTAAAAGTTTCAACTTTTCTTCATCCGAGGCTTTCACAAGTTCTTCCTTGTTTTGATTTGGTATTTTATGTTTTTTAGGAATAAACTTTGAAACCTCTGTGACACATGACTTTGCATTACTAACTTGTCCTTTTAACTCACACAGATAAGGACAATTAGCAATGATATGCCCTCCTGTACCACACTCAAAACATATTCTCCTGTCCACAAACCTAGGAGAGTAGTTTTGCACAAACCTATGGTTTTGATTTGTCACTGGGGAACCATAAACAAGTCTTTGATTCCTTGTTGAACCATTAAGAGTCAAATGTGACTTCTTACCACTTGACGTGGGAGACTCATAGGTCAACTTTTCAAATCTTGTGGACTTAGTGAAATCTTGTCATTGATCCAAGACTTTGAAGTATCACACTTTGATTCCACTTTGTTTGATGCACATGATGATTTCACAACCTTTTTTGATTGAATTTGACGTTTAGGTTTTGAACTTGAAAAACATTTTGTTTTTAAAAATTCTTGTTTTTGTTGTTTGAAAACTTTTTAATTTCAACCAATGGGGTTTTGAAAGAAACTTTCTTATTGGATGATGTTGCTGAATTTGAAACACATGGTTTCACATCATAAAAGATATTATTGTGAGAATCATCGTAATCCTTATGTACATCTATCAACCCACATTTGTACAATGTATCCTCATCATATTCCTCTAAAGTACAATTTCAATGATCGGAGGAATGTTGTCATCAGCAAAAATTGGAGACTTTCCCTTATTAAGATTGTTATCTTTTGAAATTTCACTATCACATGGTTTCTCAATAAGAAGACTTGAAGAAATTATAAAATCATAATGATTCTCCAATTTGTGCATGATTCTGTCAAAATCTCTTTTTGCCTTGTCCATTATGAGTTTAATATTATTGACTGATTTTGTCAATTCAACATTTATTTTGCTCAAAATGTAATGTTTTTGTTCAGAAACACCTTCATTGGCATTTGACTTTGACAAATCATCAGTCAACTTTTGAACCTGTGACTTCAATTCTGCAATTTGTTTTGTAAAACACTTTTCATTTGATTTTAAACCATGTATGCTTTATTGCAGTTTGATAAGTCACATTTCAAGTTTAAGTTATCTTCCTCCAAACTCCAAATTTGTCCCTCAATATTTAAACATTTAGAGCACGAGAGTTTAGAAAACTTACCTGAACTTACCTCTTTATCTGAAATGGTATGAGAATGATCGTCACTAACGATGGTAGTTGTTTTAGACAAATCATCAGAGGCATCCTCATAAACACTCTCATCCTCTGTTGACACCACATCATCACTTGAAGTTTCATCCTTTGACTCCAACACATCATCTTCAGACTTCTTCACCTCACTTGTGATTTCAGAATCATCAAAAGTGTGTGTGTCTTCAGTAACATTACATCTCTCATCTACAACTTCATTCACCTGTTTGCTATCTTCAGCCATTTCAGGTTCAATTGCTTTATCAGATTCTGACAATACTCTTTTCTTCATCACTACTTTCCATCCTCAAATTCACACTTGTCTCAATACAATCTTCAGTTTTTGGATCATCTTTTGTTCCTTCATCAACATCTTCTTTTTCTTTCTCTACACTCACCGCTGCCTTTAACATGTTGGTTTGATTATCAATCCACAAGAAATGAACAATTTTCACAATCCATGTTCTGGTTCGTCTTATCTCCGATTCCATTTTTTCAACCACATCTTTGAAGTTCATTAATTTGACATGATGAATGACTTCAGTTTCCATCATTCTTTCAACAAAATAACTCCATCGATAAGGTAAGAATTGCGTAAACTTCTCAACGATTTGCACGTTAGTGATATCAAAATTAAAATATTTCAATTCTTGCATAAGTGGTAAAAGACTCTCATAAGCATCATTGATCTTCTTCGCAACATGATTATTGTATGCAAGTTCTAACAAACTCCACTTTGCACACGAATGTGGCATTTGTTCAAAATCATTTTTTTTAATATCTTTGGAGATGATCACCGAAAAAAAGTCACACAATTCTCTTTCTTGATTAAATTCAAACATTTGATCGTCATTCAGTTTTGACGTCCCAAAATTATCATTCAATTTCAAACATGGTTTCTTGTATTGTTGGTATAATAACTTTCGGTAATTTTCATCCACTTTAGTAATAAAAGTTTTGAATGTGGATCTCCAGTTCGAGTAATTATCCAAATTGTCCAACACAAGTCCATTGTTAGCCAACCATTCCACGTTCCCGTTATGGTATGTCATTTTTTTTTAATTTTTATGTTCACAATGTCAAAATTTAATCTTTCAAAACAAAAAATCTGAAACCTCATCTTAACGTTCGAATTAGGTCATGAAACCTATCCCAAATGATCCGGAAGGCCCAAAATAGGTAAACAAGGTTTACTTGAGATTTTAAAAAGGTATTTTTCTCGCAAACCTTTTCACACAAACCTTTAGGAAGGTTCTCATGAACCTATTCGGAGGTTCTCACAAACCTAATGAAAGGTTCTCATGAGGTTCTCACGAACCTATTGGGACGTTCCTACGAACCTATTTGGGAGGATCCCACGAACCTATTGGGAGGTTCCCATGAACCTATTTGGGAGGTTCCCACGAACCTATTTGGGAGAGGTTCTCAATAACCTATTTGGAGAGGTTTTCACGAGCCTATTGAAGGTTCTCACTCAGGTTCGTCTTCTTGATCGAACAGACCTGCAACTTCACTAAAATGGCTCTAGAATCTTCAATTTTTGAGTTAGAAGGCGTATGAGTAGTCAAAATCTTCGTTTTTTCGAGGCACATCATTCTATTGGATCAGAATTTGGAAAAACTTGATAGTTTTTCGTAGATCTGGCTTTTTGTTGACGAAAACATGAAGAACCTCAAGAACACTTTCAAAATGATGAAGTTTCTGATCAAATTACATGAGATTGATGTCCAAATACTCGTAGAATCAAGCCTAATGCTCTGATACCACAATAGATTTGAGGAATCAATTACAAAATCCTATGATTTAATCATAAACGTGCGGAATCTGCTCATGACTATATTTGGATCATCAAGAACATTGTAATTTATCATGAATCTGCATTTCTCATTAACAATCAAGTGTTTTACAATGAATCAAATGTGAAATACACAACACTTCAATACAGAAAGACACTAAGATGAAACGAATTTGATGAAGATCTTCAATTCTAGTTCTTGACTCTTGAGAGAGAATGTTGCTATTTGTGTGTATGGAATTTGAGCTCTACTTTCAAAATGAACTAGCAACATCATACATATAGGTTTCTAAAGCAAAGGTTCGACCGTTGTTACCCTTTCAAGAACCTCCATTTTACACGAACCTTTGATAAGGTTCGTGAACCCTTATGTCAGCCGAACCTATGATTTCATTTACAACAAAGCGAGGTTCACATTGTAAATGCATCTTTCACACAGAAAATGCATCTGCAATTGAAAAGTACAATGAGGGATTAGCCCCTTACATTCAAAGTATGGTGTTGTCCGCCAACCCCATCACCCTGCAATAATTGTGCGACTAGCGCACAGGCTCACTGATTCGGCAATTGCAAAAGGACTATTACCTCTATGTGGTTTCGTAACCAAGACCACCGACAAAAAATGCAAATGGGACAATACCCTATCCAAAACCTCAACTCACTAACCACCACCACAGGAGTGTAAGTATTTATCACCCCAAGCTTACACTCCACCCACTCTAACCACTCAAAGTCAGGGAGTATATCTGCATATGCATGCAAACACAATAAATGTAAAAAGTGAAAATTCCATCACCCACTAGGTCAATGTGGCCTTATCTAATGCCAACGATGCGGAAAGGTGGGACATGCAGCAAAGGACTGCAACAACAAACTTCAGGTTAAACCTCCCCAGCCACAACAACAGCACGAGGCACCAAAAAGCTGCTTCAAATGTGGAAAGCCTGGACATTTCATGAGGGACTATCACAATTTAAAGGACGTCTATAACAACAACCACAACCAGCCAAATAACAACAACAATAGGATCAACAACGTTCCGAGAGGAGGAGCCTTCGTGATTGGTGTAAAAGAAGAAAGAGGGGATCCCTACCTCGCTACAGGCACGTATCTCCTAAATGGTAATTACGCTTCAGTATTGTTTGATACTGGAGCAGAAATTAATTTCATATCTATTGAATTTAGTGAGATAATTACTATAAACCCAACACCTTTAGAGGTCGAGTACACTATAGAACTAGCTGATGGTAAGTTGATTGGAACCAAACACATCCTGAGAGAATGCACTTTAGAGTTAGAAAACATCAAATTTAGAATTTATCTCATGCCATTCACGCTTGGCAGATTAGTTGTAGTAGTAGGCATGGATTGGTTGCGAAAAACCAAGCAGAAATAGTTTTCTAGGATAAGGTTATGCATATACCCTACCCTAGTGGATAAACCTCATCTATCCAAGGAGAAAGGAACAAAACTCCGTTAAACATATTTTCGTGCATGAAAGCCCACAAATGCTTATGAAAGGGATACGCCGCCATATTGGAACTTCTCATCGAAAAACCCATAGAGGAGAAGAAACTAGAGGAAATATCAGTTGTTTGAAACTTTCCTGACGTTTTTCCCAAGGAGTTACCGAGACTTTCAACCCATGAAAAGTGGAGTTCTGCATAATCCTCGCATATGGACGAGCACTGATAGCTCGAGCACCCTACCGACTTGAACCTTCAGAGATGCAAGAACTGTCCATCCAACTGCAGGAGTTACAGGACAAGGGTTTCATTAGACCAAGCTTCTCACCATGGGGAGCTCCTGCCTTGTTTGTCAAGAAAAAGGATGGCACATTTCGTATGTGCATCGACAACCGTGATTAAATAAAGTGACGGTCAAAAACCGCTACCCCTGCCTCGTATTGATGATTTATATGATCAACTTCAAGGATAAAGTTACTACTCCAAGTTCTATTTGTGATCTGGGTATTAGCAGTTGAGAATCCAAGAGGAAGATTTCCTAAAACGGCATTTCATACTCCGTATGGCCATTAGAATTTTTGGTCATGCCATTCGGTCTCACCAATGCACATGCGGTATTCATGGATCTCATGAATCGAGTGTTCAATCCCTACCTTGACAAGTTTATCATTGTTTTCATCGATGATATTCTTATGTACTAAGAGCACCTCCAATTAGATCTTGAGCTCTTGCGACAACATAAATTATACTCTAAACTCTCTAAATGTGATTTATGGATCCGAGAGGTCCAATTCTTGAGGCACGTGGTTTACGAAGGAGGAATATATGTGAATAAATCAAAGATAGGGGCCATACATAACTGGGAAGCACCAAAGACCCCAACTGAAGTGAGGCAATTCCTAAGCTTGGCAGGCTATTATCGTCATTTCATAGAGGGATTTTCTGAAATCACTCAGCCACTCTTATCCCTAACTTACAAAGACAAGAAATATTACTGGAGTGATAAACAAGAAGTTGTGTTCCAGCTTCTCAAGTAAAAGATTTGTAGTGCTCCTATTTTATCCCTCCTAAAGGGAACGAACGATTTCATGGTATACAGTGATGCCTCGAAACAGGGACTTGGTTACGAGCTGATGCAACGAAAGACGTTGATTGCATATGCCTCTCGACAATTGAAGGTTCACGAAAAGAACTACAAACCCACAACTTTGAGTTAGGAGCCATGGTGTTGACACTCAAAATTTGGAGACACTACCTGTATGATAAAAAGTGTACCATATACACTAATCATAAAAGTCTCCAACATATCATTGAATAAAAAGAGTTTAACATGAGACAGCGTCACAGGCTCGAAATCTTAAATGACTATGAATGTGCTATCAAATATCACCCGATGTAACACCCCGAATTTTACTAAAACAAGTTATTTGAAATTTACGAATGCGTAACGAATAATAAATGTAGGAAAATAGACGAAAAGTAAACTAAGTTAAGTTCATGAAATGAGTGCCTTGCTTATATATATGAGTGCCTTAGGAAATGCGCTAACCTTTGGCTGGAAGCATTCTCTCCCAAGTGCTCGAAGGAGGGCTTTTGTGAACTACCAGGAACAACCTTTGAGCAACCAAACGAAGTGGGAAACACGCGGGAATCTACCAGAAGGATCATTTAACATCAAGTAAGTGTTTATTGCATGAAAGTTAGGATTTTTATACGAAAGTGAACTTATGCATAAAGCTCACACCTTTATGCATTAAGTTCAAGACTTTTCGATTCCAATGCGTTGGTAAGGCCATGAGGAACCTAGGACTAGCTCCCCAAAGTCTTGGATAGATTTCTGAGTTGTGTTATACAGAAAACATGAGTACTCAAAAGTTTACACGAAACGGAGTATCCAAACTCAGTTCGTTAATCACAGTTCAACATCAGTGCATGAACCTCTTTTCGAAAACATGGTATTCGTGAACTTGGTTTCGACAACTGAGAATCTAGAACCCTACGGGTCAAGCACTAGGGGTATTTCGAGAACTCTATGAGTTCGCGAACTCAAGTACATCGTGAACTCCAGGAGCTTCATAAACATGAGCACTTAATGAACTTCAAGTGTTTCGAACACTTAGCTAAGTTTCGAGAACTTGGAACTCGAACTTATAAGGGAGAACTAGTAGGCTATGAAGACTTAGAATAAATTTCATGTCCAAGAATGGAATGTAATGAGACGATGTACTTAGCTAAGGAGTTCGGCTAAGAAGACAAGGAGCTCGGCTAAGAAGACAAGGAGCTGTTGTCAAGTGAGTTCTAGATGCCCTATTTCAATACCTTGTGTGTAATTAGGTTTTGGAGTGACATACATGTTGTTAATATGTTTATGATGTGTTATGATGCTATGTGCCCATGCTATGATGATGAAGGCTTGATGTATGGTGAAAATTCAAGAGATGTGCTAAGTATGATGAACGCATGATAATTGAGTTAGGTTAATGAATAATATGATGATGACTGTACGATAATATGCGTTATGATTATAACTATGATGATAGTTACAGAATGTTATGATAAGATCCTAGGTAGATAGGATGGAAGCATGATATGATTATGATGCTAATATGGCATGTATATGATGCCATGATGTTTCGATATGATGGTAGTGATGCTAGCATGACATGTTTATGATGCCATGATGACTATGATCAATGACATTATGATGCTATCATGAAATGTTATGATGATTATGAGGAATGACGATATGATGCTAGTATATCATGTACGATTAGTGGGCGATATTCCCATACTTGTTATGGGATATGTATGAATGATGCTCCAGTACTTGTGCAGGGTAAGTATGAAAATCAACCTGACTATAATAGGATATGAAAGTTGATCGGACAATAAACATGGAGCCGATTAGGCTATAAACACGGAGTCGACCGAACTATAAACATGAGAGTCGATCGGACTATAAACATGGAGCCGATCGGGCTATAAATACGGAGTCGACCGGACTATAAACATAGAGCCGATCGGACTATAAACATCGAGCTGATCTGGCTATAAACATGGAGCCGACAAGGCTATAACACGGAGTGATCGTGCTATTAATATGGTAAGAGTCGATCGAACTATAAACATGAAGCCTTGTGCCGGTATACGCCCACTGGTCATGTTAAAGATAGTGGAAGTATGTTTATGGTGATGATGATGATGATGACGTTTATGGTGCTTATGTGATAATGTTATGGTTTATGTGAATGAATTGATGTTTTGTGTTAAAATTAATTAACTCACCTAAACGTTTACAATGTTTTAACAAAAACTAGAACTCACCAGCGTAAGCTGACATTTTAGCGTGTATGTTAGGTTAAAGCTAAGGGCATAGGATTTGATGTCCGGTGGTTGTGCAACCATAAATGTCTTGATACATTCTATTCTATTAAATTTTTATATGAAAATGTTTTAAATTTTGCTGCATATTTATGAAAGTTTTAGTTTAAGAGCTATGTGTTATGATGAAAACCAACCTCTGTGAGGTACCCGGGATCGGGGCGTCACAAGTTTGTATCAGATCCAGCTTTGAGAGATCTTGGCATCCAAAATGCCAAGACTTAAATTGAGAATAGGATTAAATGATGCGGATTGCCAACCACGGATGAACGTATGCCATTGAGGAGATGGGATGGAAAACCTTTAGAGCCTATGAGTTGGGTAAATGGTTAATAAGACCTGATCGACGTTAAGATGGCTGGACAGAAAGGGATACCCCAAAAGCAATCACAGACGACTAAGGAGCTGCGTGTTGAGGAAACAGAGAACTACAATGAAGATGACATTGAGAGCAGCGAACACCATGACAGCGAAGAAGAGTTCACACTGGAGCCTGTCGTGATAAAGATTGTTTCTGATGCAGTCTGCGTTATGGATTAGAAGATGCAGTCATTGATTGCTAAGGCATTAAAGGATGCATTGAAGAAAAAGTCTGAGAGAACCAAGGAAAGCTTCAAGGGAGATGAGGAAGTTGTGATCTTTGAGACAAAGAGCGGGGATTCTATGTCTGGGAAAATTAAGGATTGTGATTACAAGTCCTTCAAAGGGTGCAACCCACCAACCTTTCATGGAAAGAAAGATGTTGTGGCCACCTCCCACTGGGTATCGACTATGGAAGTTGTTATCACCATTAGTGAGTGCCGAGTCGACCAAGCTGTAAAGTTTGCATCTCACTCTTTTGTTGAGGAGGCTCTTCACTGATGGTACACTATCAAGCAATCCAAAACTGCTGCTGATATGGAGAAGATGAATTGGGAAGACCTGAAAGAGATAGTCTCAAAAAGTTATGTCCCAAGAATGAGCTGGATAGAGATGAAAGGGAATTTCTGGTTCTGAAAGCTGGAAGTCTGAACCACAGGCAATACACTTCACGATTTAACGAGACGACCAGACTCGTTCCTCATCTTGTTTCTACTGAGGAACGCAGGGTAAAGTTGTACATGGAGGGTTTGCCTCAAAAAGTAAGGATTCATGTGAAGGCCAATGCTCCAAAGACCTTTGACTCCACCGGTAAATGTGGCAAGAACCACTATGGGTTGTGCCAAGTGGGCACAAACTTATGCTTTCGATGTGGAAAGGTGGGTCACTTCTAAGCCAACTGCCTCGGTACTATCAGATGCTACAATTGCAATGGGATTGGACATCAGTCCAAGGATTGCAGGCAACCAAGGGCCGATGCTTCGGGCTCTGGTAAGAAAAAAGAGAAAGGAAAGGAGAAGCAAAAGGCTAAAGCCCGAGCCTGCACGATGACACTGGATGATGCAATCGAGGACCCTTATGTGGTCACAGGTACCTTTTCTATCAACTAGATTCCTGCTTCTATATTGTTTGATTCTGGTGCCAGTATGAGTTTTGTATCTTCTACTTTCTGTGATGAGATATCTGGAAGGTTAAGAAGATAGATCGGTTATTTGATGTAGAAGCAGCTAATGGTAAGATGACCAGGGTGACTGAGGCTATAGACTATTGTCATGTTGAGATAGAGGGTCATAAGTTCCTCGTACGATTGTTTCTTATAACCTTGGGAGGTTTCGATGTAGTCTTGGGTATGGACTGGTTAGCCAAATATGAGGCAAACATTATATGTCCACGAAAGATGATATGTTTACGTGCAATGGATGGGAGCCTCGTAATGGTTCATGGTGGTAAAGCAATGTCTGCGCTGAAGACCATTTCGATGTTAAAGGCTAATGTTATGATGAGGTGAGGGTATGTAGCCTACTTGGCGTACATGATTGAGGAACGTACGGATATGTGGACAATTAATGATGTACCCGTGGTGTGTAACTTCGATAATGTATTCCTTAGGAATTGCTTGGATTACCATCGGAACGGGAAATTGAGTTCCAAAATCGACTTAGTGCCGGAAGCACAACCCGTTGCCAAAACACCTTTTCATTGGGCTCCCACTGAAATGAAGGAAATGATGCTACAAGAACTCCTTGATAAAGGTTTTATACGACCAAGTGTCCATCCATGGGGAGCACTGGTGTTATTTGTTAAGAAGAAAGACGGAAGCATGCAAATGTGTATTGAGTACAGGGAACTGAATAAGCTGACTGTAAAGAACATGTATCCTCTACCTAGAATTATTGACTAGTTCGATCAATTGCAAGGTGCAAGCTGGTTCTCCAATATAGACCTTTGATCCGGTTACCATCAGTTGAAGGTTTGACAGCTAGATATTCCAAAGAATGCATTCTTAACACGTTACGGACACTACGAGTTTCTCATTACGTCATTTCGATTGACGAATGCTCGTGCAGCATTTATGGATTTGATGAACAGAGTATGTCGAGCGATGTTGGACCGATCAGTGATAGTGTTTATAGACGATATTTTGATTTATACAAAGAACGATGGAGACCATGCTTGCCACGTACGAAAGGTATTGGAGATCCTAAGGAAAGAGAAACTTTATGCTATGTTCTCAAAATGTGCCTTCTGGTTACGAGAAGTTCAGTTTCTGGGTCACGGGGTGAACCCAGATGGCATTATGGTGGACCCAGATAAAGTTGAAACGGTTATGAAATGGAATTCTCTGAAGTCATTAATTGAAGTACGCAGTTTTCTTGGTTTAGCCGGCTATTATCGGAGATTTATTCAAGATTTCTCAAAGATAGCGACACCAACGACGAAGCTCATAAAGAAATATGTAAAGTACGAATGGGGTCCAAACTAAGAACAAGAGTTTTTAGTACTAAAGTAGAAACCTACCCAAGCTCCTGTTTTAGCACTACCGGATGGAAATGATGATTTTGTTGTGTATGATAATGCATCGCGACAAGGGTTGGGATGTGTACTGATTCAAAGGGGAAGGGTGATGGCTTACGCTTCGCGCCAGCTAAAGATCCATGAGACTAACTACCCGACCCACGACCTCGAACTTGCTGCAGTAGTGTTTTCATTGAAAATATGGAGACACTATCTGTGTGGGGGTAAAGAGTACCATCTATACTGACCACAAGAGCTTGAAGTATTTCTTTGAGCAAAAGGATTTGAACATGAGACAGAGACGATGGCTTGAGCTTCTCAAGGATTATGATTGTGATATCTTATATCACCCAGGGAAGGCCAATGTGGGGGCAGATGCGTTAAGTAGGAAGACCGAGCACCCTGTCATATGAGTCAAATCGTATAGTTTGGTGATAACGCCAGACTTCCTGGATGACCTCAAGCAGGCACAACAGAAGGGATTAAAGCCAGACAATGTAGGTTTTGAACGTGTCTTTGAACAAGTGAAAAACATGGAAGACAACGCCTATGGTGGGAAGGTAGGATTCGGTCGGATGTGGGTGCCCAGAAATGGTGGCATTCGATCGAGAATTTTAGATGAAGCCCACAAATCACGTTATTTTGTGCATCCTGGTGCGACGATGATGTATCAATAACTTCGACAAGATTATTGGTGGCTGGGTATGAAGTTTAATATGATGCAGTATGTGAACAGGTGCCTTATTTGCGTGCAAGTAAAGGCCGAACATTAGAAGCCCTACGGATATGTGCAACCTCTTGAGATACCATAATGGAAATGGGAACACATCATCATGGATTTCTTCACCAAGCTACCGAGAATAGCTAAACGATATGATACCATATGGGTGATTGTGGACCGAATGATGAAGAGGGCACACTTCCTCCCAATCAGGGAAACGTATACGCCCGAAATGATGTCTGAGTGCTTCGTGAAAGAGACTGTGACTCGACATGGAATTCCTATCTCCATTGTGTCAGATCAGGATATGAGGTTTACTTCCAGATTCTGGAAGCAGATTCATGATGCTATGGGAACGAAAATCAACATCGGTACAACCTACCACCCCCAGACAGATGAACAGTCTGAGAGGACTATCCAAACGTTGGAGGATATGCTTAGGGCGTGCATTATCGATTTTGGAGGAAGCAGGGATGTCCACCTACCATTGGTAAAGTTTTTTTAAATAATAGCTACCACACTAGAAACGGGAGATTGACCAGAAACGAAAACTAATAAAATCTGGTAAATCAACTGAAGCGTATGTTCAAGGGAACACAGCTCTACTTAGTCATAACTCTGTGATAAATGATCAGTGTTATGAAGAACACATTGACATAACTACTGGCATCACCTCTTCTCTTTCTCCTCGTGATGACCATTCTCTCCTTTCTGACCATCTGTGTTTTATCATGGACGATCTTCATCAAGTTCCTAGTGATGACTTGGAAGAGATGGACATTCTCCATCAACTGGCTCTCCTGAGCATAAGAACTAACAAGTTCTACAAGAGGACAGGAAGAAAATTTCCTGGTATACATGGAAAAACCAGGATCAGTCTAAATAAGGCTAAAGTCCAATGCTATAGGTGCCATGGCACTGGACATTTTGCCAGGGAATGCACTAATGCTGCAAATTCTAACTCTTCACCATATGTGACTTTTACAAACATACCTTCACACTTCTTCAGCACCTTATTCTTCTTCCTCTTCCTCCTCATCTTTTAAAAGGACCAACAATCCTCAGGAATCAGCACATATTGTACAAACTCTCCTTCCACTAATGTACAATATGTACAAGCTGCCAATGGTAGCATGTACCAGCTCACTCCTGCTTCACTTCAAGTTGTTACAGCTCCTTCTTCACAAATAAATGCACCAGGCCCTGCTGTCCAGTTTTCCTCATCTAGTCAATCGGCTCTTTTTCTCAAGAGTACATAGACTGGAGCAACTTACCTGAAGATGTAGGCTATGCCCTCATCACTTCTAAACCAACAGAATTTGCTCTCATGGTTGTTGGTGAAAACTCCATTTCTCCTGATCAACCTGAAGCAGACACTTCTGATGCTCAGGTATCTTCTTCCACCTTAGAAAAACTATGTTTTGATGCATGCATAGAGGCTTTTGCAAAAATAAAGAAAGCCAATATGTTGCTTCAAAAGCAAAATCAGGAGTTGGACAATAAAAATTCTGAAGTGGAAAAATTAATAAAAATTAAAGACAATGAGATCTCCAGTTTAAAAACTGAGAAAATAAACTTACAAGCATTATTTGACTTACAAAGAGAAAAATATTATGCTTGTAAAGATGAATTATCTCAAACTCAAGTGAGCTGTGAAAAGTGGGTTGAGTCTTGCAAAGGATTCAGAATGCTTTTACAAAAGCAAGTTCACAACAAAGCAAGATTCGGGATTGGGTATAACCACACTGCTCAACCAAATGATTATACCCCAATCGATAATAATAAGGAAGAAACCACTCCTGAACCTATTTCACCAACCTTTCTTCCTGATGAAATCCCCCCAATAACAAACACACCTCCTTTGGTGTATCAGCCAAACTATTCTTCTAGGTTTGTATACCCCACAAACACAAATCTAACAAGACTAGAAAAGCCTCATTTGCACTTGGTTTAATACAATAATTCTTCAGAACAAGATGAGATTGCTCCTGATATGAGCTCTACTCATAGTACAGAAGAAAAAACAAAATTGGGTTCCTCTTCTAACATCAAGTCCAATCTTGAAAAAGGAAAAGAACCTATGGTTGATATTCACTTTCCTCCTTCCCATCCTCATCCTCCTTACCCCATAATGAAGGTAAACAAGCCTTTCATTCCAAATTATTCATCTCTTTCTCCTACCTGCTTAAAATGTTTTAAGTACAATCATGCTACTGAAAACTACAGAACAAAAACACACTTGGATAAAGCTAGATTGAAGGCTAATAAGTTGAAAGTTGAACATGCCTCTTCATCCAAAGGGAACGTCCCTAATAGGATGAAGAAGGTAAGAACAGCAAGTAAACAATTTGATGGACTAAACCCCCATTCTTCGTTCATCTCACCTCCTTCCTCGGATGCAAATTCTAGACCTTCTATTTTGGGGACACCGCCTCCTTACTCTACGGTGAACCCAGTTTCTTACTCTCGTAATGTTGGTAACACTTCTCCCGTGGATTTAAAAATAAATATCCTACATCAGAATCAACAACATCTGTTATTAATGATGTAGAAGTTGATGAATGATACACAACAAAATAAATAATTAAAATAATAATAATAATAATAATAATATTAATAACAATAAAAATAATAATAATAAAAATCATATGTCTAACCTATTGTATTTGATCCTCATGTGCATAAACCCTCTTCAAACCAAAATCATCTATGGTATGTGGATAGTGGAAGATCTAGGCACATGACAGGATGTATATCCATTTTGAATAATTTCATTCCAAAGAATGGAGGATCTGTTTCCTTTGGAAATAATGCAAAAGGTTGGATAGTGGGGTCTGGTTCTGTCCTAAGTGGAAATTTGCAATTCAAGGATGTTAGCTTAGTTGAAAATCTCAATTTTAATCTCTTGAGTGTTTCTCAACTAGCTGACAAGAATTTCAGTTCATTTTTCGCTAAAGACAGTTGTAAAATTATCTCTCCAGAAATAAATTCAAAAATAAAGATCTTAATTGATCAACATACTCTGCTAACGGCTAAAAGAAGTGGAAATGTATATATTGTAGATATGACTACTGATTCTCAAACATCTCCTCCTACATGTTTGATAGCCAAAGCATCATCTTCTGAAACTGCTCTTTGGCACAGAAGACTCAGTCACCTTAATCACCAAACTCTTCATAAGCTTTCCACCCTTTCTTTAGTAAGAGGATTGCCTTCTAAAGAATTTCACTTTGAAGGTCAATGTGAATCTTATTTAAAGGGAAAGCAACATAAAACTTCACATAAGTCTATTGAGGAATCAAAAACAACTAACTGTCTTAATCTGCTTCATATGGATCTATTTGGTCCAGTGAAGGTAGCCAGTCTGGCAAGAAAAAGAAATTGTTTAGTTGTTGTGGATGATTACTCAAGATTTTGCTGGACCTTCTTCCTGTTCAACAAAGATGAGACTTCTGATAAAATAATTGCTCTTATCACTCATATTGAAAGAAAATTTAGTCTCCCTGTTAAGATAATAAGGAGTGACAATGGCACAGAGTTCAAGAATCAAGTTCTTGATAAATTATGTATCTATAAAGGAATCCTTAGACAATATAGTGCTCCTAGAACACCTGCTCAGAATGGAGTTGTAGAAAGAAAGAACGACACTAATTGAAGCTGCAAGAACCATGCTTGCAGACTCAGGATTCCCTTTATCCTTCTCGGCTAAGGTAGTAAACACTGCTTGCTATGTCTTAAACAGAGTTCACATTGTAAAGAGACATAACAAAACTGCCTATTAAATCCTTTATAACATAAAGCCTCTTATTTCCTTCTTTAAAGTCTTTGGATGTCCGTGTTTCATTTTGAACACACAGGACTCCTTATCCAAGTTTGCTGCTAAAGTTGACTTTGGATACTTTGTTGGATACTCTCAGACTTCTAAGGCATACCGAGCTTTCAATCTTAGGACCAAAATTGTTGAGGAATCTATTGATGTCAAATTCAATGAATCAGCATCAACCTCATATTTCCCTTCTACTCCTGATGATCTCTTTGATCTTGAAAGATTCACCCTCATCCCTCCTATTTCCTCTTCTTCACCTTCTTCAGAATCATGTCAAACTTCTAAAGATCTGTCCTCTCTTGAGGAATGTTCTGTCTCTAAATTCTTTTCTTACATTCCTTCTTATCAAATAAATACTCAAGAAACAAATTCTCAAAACCAAGACAATCAAATATCTACTCCTACATCTCCAGCTTTGGATAATATACCCGTAGATATTCCTGAACATACTCATATCTCTCCTTCAGAAAACCCTCTGGTGCCTCCTCAAATAATTGTTTGGACATCATTCCTTTCAATAAAAATCATCCTCTAGAACAAATCTTAGGTGATTTAAATAAAGGAGTTCAAACTAGGAGCCAGATTTCAAACTATTGCCTTCATTCTGCCTTCTTATCCCAAATTCAGGAGGCTCTCAAAGACAATAATTGGGTAGAGGCTATGCAAGACGAACTTCTACAGTTCAAAAGGCAAAATGTTTGGAATCTCTGTCCCTTGCCAGCTGGAACATATCCCATCGGAACCAGATGGGTTTTTAGAAACAAAACAGATGACAGAGGCATTGTAATAAAAAAAATAAAGCCCGATTAGTGGTACAAGGTTACTGCCAAGAGGAAGGTATCGACTATGATGAAACCTTTGCTCCTGTGACAAGATTGGAAGCTATTGGACTCTTCCTAGCATTTGCCATCTCCCATAACATAAAGGTATACCAAATGGACATAAAAAGTGCATTCCTGTATGTGACAATAAAGGAGGAAGTCTATGTGTGTCAACCTCCAGGATTTGATGATGTTCATCATCCTGATTGGGTGTACAAACGAGACAAGGAACTTTATGGTCTGAAACAAGCACCAAGAGCATGGTATGACACCCTTTCTCATTTTCTTCTTTCTAATAAATTTTCTCGGGGAACCATTGATAAGACCTTGTTCATCAAAAGGGTAGATAACGAACTTTTGCTGGTTCAAATCTATGTAGATGACATCATTTTTGGATCAACAAAACCTTCCATGTGTGAAAAATTCTCTAAATTAAGGTCCTCTAAGTTTGAAATGAGTTCTTTAATTGAACTAAAAACATTTTTGGGACTCCAAGTCAAACAAACCCCAAATGGGACTTTCATTCATCAATCTAAATATGTAAAAGATCTTCTAAATAAATTTGATATGAATGATGGCAAAATAATTTCTACTCCCATGGCAACAAGTCCAGGAATATGTCTGGACGAAAATGGTGAACCTGTAGATCAAACTCTCTACAGGTGCATGATTGGTTCTCTGATGTATCTCACTGCATCAAGGCCAGACATTATGTATGCAACATGCGTCTGTGCAAGATACCAGTCTGCCCCCAAATAATCCCATCTTTCATTTGTAAAGAGGATACTCAGATATCTCAAAGGTACTCCTACGCTAGGTATTTGGTATCCTGCTAATCAAATTTGTAAGCTTGTTAGTTTTTCAGACAGTGATTATGCTAGATGCTCGCTCACCAGAAAGTCTACTTCAGGAGGATGTCAGTTCTTTGCAGGTTGCTTAGTGTCATGGCAGAGCAATAAGCAAACATCAGTGTCAAATTCAACTTCTGAAGCTGAGTACATTACAGCAGCCCATTGCACTGCCCAAATTCTTTGGCTGCAATACCAACTGCTAGATTTTGGAATAACTGAACTAAAGACACCTCTCCTAATAGATAGCGAAGATGCCAAAAACATAATAAAGAATCCTGTCTACCACTCTAAAACCAAACACATTGAAATAAGGCAGCACTTCATTAGAGACTGTTTTGAAAAGGGACTAATTGTTCTAGAACATGACTCTACAAGTGACCAAATAGCTGATGTATTTACCAAGCCCTTTGACTCCTCAACTTTCTCTAAGTTTGTGGCCAAATTGGGAATGATAAATATGAGTTAATAAACATGGTTAAGAATATGTTTACCAAACTTCTTACACATACATATTAAAGGATAATTTTCATAAATTGTCCTAACAATGGATATCTGATAAATCACTGCTAAAGAAATCTTGATCTCTGTCAGTGGTTATCTCAACACACGAATAGGATCAGTGGTAATGTTGTCACAACTTCATATGTATCCGATGTTAAAACCTTCCATTGTTACAATCTAAAACCATTTGTGGTTTCTTCTCCTTCCGATGATCCACTTTCCTTCCGAAACCTCTAAGCTGATCACTTAACTTGCTTTCGAGGATAAGGTTCTTCCGATATGAAAACTAATTCTTGAGCCTTGCACCTGATGTGACAGTTGTCAATCTCTCTGCAAGATTCGATTCTCAATGCTGACTCTCACGGCTCGAGAAAATATTTCCCTTCATGTAAATGACCAATAATCTTAATTAAATCAACAATTACCATGTTAAGCTCTCATATTTCTCTCACCATTAACATACCTAAGCTTTCTTGATCATCTGATTATCCAGAAATCCTTCATCACCTTCAAACGTTCTAAGTAATGCTCATGGTTACAGATGATCACTTGTCAGGCATGTCGCTTGGCACGGAGCACTTACACTGATTTTTTTCTAAGCTTCAAGCTTATGATGATGGTGTAACGGCTTCAGACCAGGCTTCATTCCTCACAAAGCTTCGTCTGTACTTCAAGGTGTGCATGAACATGTCTTCTTTTCATGCTGTGTAAGCGTTAAATTTTCTCTTCTTCTCTAACTGCTCTATGATCATAATCTGAAAAATAATCATGAAGTTTTTGACTTTCTCACTTCTTCTTCATACTATTTTTTTTAATAAATGTGACTATAATGTTAACCTGAAAAACATGAGTGTGCATAAAGATTTCTTCCGCTCTACGTATCACATGTTTTTACAGTATCTTTCTCAAGGTGAAAAAGTTAGGGAGAAATGTCTCAATAAATACGTTAACTTATCTTTGATCATCTGGTGCATTACCAGAAATGTCCAAAGTCCCTGCTGTGTTTTTAGTTTGTCACATTTCTCTTGATAGTACTACGAAGGGCATTGACTAACAGGTGTTCACAAGTTTGAACACTGATGGATGACACTAAGGAAACACCCATCTTTAGTGAACCCATATCCACCTCTTTTTCACACCTATACAGGTACCAGCCATAAGAAAATTTTTCCCAAAAATTCTTAAGCCTAAGAAGCCCAAAAATTTTGTTCAGGAAGCTGAGATCCCTGAACATGTCTGTGTTCCTACTGGACACGTTGATACATCTGTTCCATCCTCACAGATGAATCAAGAATCTCTTCCCCATCTAGCTCCTCATCAATTCTCTTAACATGATGATGTTGTGTTCCAAAAGGAACCCTCACTAACCACTGAAATGTCCTTTGACACTCAGATGGTAGTCCTCTCTCCTAAGGACATCTCTGCTCTTTCTAAAAGCCCCCCACTCTCCTTGACAAATCTCTTACCCATGGAAAAGAGGATGTGATCCGGATGTCAAGTCCATCTAGATTTCTTGATCATATATCTGGAGCATCCATATCACATGAAAATCCAATGGATTCTCATCTGAATGGTCAGGCAATAAGACTCCTGGTATGGCAACAACCCATGAAGTTTTCTCTTTAAACTGAGGCTAGTAATCCCCGAAACCAAGAGAAAAGGATTTATGACATTTCTGAGATGGACTCAGGTCATGATAAAACTGACTCTCAAGTCAGGGATTCGGATGATATCCGTAACACGATGGACAAATCAGTTCTTAACATAAAGGAATTGACGGATTCTACTTCTCATATTTTGGTTTGTGTGACCAAACAAGGAGCACTTGCTATATCCAGGCAACCTACTTCGATTTTCCTCTAAGGACATACCAATTCTAAATAACCTATAATAGGCTTTGTCCAAACTCACAAATCCCACTTGAACCAACTCCCACTTGAACCATTCTTATATCCTTCTCTCACAGAGTTTGATTGGGTCTTAAAGCTAAAAAAAGTGGTTTCGGCTTCATCAGTCCAGAGGGAGATTGTTGGAAAAATAAGGAGTGACGAAGCAAAACCACCACTCAAATAACCAAATTAAATAACCGCTGCAGGACATTAACTTCGAAAGACATCAGCTTCTGAAGATAATATACTCTTCGGAAGACATTTGCTTCGGAAGACAAGCTTCAGAAGATACCATCTGAAGACAAGCTTTGGAAGACACTTTCGGAAGAGAAGCTTCGGAAGACACTATCGGAAGACAAGCTTCAGAAGAAAACATTACTTCGGAAGACACTATCAGAAGACAAGCTTCAGAAGACACTATCGGAAGACAAGCTTCGGAAGAAAACATTACTTCGGAAGACTTTAGCATCTACATAAGCTTCCGACGATTGTCTTCTGATGAAACAATAAATGATTGTCTTCTGATAAGTGTTTCTTTCACCAGCCTCCGATAAAAGAACAACTGATTCCTTAATCAGTTTCCTATGAATAAATTCCGAAAGAATAACTCCTTATCATCAGTACAACTGTCTGAACCTCGGAAGACTTCAAGATCTTTGAAGATCCTAGTTGACTTTATACTTGTACTATTCTGATGCTACAGTGTCTGTAAAAGTGTCTTCAGTCTTATCTGTTTGTCTTTTTATGTATTTGTCCTGAAACATTAAATGTCGGGGCTATTTATACCCCAACATCCCTTGAATGAAACACAACACCTTTCTGAACAATTCTTTGTGTTGCCTTCTTACTTTTCTTCTCTCTTTCTTATAAGCAAGAAAACTAAACAACCAAAATAACTTAAATCATGTGCAAAACCTTAGAGGGAGCTAATACAAAAAGCTTTGACTAAGTGTCTAAGGCTTCATTTCCTGGTTAAAAAGCCTCTCCTCAGGTCTCTGATTTTCTACAAAAGGGTTTAGACACTACATGGGAAACAGAAGAGGAAATGAGGAGGTTGTATCCTCATTTGTTTGATGTGTAACAAGGCAAGTTTTGGGACGAAACCTATTGTAAGGAGGGGAGACTTCCAAATTTTTCTGAAACAAGTTATTTCTAATTTATGAATGCGTAATGAATATTAAACTTGTAGGAAAATAGACGAAAAGTTAACTAAGTTAAGTTCATGAAATGGAGTACTCGAATTTAATTTCGAGAACCCCAAGTTCTAGAAAATCAGTATTCAAAAATGACCCAATTTCGAGTACCCTATTCGGGAAACTTGCCTATATATATGAGTCCTTGGGAAACGTTCTAACCTTTGGCTGGAAGCATTATATCCCAAGTACTCTAAAGAGGGTTGTTCGTGAACTACCAGTAACGACCTTTGTGCAACCAAACGAAGTGGGAAACACGCGGGAAGCTACCAAAAGGATCATCTAACATCAAGTAAGTGTTTTTTGCAAGAAAGTTAGGATGTTTACACAAAAGTGAACTTATGCATAAAGCTCACACCTTTATGCATAATGTCCAAGTCTTTTCGATTCTAATGCGTTGGTAAGGCCATGAGGAAACTAGGACTAGCTCCCCAATGTCTTGGATAAATTTATGATTTCTGTTATATAGAAAAGATGAGTATTCAAAAGTTTACATGAAATGGAGTATCCAAACTCAGTTCGTGAATCGCAGTTCGAGAGCATCAGTTCATGAACCTCTTTTCGGAAACCTGGGATTCGTGAACTTGGTTTGGAGAACTGAGAATCGGGAACCCTAAGGTTCGAGTATTAGGGGTATTTCAAGAAATCTATGAGTTCATGAATTACAAGAACTTTCGTGAACTCCAGGAGCTTCGTATACATGAGTACTTAATGAACTTCAAGTGTTTCGAACACTTATCTAAGTTTCGAGAACTTGAACTTATAAGGGGGTACAGTAGGATATGAAGACTTAGAATAAATTTCAAGTCTAAGAATGGAATGTAATGAGACCATGTAATAATGTAGGTTCTTGAGTCTTAGCTAAGGAGTTTGGCTAAGAAGACAAGGAGGTACTATCAGGTGAGTTCTAGATGCCCTATTTCAACACCTTGCGTGTAATTGTGTTTTGGGCTAACATACATGTTGTTAATATATTTATGAAATGTTATGATGCTCTATGCCTATGCTATGATGATGAAGGCTTGACGTATGGTGAAATATACAAGAGACATGCTAAGTATGATGAATGCATGATAAATTAGTTAGGTTAATGAATAATATGAAGATGACTGTATGATAACATGAATTATGATGATAACTATGATGATAGTTATACAATGTTATGATAAGATCCTAGGTTGCTAGGATGGAAAGCATGATATGATTAGGATGCTAATATGACATGTATATAGCATGACATGTTTATGATGCCATGATGACTATGATGAATAACGTTATGATGCTACCATGAAATGTTATGATGATTGTGAGGAATGATGATATGATGCTAGTATATCATGTATGATGAATGGGCGATGTTCCCATACTTGTTATGGGATATGTATGAATGATGCTCCAGTACTTGTGCGGGGTAACTATGAAAGTCAACCTGACTATAAGATGATATGAGAGTCCATTGGACTATAAACATGGATCCGATCGGGCTTTAAACACAAAGTCGACCGGACTATAGACATGGAGTCGATCGGACTATAAATATGGAGTCGATCGGTCAGCAAATTGTTGGATATTGGATGTCCGATTAACGATAAGTTCAACGTTGCTATGAAAGGTATGATCCAAAGAGTTACACTTTCGAAGGCAACGCCTTTATGTTTAATTGTTAAACATAATATACGATCACGAATTGTCGGTTTTATAGAATTGGCTTTTATTATATATGAAATAATAATCGGTGGGAATTAATTTTAGAGATAATTAATTCATTAAACAAATAAAGTTTTGAACTTTATTACAAGTGATTGTTACTTATATGTTAATTAACAAATTGACATTTAGTTAAACTTTAAATATTTAATTAAATGATACTAACTAATTCTTAGTTAGTAATATTGGAGAGTAGTAATTAAATGGTTTAATTACTAAAAGAGTTTAATCAAATTAAAAGAGTTTAATTTAAATTAAATGTGAAATAAAAAGGTGGGAATTCCAGTTTTGAATTGGTATTCTTAGATCCTAAAAAGGTGGATCTACTGTTGACTTTAAAAGTAGATCCAACCTCCCACAATGGTGAACTCTTTCACCCATTCTCCTTTTTTCTCTTGTGTTGTTGTCGCACCCCTCTCCTTGGGCTGCGATTGCTGTCGCCCAACACCACCACCATTTTGGTGTTTCGGTCAACTAGCCACTAGCCGGGTCAAGTCGTGGTGAGCCATGGGTTGCACCGTCGAGCAGAGCGAGTTGTGGGTTGCACCGTCAAGCCGTGGACTGAATCGCGAGCCGTATTGAGCCGTATTTGGATTGAGTTCCTTTTATGAATCGTAGGACGAAATCGGGAACCGGGTGATCGTATAGAGTCAACTAGCAAGACAATTGCCGATCCATCGTGTGGATTTGGAACCGCTTCGTAAAGGTCGATTTCTAAATCCCCATATGGTTGTTTATTTAATTTAATTGTTTTTTAAACGATTTGTAACTGGATCCTGATTTTGAAATTGTTTTGATTACGAATCGAAAGGTTATAAAATTTAAATGCTTCCGCTGTGTCAGATCTGAATTTATAGTTTAATCCAGTTTTATGAAAACTGATTTTGTCAATTAATGCGATTAATTGAAATTGATTAAATGAAAAGTAACCTAGAATTCCCAACAGTGGCATCAGAGCGGTTTTTACAAACATTTAAATGCAACTAATAAATCGATCTTTGTTTGTTTTTGTTTTATCAAAACTTTTGTTTGACAAAAAGATCGAAACTGTGAATGTGATGATTGTGATTGTGATTATGATTATGAATCGAGCCCTAGGATCCGGCCCATGTGATTGTATCTTTTGTTTTGTTTGATTGGTTGGTTTATTTGAAATCTTGTATTTCTACAGGTATTTGGACCCGATGTAGTAGAATAGATTTCAATTTTGTAATGTAATTTGTATTTTACAAATGTAATCAACCAATGGATACAAGACGGAAGATAGAGACAATCGGGGAGATCGAAGATGGAGATCTTGGATCAAGTGGGAGACAACATTCAAGACATTGAATTGTAAACCCTAGTATCGTTCGGTTTGTGTTTGATGACTCGAACTAAACCGAACAAATGAGACTTTGGCTCGTTTCATAATCATATTTTGTCTTTTGTGGTTGTTTAATATTTAGGAAATATAAAACTAGTAAAAACAAAATTTTTCACAATCATTGCAAAACGATAAGTAATACAAAAGGAATTTTGTAGTTACTTTAAAGGCTTTTTAAAATAAAATTGTTTTATTTTATTAAATCAAGTTTATAAAATAAAAGGTTTATTTTATAAAATTAGAACTTGTTAGTTTAAAATGATTCGCGATAATGACCGACTTAGTTTAAATAAGGTATTTAAAACTAATACGATTGATTGAACTAACAAATTCGCGATTATGATCAATTTAGTTTTAATAAGGTATTAAAATAAATTAGGTCAAAATTGAAATAGGATTTCAATTAGATAGCGAATAAATAAAATAGTGATTTTATGAAATGCACAACTATCCTCATTTAAAATTAGTTGTCCATAATGTTTTTAAATTATAAAAGCAATTAATTAAAGTAATTAAACGACTCATTGGTCAATATGTTTATTTTCTAAATATGTGAACCTAGAGTTAGTGCTTACCCTGCTATAGGTTTATATATGTTTGAAAAGGATAAACATTTTGATTTAAATGCCACCTTAGATTTGAGACACTTTATCAATTTGACCTAACATCTAGTGTTAGTGCTTACCCTGCACTAGGTCTATGGTTTTATTGAAAAAGGAATGATCGCTATTCCTAACACACTTAGGCCGGTCATTCAGTCAAAAATCGTAAGGCGTATGCTTGAAGAGTCAAGTTGGCATAGTTGGGGTAAATGTACAAAGTTAGAAATGAGTGTTCTAACAAACCCCAAAACTTGAGGATTATGATTGTCATTCCTAACCCTCATGTATTATTGTGAACAATAAATAGAGAGCTTAGCCAATTCACTGTTCATTAAATAAACAGGATCTCACAATTCTAAATTAATTTTGTTAATGAGTCATAATTAATTTGGGATTATACAAAGCATGAAATACTAAAACTTTTCTTTTGAATTTTATAGATGTCTTTCATTGATGCTACTAAAACCTTATAGGATAAATCTATTTCAAAATCAGTTCAATGGGAGTAATTTTTCTACTTGGATGCATCACCTTAGAGATGTCCTTAGAAAAGAAGGAATATTGTATGCTTTGGATAACCCTATTACTCCCGAGCCACCTATAGGCTGCACCACATCTGAAAGGATGAAGCACATTGGACATGAATGTTAGATAAAATATCTCATATTATCTTCAGTGTCTCCTGAATTTGTGGACCGGCTTATGTATCTCTCCAGTCATGGGATGATTGAGGAGATCAAAAAGAGTTTCATGCCAAACAGGTTTTGGCGATTTGAAATTCTTGAAGAGGTCCAAAAGGGTTTGAGACCGGGTGGAGATGTAGGAGCTCACATTGATAGGTTGCAAGGCTATTTTGATAGCAAACTAGCTATCCCATGGACCTTGAGATTGCTATAGATTTCATCCTTATTTTCCTACCAGAGGAATATGAATCTTTTGTAAAGAGTTACAAGAAAAATATCTTTCGAGGGACAATTTATGAACTCAAGGGGATGCTCTTGGTTTAGGAAACCAAGATGAGGATAGTGGTGAGCAGTGGGAGGAAGAGGCCATTGACCGAGGTCGATGAGGTCCAGTACATTGTTGCTCGACGTCTGAAGAGTTCAGATATGCCGGGATCTTTTAGTATGCCTTGTTACTTCAACATATTTCTTGAATTGGCAAATCTTTGATCATAATGTGAGTGTCACAATTATTTCAATTATTTGCAAGTATTCGAGATGGTTGATAAGATGGGATCTTGAGTCTTGAATTCCATGGGATGGAAGACAAGACAAATAGAAGAAATGTTCTTTTATTCATTTTAAATTGATTGTTTAAATGGTATAAAACAATTATGAATACTTTTGACATTCTTAGTTTGACTTAGAATATTGCTTTTAGTATTATTTATGCATTGATTGATTAATTATATTTATGCTAAATAAATTTTTTTGATAGCATAATTGATAATAATTATTGATAATGCAAAGTGAATTTTATATGATAGAATTACAAATAAAGGCAATACAAACGATCTATATTAATAGAATGATTTAAAGTGTTTAAATAATTATAATTAGACAAGATTAACATTTAAAGCAAGGTGTAATAAATGAATCTCTAAACAATTGAAAATAGAATTCATTGTTACAAGAGTTTGATTATTACACAACATGCTTAAGGAAGGTTATAAAGATTGTGATTTTTAAAATGCAATTCTGTTGCATAAAATGTTTAAAGATTAAATATGAATAATTCATAAGGTTGTGAACTTAATGAAATCTTTGAAAGAGTTCAAAGAAGATTTACATAAAATGAAGATCTAAAAGCAACAATAGTTATATATGAGATATAACTAAAGGTTATCAAATTAATGTGTATAATGTGAAATTGTTTCACAACCAAGTACACAATGATGTAGGTAATTTGATAAATACCAATACATAATGTGTCCTTCTCTTGATTATGGTCCAACGTATGAATATCCCAATGAACTTATCATATGAATTACTACACTAGCTTTAATTACAGGAATATATAAAGAGTTGTAAAATAAACCTGTATAAATTCCTGTTTAGGGCTTTGAGGATTTATCAAAGAGTTGTTAACAATTTATTTGAAATTGGGTCCTCATTAATGATAAAGATACTTATCATAAATCCCTAAAATGGAATAGATATAATTTTCATCAATTGCTTCCTAGTGCAAGGAACTGAATGGTTTAAAATTAGATAGTGCAGATTGAAAGAGTTTAATTGTGCAATGATATAATATATATGTTTCAATCAACACAAAAGTTTGAATGGATCTTAAATGAGTTTAAGAACCAAATGTTACAATGACATCTCCGAAAGCTCACGGGATCACTGTGAACCCAAAACTTGCAGAAGTGTAACTGTTGATTGATAAACACAATATATGGTTTGGAACCATAAACACTAAAGATGCAATAAAACAAGCTAAAAGACTTGTTTAAACAACATTTAAACGTTGTGTAGTTGAAATTAGAGAATTTCGATGACAATATCAACATGGATGGATTAGGATGCTACAAATTCTATAAGCAAGAGTTGTTTGACAGATAAGTAGTTAAATATAAAAACTGAATTACCATAAGAACACCTTAAATGAGTATACTTATAAGTAATTAGAAAGTTTTAAAATCCTAATATGGCAAACTTGTTGTGACAAATCCATGGTTGATAAAAGCTTCTCAAGTGGGAATCTTTGTCATGGTAAGAAACTAAGGTCTTAGCTTTGCCTAAAGGACAAAGATGTTCAACATATATATGTCAAGGCTAGTGGGAGCGTAGTAAATTCTAATGATAACATTATGTAAGTATGTAGATGACATACTAATTATAGAAAGGAGTTTCTAGAATAAAGACATAAACTTTAACATATGATGTTAAACGAAACAAGTAACAATTTTATTTGATAAAATTGAATATATATTAATGGTTAATGTATAATTATCCAATGACATTTTCAATAGAGATTGAAAATAAAAACTTATATAAATCTTGCATAAGATGAAGAGTCACATGCAAATTGTCTATGTCAAAGCATGAAGTGTTCACTAAAGGTTAGAGAACACAAATACACGCATCAGAATGCTTAGAATGAAAGAGTTCATTGCTAATCTCAATAAGATTTCTAATGACTAGGAATGGATTGAGAAAACATATGACAACAATATAACATAGCTAAGACTATGAAATTGTAGTCATATTATAGTAGAAGCATTATAAGAAAGAACTGAAAGAAAGACATAATAATAAATAAAATTCATTAATCAGAATCTAGCAATTCAGTTCACTAAATCTATTTATAGAGCTGAATATGAGGATAAGGCTAATAAATAGATATTAGATATGTTAGATGGGGAATCTGATTTAACTTTAGTATTGGGTGCTTTACAATCGAAATAGGAAACATTGAATGTTCATTTTGATTTAATGGTTAAAGGGAAAATGAATTATGTTTCTAAATTCGAAATTTTGTACATTTTAGTATCCTTGAATATAGTATTCTAAATGTCCGTAGTCGATCAGATTCATGGGAATCAATCTGAACTAAGACTACTTGAATGCTTGGTTAGTTTATAGTGATAAAAGCTCAAGTGTTGAGAACCAAGATTCATAGGCATTCATTAGAGAATGATGTCAGACGTAACTCGCTTCAAAACAATATTCATGGATCGTTGTCATAAGATGTTTTGATAATAAAGTATATTTGATATGCACAAGTATCCTTAGACCTAAGGAGTAAATTGAACTGACATTAATCAAAGGTCACTCTTTGATCTTTCCTAACGTTGTCTTGAAAATAGGCAGTAATAAGAGTAAAGATTGGGAATGGTTCTAAGATTAAGTGAGAGTTATATGCTGCCAAAGGGATTCTATACTCTTATACAGATAAGAGAAGATATTCTGGCGCCCTTGTTGATTTAAACTGATGTAAACGCGTGGCCATGCTCAAACTAAAAGTAGTTTGTTGAATCATTTTAAATTGAGAACGAGAATGAGAATACTTGAACAATATAAGAGATTGAAGAGAGATCCATGTCTCATGTTCAAGGAATATCTAAATACAAAGGATATACAGATAAAGGTTATCTGAGACTATAATTGTTAGTTAAAGTAAAGAGTTACTTAAACTAAGGAGTTTTAGTCGACTTAAGAAGTCATACCTTACTAGGGCAGCGTGATGCAGCTAGGCGTCCAACACTGTCTACGAGGAATCATTTAGTGGATGAATCGCCCAAGTGGAAGTCTGTTGGATATTGGATGTCCGATTAACGATAAGTTCAACGTTGCTATGAAAGGTATGATCCAAAGAGTTACACTTTGGAAGGCAACGACTTTATGTTTAATTGTTAAACATAATATACAAACACGAATTGCCGGTGTCGCACCCCGGCCCTCCTGGCCTGTGCGAGGGGGCGCGACTCGACTGATCTTGCAGGATCGCAGTCTCCGGTCACACTACTGTGTTGCGAGACCTACATGTCTGGTTGCATACGTACATCCAATACTTGGATAAAATAGTTTTGTAAAATCAGAGTTGCGGAAGTTTAATAAGATCAAAACATATTCAAATTATAAACTGCGGAAGCGGTTAAAGATGTTTAATAATACATAACATAACAAGTTTATAAATGTTCTCAAAATATCCTATGACACTAAAGCCGATGCACGGGACTCCATCCTAGCATCCTATCCTTGAGTACGTGCCTTAGCTTCCTGAGAAAACATGCAAGTAAAGGTCAACACAAAGGTTGGTGAGAGCACGGGTTTTATGTCAGCAGTAAACATCAAAATGTTTAAAGTAAATGTTTGCAGGCCTACATTTCAATACAATGCAATATCCATTGATAGCTAGTCAATATGAGTTATACCATATGCGGGTTCACAACCAAAGCTAACATGCTGCCTCCCGCCATATCCATCCAAGATATGGCAATGTTGTTTGGTCAATTTTGCACTGTTCCGACCTCCAGTCGGGGTGGCCATACATAGTACTATTCATAATTACCACGCTAAGCGCAACGCACTATTAACTGTTCGAGGTGTGTTGAATGAGGACTTATCAGTTTTGTGGATGAATGCCACACATATGCATATACGATATTAGCTTGTACAAATGTAACCAAAAACTGTGTATGTTGTTATAAAACAGTTGAATGCAATGTTTTCTCCCCCAAAGGTAGAAAATGTAAAAAGGGGCCATGAACTCACCTGATTAGCAGTTCCGGTATGTGTGTGTTCGCGTCTTGCGAAAGCTAGCACCAGCTAGTATGCACCTATAACCATATAGGTGTGAGTATGTGTTTTTTGGTGTGTTGTAATCCTTACAACTCCAAGTGTCGATGTGCTCAACCGAGTGTGTGTGTGTTGACTAGTGAGAATTGACGAATCATTGGTGACACATTTTGTCGCACCCCGCCGGTAGGGGCTAGACAAAAGATTGGTAAAAAACTTAAATAAGTAGGACTAAGATAACTTCATCATCAACTAGTACAAAATAGTCTTAACAATTGTCTTAAAACCAAAAGTGGGCATGAACAACCCAATATCATAATGTTTGTAATCATAATAAAACAGATGAAGTTTAAATCTAGTTCCTAGGCAGCGGAAATAATGTTGTAAGTCTCTAAGATCGACTCCAATGTTTTAGGCACCAAAAGCTTCCCGTCTACCTCTCCTTCTTAGTTTAACGTCCTGAAATACATGCTTAAAAGAGTTTGGGTCAGCATAAAGCTGGTGAGTTCGAGCAGCTAAAAACATTTAACAAGTAAACAGTTTGCATTCTTTGTAATAAACAAAGATAACAAAATTTGTTTGTTTGTTCGTATACAATGTTGAAGTCGCACAGCCAATCCTGCACCACCCATATGATCTCGCAACAAGACCATATGTCAGCGTTCCGTCCCTGCGTAGTTCATTTCCCATTAATGAACTAATAAAAATAGTTAGTAATTATGCCACAACGATTTACAAATCTCAGTGGGGAGACCACTGTGTGTGAGGGTTTCTCAGATAGCGCTACCCATAATACTAATGGCCCCAACTAGGGTTAATGGTGTGCTCTAAAGAAGGGACACAATATGGGAAGTAACAAGTCTCAAACATTAGTACACATAAAAGGTTTAGTAGCATGTATTTCATCCCAAAACATAGTAAAGAAGGGAAAGGTTTGCACGAAAACTCACTGAGGTTACGGTTTGCAAACTGTATTGTGAGTTGATTGTTCCACGTGATTGCCTTTACTTGATAGGTGTATACCTATTTTTAAAAGTGTTGCTAAGATTAGACTTAGTTGCTAGCATCATTGTGCTCTATGCATATTGTCATACTTTACTCAGGCCCAGTTTAGATGTTTTGTAAGTTATAACATTTATGTAGCATCTTGGTATGACTGTAATTAGATTCTTATATTGGATTAATCACAATACTTGTATAACTTAGAACTTTAAATCATTTTTTTACGTGTATAGTGTTATTGGGCCTACTGAGTCCGTTTAACCGTTTAAGATTCAATGATACGTTTATAAACACTAGTTTGTCTAAATAAATATTTACTTATTTAAATATTCAAAATAGACTATTAAGTATGAGATTTTTCTGATTGGAAATACCTCGGTTTACTTAGTGGGCTCATTGGGCCGGTAAAGCCCATAGCGTGTTTTTATTCGTTTTGATAAATAGTTTAAACCCATAAAGTTTATAAAAATGTTTTTAATATATACATTCAATATTTTGAATCTAAAATTCTGATCAAAATTATCCTTAGCATATATTTATATTAAAAACTCGTTTTTACGCATTTCGCGTGTCGGTTACGTACGTAGTTTTGCGTTTAAAGAATCTTTTGTATTCCCTAGCATTCCAAATTTTTTTATAACATTATTTTATATATTTTTACTTATACATATTCTGTAATAATTCAAAAATAGGTTGTAGTACAAGACTATGTCATTTAACCATTTAAAGACGTCAGTTTCGTAGCTAGTTTTGCATAAAATACATCGTTAGTCATTTTAATCACCATAACTCATCAAAATATGATATAATACATTATTTATCATAAATAAACTTATAAAATATCCAGAATTTAAATATGCACAAAAATAAACCGTTTTATTAGTTTTTAAAACGTCGGTTCGGTAATACAACGGTTTTAAGCTTAAACCATGTTAGAGATGTCTTATAAAACATCTTTAAATTATTTTTAACATCATTTAAGATGTTTTTAAGTTCTGGAACATTTGGGTTTACGCATGTATGATCTATGTCGGTTTTGAGATTTTAACGCGTTATGACGGTTTTTAACGTACAAGACGTTGCATGCATTTGTGTTATTATTTAGCTTCAGATCCTTTTATACATTTTGAGTTATATCACATGTGTTTTATATATCATAAATTCTTATGTGCTAGTATAAGTGTTTGATGCAAACTATGCATGTAAAACATGCTAAACTAGTTAGGATTATACCCTTTTTCGGTGTTTCTTTGTCTTGATCGTTGCTCAACCGAACTTATGTGTGGGGCTGCTGTCTCCAGAAGATTAGAAGCTGTAGAGATGGTTAAAAATAATAGATATGGTTTAGGAACCATTAGAGGTGTATAGATGATGATGGTTGTGGTAAAAACCATGTTTTTGTGCATGCAACCTTCATGGTGTTCTTCGACCAAGCTTGTATACCAACGACTTTTGTTAGTTAAAACATGTATTTTCCTCTATTCAAAACAGGTTTTAGTTGTGGGTAACTAGAAGTAGAGATAAAGATACACGGATGCTTGGTTTTGGACTTAAAAACTCATCTTTTTGTACATGCAACCTTGTTGCATGTAAGAGTTTAGACACAAGCATCAAAACCATGAAATTTTGGATGTTACATCAAGTTTATTTTCTGATTAAAATCTGGTCTTGATCATGGATTAGAAAAAGTAGAAGATAAAGTGTAAGAACAGGAAGAAAAGTGAGGTTTTGACATAAACCAAGCGTGTACTCACCTTGGACTTGTGTTGATCGAACCAAAGCTTACACCACCATATATTTGCTGCCTAAAATCTCCAAGGATTGCTGGATATGGGGCTGAATTCGTTTGGGATGAAGGAAAAATCAATAGAGAGTGTTGAAGGGTGGTTGGAGTGTTTTTCTTGGAATGAGTTAAAAGAAATGAAGTGAGACAGATGGGAGGAGGGTGGTGAACGTATGAGGGGGAGAGAGAGATGAGAGTTGGAGTGTGAGTGTGGAAAAGGAAAGATTATGTTGGGATTTTATGCAGATTTCAAGATCACATATGATCTTTGCATGTCCATAATTCTACAAGTGTGACACACTTGGCAACATGAGGTTTATTTTAGGTAAAAACTAGTATAAATCGGGTATTATGGTGGTTAAATCTTATACCGAGTACTTTTATTTATACGCGGTTTTTAATCTAAAATTATTAAAATATTGAATCTTACTAAATAATTAAATTTTAGTTAATAACAGGGACTTTAAATAATATTCGGTTCATCGTGTCAGATTTATCCGGATATAACACAGATATAATCTGTTGTCTGGATTTTACCGGTTAACTCCAAAATTTACAGCTTTTCTCGTTAACTCAACGTTTGTATGAGGATATATTTTTATCTACAAATATGTTTGTGTATTTTAATTTGTTATTCTTTTGTATGCTTTTAGATGAGTTTTTAATTATTACTTGTGTCTTGATTAATAAAGTTTAAATTTGTTGTGAAGGAGTTTCGATATAAAAATTGGTTAAATTGTATTTGACAAATATCGATTTCAAATTATAAAGGTTTTTGGGCCGAGTAAAGTTGATCTAGCTTAATGTCTAATGTAGGATCGTAACTTGTTTGTGTTTGGGTTAAACCCAATGTGCGTAGTAACGCGTTTTGTTATTCGATCCACATAATGTTTAGTGAACTCCTAACTTGACAAGTAACTTAATGAAATATTCTAGACGATTAAATAAAATAAGAAAAGTTCAAATTTGACCTGAATTTTCGAGGTTGTTACAGTCTCCCATTGTTAGAGAAATTTCGTCCTCGAAATTTAGTTGAGGTTGTATTCCACAGTAGTGCTAAACAGGTGTGGATACTTCTTTTTCATTTCATCCTCACGTTCCCATGTAAACTCTGGTCCTCGTCTAGAATTACATCTTACTCGTACAATGGGTATATTACTTTGTTTTAACCTCTTTTCTCCTCAATCCGTAATTTCAGTTGGTTCTTCTTTAAATTGCAATTTTTCATCAACGTGAATTTCCTCGTGTGGAATGACTTGTGTTCTATCCACCACACACTTTCGTAAGTTTGACACATGGAATGTATTGTGAATGTTGCTTAATTCTTCTGGTAGCTTTAAACGATATGCTACCGGTCCAACCTTTGCTATAATCTCGAAAGGTCCTATATATCGTGGACTTAGTTTTCCCCGTTTTCCAAAACGTATCATGCCTTTCCAAGGGGACACTTTTAATAACATCATATCGCCTATTTCAAATTCTAAAGGCTTTCGTCTCTTGTCCGCATAACTTTTCTGACGATCACAACTAGTTTTTAACCTTTCTTTAATCTGGACAATCTTGTCAGTTGTTTCCTGGAGTATTTCAGGTCCAGTGATTTGGCTATCTCCTACTTCTGCCCAACACAGTGGGGACCTACATTTTCGACCATATAAAGCTTCGAACGCTGCCATCTTAATGCTGGAGTGATAGCTATTATTATAGGAAAACTCAATTAAAGGTAAATGAGTATCCCAGCTTCCTCCAAAGTCTAGAACACATGCTATAAGCATATCTTCTAAGGTTTGTATAGTCCGTTCGCTTTGCCCATCGGTCTGTGGATGATAAGCGGTGCTTAAATCCAAACGTGTGCCTAATGCTTGTTGGAAAGTTTGCCAAAATTTAGACGTGAAACGGCTATCACGATCGGATATAATGGAAATGGGCACTCCGTGTCTTGTAACTATTTCGTCCACATATAATTTGGCCAATCGTTCCAGGCTATAACTTTCTTTGATTGATAGGAAGTGTGCTGATTTCGTCAGACGGTCAACAATTACCCAGATTGCATCGTATCCGCTAGATGTTCTTGGTAATTTGGTGATAAAATCCATTGTGATTCCTTCCCACTTCCATTCAAGAATACATGGCTGTTGTAGATAACCTGATGGCTTTTGATATTCAGCCTTAACCTTTGAACATGTCAGACATTTTTCAACATATTGTGCGATGGACTTTTTCATACCAGGCCACCTATAATTAAATTTCAAATCCTGGTACATTTTGTCATTTCCTGGATGAATTGAATATTTAGACTTATGCGCTTCATCCATTACTAATTCTCTTAAATTACCAGAGGCAGGTACCCATACTATACCTTTAAATCTCCGAATGTCATCATCTCCGTTATTTAAATGCTTATCCATCCCGATCATATCTTTTTCTGTGTTACCTCCTTTTTCAAATGTTTCTTTTTGAGAAATCCTAATTTGATCCATTAAATTAGGTTTCACAACGATTTGCATTGCTCGTACCCTTAACGGTTTTTCTCTTTCCTTACGACTTAAAGCGTCAGCAACGACATTTGCCTTACCGGGATGATAACGGATTTCACAGTCGTAGTCATTGAGTAACTCAACCCATCTTCGCTGTCTCATATTGAGCATTTTCTGATCAAGTATGTGTTGAAGACTTTTGTGATCGGTGTAGATAATACACTTTGTTCCATACAAATAGTGTCTCCAGATTTTAAGTGCAAAAACTACAGCTCCAAGTTCCAAATCATGGGTTGTATAATTTTTCTCATGCACTTTCAATTGTCGTGATGCATAGGCTATGACTTTGTTTCCTTGCATCAATACACATCCCATGCCTTGATGTGAAGCATCACAATATACAACAAAATCATTTGTTCCTTCTGGCAAGGACAAAATTGGTGCAATACATAACTTATCCTTCAGAATTTCAAAAGCTTCGCTTTGCTTTTCTCCCCATTCAAACTTTTTGTTCTTTTGAGTCAACAAAGTTAGAGGCACTGCTATTCTTGAAAAATCTTAAATGAATCGTCGGTAGTACCCTGCTAAACCCAAAAATTGTCTAATTTCCTTTGGTGATCTAGGAATTTCCCATTTCTTTATCGCATCAATCTTTGATAGATCAACTTGGATTCCTTTTTCATTCACAATATGACCTAGAAATTGTACTTCTCGCATCCAAAATTCACATTACTTAGCATACAGTTTCTCATCTCGAAGTAGCTGTAATATTAACCTTAGATGCTGTTCATGATCTTCCTTATTCTTGGAATAAATTAGTATATCATCAATGAATACTATAACGAATTTATCCAAGTACGGCTTACAAACTCGATTCATCAAATCCATAAAAACAGCAGGTGTGTTTGTCATCCAAAATGGCATTACTAGGAATTCGTAATGTCCATATCTAGTTCTAAACGCAGTCTTTGGTATATCCTCCTCGTTGACCTTCAATTGATGATATCCCGATCTTAAATCGATCTTAGAAAAGTAACTTGCTCCTTGTAATTGATCAAAGAGATCATCAATTCGTGGCAACGGGTAACGGTTTTTAATCGTCACTTTGTTGAGATCACGATAATCGATGCACATTCTTAGAGTTCCATCTTTCTTCTTCACGAATAACACTGGTGCTCCCCATGGGGAATAACTTGGACGAATAAATCCCTTGTCCATGAGTTCTTGTAATTGTTTAATCAATTCTTGCATTTCAGTGGGTGCCAATCGATAAGGCGATTTGGCTATAGGTGCTGCTCCTGGAATCAAATCAATTCTGAACTCGACTTGCCTTGTTGGAGGCAATCCTGGTAATTCTTCAGGAAACACATCAGCATACTCTGCCATAACGGGTACATTTTCAATTCTCTTCTCTGTTTCTTTTTGCATTACGTAAGCAAGATAAGCGACACATCCTTTCCTTAGGCATTTGTTGGCTTTCATACATGATATGATATTCAAATCATTCCTCGACTTATCTCCATGTATGACGATGGTCCTTCCTTCACTTAAAGGAATTTTCACGAGTTTCTTTCCACACAATATTTCAGCTCTATTTTTGGACAGCCAATCCATTCCTATAACTATGTCAAAGCTTCCTAGCTCTATAGGCAATAGATCGATTGAAAATTCATGATCATCAAGACTTAAGGCACATTTCCTAAGTACTTCATTTGCTTTAATAACCTTCCCGTCGGCTAGTTCAATAGTGTAAGCATTTGGTAATTGACTTGCTTCTAAGGTAACCTTAGGTCTAAAAGCAGTTGATATAAAACTACGAGTTGCTCCAGTATCAAATAATATACTTGCATAATTATTTTCTACCATAAAAGTACCTGTCACAACTTTTGGATCATCACGAGCTCCTTCAGCATTTAACACAAATGCTCTCGCCTTCGGTTCACCTCCCTTTTTGTTTTGATCATTCTTTCGACGGTTAGATAATTTTGGACAGTTGGGCCTCAGATGACCAATTTCACCACATTCAAAACATTTCATTGGCATGGTAACTTTACAATCCCGAGCCAGGTGTCCAATTTTCTTACATTTGTTGCACTCAATCACTGTACATTTCCCGTAATGATCTCGCTTACAATGATTACACCATGGTGCATTTCCTTTGTAGTTACTTGTGTTGCTTGCTTGCTTGTCTCCTACTTTCTTGGTATTGCCATCGAATCTTTTTACATTCCTTTCGTCAGTCTTTCCAGTTGGATGATAACTACTCCATTTACGTTTCCCTCCTATACTAGAACTTCCTTGTTGTTCAGCCACTCGTCTCGCTTCATCAGTTAATATTCCTGACAATTCAATTGTCGATTGGAAAGTTGCAGGTCTTGCAGATCTCACTATACCACGTATTTGTGGTATTAAACCCCAGATGTATCTTCCAATTCGCTTTGACTCTGGAGTGACCAAGTGAGGGACTAATTGACCTAATTCAATGTACTTGTTGGTGTATGCCAGATGCTCGAAACCAACCATCTCAAGAGTTGAAAATTCCACTTCCATACGTTCAACTTCATTAATCGGACAATACTTTTCCATTATTAGACTCTTTAATTCCTCCCATGTCATCCTATTCGTTGCATCTCTTCCTTTCGTTTCTAACACCATTTTCCACCAGAATAAAGCTTCATCTTTTAAAGAATGTGATGCAAACCTTACTTTATTTTCATCCTTGCAATCACTGATATCCAACACAGCTTCCATTTCTTGTAGCCATTTTATAGCTCCTGAAGCTCCTTCATTTCCTGTGAAGTTAGCTGGATCACAGGATTTGAACATCTTGTAGTTACACTCCTTTCTTTTATCAATCGTTTCTTCCTTATTTTGTGGCTTTTTCCCATCGTTCGTCTCAGCTGCTTTGTATTTCGCCATTGCCGCCGCAACTCATTCTTCAATTATCTTCTCTAGTTTTTCATCACGTGGTTCATGAGTGTGGGTTTCAGAGTTCTCGTCATGCACTGTGTGAACAGATCCTTCAGCAATTGGTTTAATTATCACAGGTGCTGAAGCCGTTGCTTTCTTGGTTTGTTGTTTCTTAGGCGCCATCGTTCTATATATATACACCAAGTATTGGTAAGTTAGCACAACCATTTGCATCCATCTAAAACATTTATATTTATGTTACAATAGTAGTTATTAGCAAAGTAATATATCCTAATGCTCTAATCTCCCTAGATCAAAGTCAACATACTTATGTCTTTCGGTTAAAGCCTAGAAAGTTCGAGTACTTATTCTAAACTTCCTAATTCGCTAAAACCTTTGGCTCTGATACCAATCTGTCGCACCCCGCCGGTAGGGGCAAGACGAAAGATTGGTAAAACACTTAAATAAGTAGGACTAAGATAACTTCATCATCAACTAGTACAAAATAGTCTTAACAATTGTCTTGAAACCAAAAGTGGGCATGAACAACCCAATATCATAATGTTTGTAATCATAATAAAACAGATGAAGTTTAAATCTAGTTCCTAGGCAGCGGAAATAATGTTGTAAGTCTCTAAGATCGACTCCAATGTTTTAGGCACCAAAAGCTTCCCGTCTACCTCTCCTTCTTAGTTTAACGTCCTGAAATACATGCTTAAAAGAGTTTGGGTCAGCATAAAGCTGGTGAGTTCGAGCAGCTAAAAACATTTAATAAGTAAACAGTTTGCATTCTTTGTAATAAACAAAGATAACAAAATTTGTTTGTTTGTTCGTGTACAATGTTCAAGTCGCACAGCCAATCCTGCACCACCCATATGATCTCGCAACAAGACCATATGTCGGCGTTCCGTCCCTGTGTAGTTCATTTCCCATTAATGAACTAATAAAAATAGTTAGTAATTATGCCACAACGATTTACAAATCTCAGTGGGGAGACCACTGTGTGTGAGGGTTTCTCAGATAGCGCTATCCATAATACTAATTGCCCCAACTAGGGTTAATGGTGTGCTCTAAAGAAGGGACACAATCCCAGAACTTAGTAAAGAAGGGAAAGGTTTGCACGAAAACTCACTGAGGTTACGGTTTGCAAACTGTATTGTGAGTTGATTGTTCCACGTGGTTGCCTATACTTGATAGGTGTATACCTATTTTTAAAAGTGTTGCTAAGATTAGACTTAGTTGCTAGCATCATTGTGCTCTATGCATATTGTCATACTTTATTCAGGCCCAGTTTAGATGTTTTGTAAGTTATAACATTTATGTAGCATCTTGGTATGACTGTAATTTGATTCTTATATTGGATTAATCACAATACTTGTATAACTTAGAACTTTAAATCATTTTTTTACGTGTATAGTGTTATTGGGCCTACTGAGCCCGTTAAACCGTTTAAGATTCAACGATACGTTTATAAACACTAGTTTGTCTAAATAAATATTTACTTATTTAAATATTCAAAATAGACTATTAAGTATGAGATTTTTCTGATTGGAAATAACTCGGTTTACTTAATGGGCTCATTGGGCCGGTAAAGCCCATAGCGTGTTTTATTCGTTTTGATAAATAGTTTAAACCCATAAAGTTTATAAAAATGGTTTTAATATATACATTCGATATTTTGAATCTAAAATTCTGATCAAAATAATCCTTAGCATATATTTATATTAAAAACTCGTTTTTACGCATTTCGCGTGTCGGTTACGTACGTAGTTTTGCGTTTAAAGAATCTTTTGTATTCCCTAGCATTCCAAATATTTTTATAACATTATTTTATATATTTTTACTTATACATATTCTGTAATAATTCAAAAATAGGTTGTAGTACAAGACTATGTCATTTAAGCATTTAAAGACGTCGGTTTCGTAGCTAGTTTTGCATAAAATACATCGTTAGTCATTTTAATCACCATAACTCATCAAAATATGATATAATACATTATTTATCATAAATAAACTTATAAAATATCCAGAATTTAAATATGCACAAAAATAAACCGTTTTAGTAGTTTTTAAGACGTCGGTTCGGTAATACAACGGTTTTAAGCTTAAACCATGTTAGGGATGTCTTATAAAACATCTTTAAATTATTTTTAACATCATTTAAGATGTTTTTAAGTTCTGGAACATTTGTGGTTATGCATATATGATCTATGTCGGTTTTCAGATTTTAACGCGTTATGACGGTTTTTAACGTACAAGACGTTGCATGCATTTGTGTTATTATTTAGCTTCAGATCCTTTTACACATTCTGAGTTATATCACATGTGTTTTATATATCATAAATTCTTATGTGCTAGTATAAGTGTTTGATGCAAACTATGCATGTAAAACATGCTAAACTAGTTAGGATTATACCCTTTTTCGGTGTTTCTTTGTCTTGATCGTTGCTCAACCGAACTTATGTGTGGGGCTGCTGTCTCCAGAAGATTAGAAGCTGTATTGATGGTTAAAAAATAATAGATATGGTTTAGGAACCATTAGAGGTGTATAGATGATGATGGTTGTGGTGAAAACCATGTTTTTGTGCATGCAACCTTCATGCATGTGTGTTCTTCGACCAAGCTTCTATACCAACGACTTTTGTTAGTTAAAACATGTATTTTCCTCTATTCAAAACAGGTTTTAGTCGTGGGTAACTAGAAGTAGAGATAAAGATACATGGATGGTTGGTTTTGGACTCAAAAACTCATCTTTTTGTACATGCAACCTTGTTGCATGTAAGAGTTTAGACACAAGCATCAAAACCATGAAATTTTGGATGTTACATCAAGTTTATTTTCTGATTAAAATCTGGTCTTGATCATGGATTAGAAAAAGTAGAAGATAAAGTGTAAGAACAGGAAGAAAAGTGAAGTTTTGACATAAACCAAGCGTGTACTCACCTTGGACTTGTGTTGATCGAACCAAAGCTTACACCACCATATATTTGCTGCCTAAAATCTCCAAGGATTGCTGGATATGGGGCTGAATTCGTTTGGGATGAAGGAAAAATCAATAGAGAGTGTTGAAGGGTGGCTGGAGTGTTTTTCTTGGAATGAGTTAAAAGAAATGAAGTGAGAGAGATGGGAGGAGGGTGGTGAATGTATGAGGGGGAGAGAGAGATGAGAGTTGGAGTGTGAGTGTGGAAAAGGAAAGATTATGTTGGGATTTTATGCAGATTTCAAGATCACATAGGATCTTTGCATGTCCATAATTCTACAAGTGTCACACACTTGGCAACATGAGGTTTATTTTAGGTAAAAACTAGTATAAATCGGGTATTATGGTGGTTAAATCTTATACCGAGTACTTTTATTTATACGCGGTTTTTAATCTAAAATTATTAAAATATTGAATCTTACTAAATAATTAAATTTTAGTTAATAACAGGGACTTTAAATAATATTCAGTTCATCGTGTCAGATTTATCCGGATATAACACAGATATAATTGTTGTCTGGATTTTACCGGTTAACTCCAAAATTTACAGCTTTTCTCGTTAACTCAACGTTTGTATGAGGATATATTTTTATCTACAAATATGTTTGTGTATTTTAATTTGTTATTCTTTTGTATGCTTTTATATGAGTTTTTAATTATTACTTGTGTCTTGATTAATAAAGTTTAAATTTGTTGTGAAGGAGTTTCGGTATAAAAATTGGTTAAATTGTATTTGACAAATATCGATTTCAAATTATAAAGGTTTTTGGGCCGAGTAAAGTTGATCTAGCTTAATTTCTAATGTAGGATCGTAACTTGTTCGTGTTTGGGTTAAACCCAATGTGCGTAGTAACGCGTTTTGTTATTCGATCCACATAATATTTAGTGAACTCCTAACTTGACAAGTAACTTAATGAAATATTCTAGACGATTAAATAAAATAAGAAAAGTTCAAAGTTGACCTGAATTTTCGAGGTTGTTACACGTTTGTTGTGTTACGACCATCCAATGTGTCATAGATACAAGTAGGACGCTTACGTGCATCCTATGACCCTAATCGTACAAATTACCATTTTTGGAAAGTTTCCACTTTAGGAAAGTGTAGATATGAAATCTCATTTAATAAAACAAATCAGTCTAGTATATTTGTAAAAACATATGTAGACACTTGAAATAGGTCGTTTGTGCATAAAGTACCATTTATGCCGTTTTGTTCAAATAAAGTTTCCTTATTTGGAAAGTATCCGTATAAAAGTTTGTTTTTACAAGTCCAAGTTTCCAATATGTTTAGAAATCATTTTTAAACATATTTCAATGATTACAACTCCTCAAAATATCTTAAAACATCAAAGCCCTCTTTCGATTTTCAAAAGTCTCCATAAATAGTAAGTTTCTACAAAACCATGTTTTTGACAAAATCAAATGCCCATATGTGTTTCTAAACACTCCAATATGTATTTTACAACATCTAGACATGTCTAACATGTCTAGATCATCACAAATCTAAGACATGCACATAAAAGTTTCCTTTTATGGCAAGTTTGCCTAAACCAAATCAACCAATAACTCAACAAAACTCAAATCTAACATTTTTAGACTTTCAAATCAGTAAATCTATAACAACTACATATCAAATCAACAACAAATTCGTGTACTATAATCATATGGAGTTGCATGTGGGTTTTTAGCCCTTGCATGTACGATCTAACAACTAATAAACATGTAAAACTACCTTAGATGCTACGATTCGAGTTGTAGCAGGTGTAACGAGCCCTGGAAGTGGCTAGAGATGTTTCTTTCGCGTGTTGATGGCTTCCAAGACCTCCTCTTTAAGCTCCAATGGTCCAAAATCACCTAAAGGAAGAAGAAATGGTTTATCAGAGGTTGGGGTGAGTTTGGCAGAGGGTTTGGTCTAGAAAATGCGTACAAGTTCGGATAAAAAAAAGAGAAAACCGAGTGAAAGGGTTTGGGGTTGATTTTATAAAAATTTTGATCTGCATGGCCTTCGCGTACCGCGAAGGCCGATCAAAATCTTCCTCGCGTATCGCGATGAGATTCGGGAGTCCCGACTCCCAGTTTGCTTCGCGTACCGCGAAACCTTTTGCCAAGGGACCCCCGCGTACCGCGATGGGTCCATTTTCTTGTTTTTCGATTTCGATGATTCGATTTCGCTCATGCTCGATTCCTAACGTTTATCCTAAATATCCAATGGATGTTTAGCGCATAATACAATAATAACACATAAGTTTGATTGATCACCAATGTTCGTGAGACTCGTGTGTGTGTTTCGATAATTCCTCGAATTATCTTCGATAGTTTGTGTTCGTTGCTACGAACCGTTTGCATGCTTGATTAACCATAATCAACATGTATTTGCACAATCCAATTGTGTTTGTGTTTGTGTTTGCCACGCTTGGTTTCCAAAACCAATGTGCAATGTACGATTTGATAGTTCCTCGAACTATCGTTTCGCAGTTGTGTGTGTTTGACTCATTTATTTAAACATAATTAAATGAAATGCAACAAGTATGAATGTGAATTGTAAAGAATGTAAGAGTTGCAATTTACCTGAAATTGCCGGGTGTCACATCATCCTCTTGTTGAAAGAAATTTCGTCACGAAATTTGGTTGTTGTTGGCAGTGTTTGAGTAGAAAACGTGTTTAAGATACAAAAATTTTCTAGTTGTCACATCATCCCCTTGTTGAAAGGAATTTCGTCCCGAAATTTTTTCGTTGTTGTCGGCGTTCGACGTTGTCTGTTTGAAGAGATGGGGATATTTGCGCATCATCTGATCTTCACGCTCCCACGTGAATTCAGGTCCGCGTTTCGAGTTCCATCGGACTTTAACAATTGGAATCCGACTTTGCTTGAGTTGTTTGACCTCTCGGTCCATGATCTCTACTAGCTCTTCCACGAACCGTACTTGTTCATCCACCTGGATCTCATCCAGTGGAACTAGAAGTTTCTCATCTGATAAGCATTTCTTCAGGTTCGAGACATGAAATATGTTGTGAACTCCGTCGAGTTTGGCTGGTAAGTTGAGTTGGTATGCCACTGGACCAATCCTCTTCAGGATCTTGAAAGGTCCAATATACCGTGTGTTCAGTTTGCCTCGTTTACCAAAACGAATGACGCCTTTCCAGGGTGAAACTTTCAGAAGGACTCTATCTCCTACCTGAAATTCCAAAGGCTTTCGGCGTTTGTCGGCATAGCTGTTGTGACGATCGCGAGCTGATGCCATGCGGTTTCTAATTTGCACAATTTTCTCTGTCGTCTCGTGTATAAGTTCCGGGCCAGTGAGTTGACTATCGCCCACTTCCGCCCAACGGAGGGGTGATCGGCATTTCCTGCCGTAGAGTGCCTCAAAAGGCAATGCCTTGATGCTGGTGTGGTAGCTGTTGTTGTAGGAAAACTCCACCAACGGTAAGTGAGTTTCCCAGCTGTTGCCGAAGTCTACTACGCATGCTCATAGCATATCTTTGAGGGTTTGTATGGTGGATTTGCTCTGGCCATCAGTTTGTGGGTGGTATGATGTACTCATATCCAACCGCGTGCCAAGCGACTTTTGCAATGATTTCCAGAAGTTAGAAGTGAATCGAGCGACTCGATCTGAAATGATGGAGATTGGCACTCCATGTCACGAGACCACTTCCTTGACATAGATTCTGGCTAGGTTCTCCATTTTATCGTTTTCCTTGATCACAAGGAAATGTGCTGACTTAGTCAGTCGATCAACAATTACCCAGATAGTGTCACATCCACTAGGAGTACGGGGTAATTTGGTAATGAAATCCATGGATATTTGTTCCCACTTTCACATGGGGATCTCAGGTTGTGTGAGTAATCCAGAGGGTTTCTAGTACTCGACCTTGACTTTGGCACAAGTCAAGCATTTGCCTACGTAGGTGGCGATATCGTCTTTCAAGTGTGGCCACCAGTAGAGTGTCTTCAGATCATGATACATCTTATCAGATCCAGGGTGAATGGAATATCGAGATTTGTGAGCCTCATCCATCACAAGGTCTCGAAGGTTTCCGTGCTGTGGAACCCAGACGCGTTCCGTGAAATAATGTAAGACATCGTCTTTGACTTCTAGTTGTTGCCCCATTCCCCTTAGTGATTCGGCCATTAGGTTTTCTGCATTAAGTGCCTCCACCTGGGCACTGCGTATCTGCTCAGGGAGATTGGGATGGATGGTGTGTTGTAAAGCTCGTACACTCATGGGTTTCAAAGTATTCTTCCGACTTAGGGCATCGGCCACAACGTTGGCCTTCCCTGGGTGATACTTGTTAGTGCACTCGTAGTCGATTAATATTTCGAGCCAGCGATGTTGTCGCATGTTTAGTTCCTTCTGCTCGAATATGTGTTGGAGACTCTTGTGATCAGTGTATATCGTACACTTTGTACCATACAGGTAGTGTCTCCAGATCTTGAGTGCAAATACCACGGCTCCAAGTTCTAAGTCGTGGGTGGTGTAGTTTTTCTCGTGGACTTTCAATTGTCGGGAAGCATATGCGATCACCTTCTCTCGCTGCATCAGCACACAGCCGAGTCCTTGTATTGAGGCATCGCAAGATACTACGAAATCACCTGTTCCATCGGGAAGAGATAAGATGAGTGCACTACAGAGTTTTTGTTTGAGAAATTGGAATGCATCCTCCTGTTTTTCAGTCCATAGATATTTCTTGTCCTTATGAGTTAAAGCTGTAAGGGGTTGGGCTATCTTGGAAAATCCTTCAATAAATCGTCGATAATAGCCTGCCAAGCCTAGGAATTGCCGCACCTCAGTTAGGGTCTTTGGTGCCTCCCAGTTCTTGATCGCCTCTATTTTGGACTTATTGACGTGTATTCCTTGTTCATCAACAACATGTCCCAAGAATTGGACTTCTCGAATCCAGAAGTCGCACTTTGAGAGTTTAGCATACGGCTTCTCTTGTCGTAGCAGTTCAACAACCAATTGAAGATGCTCTTTGTGTTCCTCTTGGGTTTTGGAATAGATGAGAATATCATCTATAAAGACAATGATGAACTTATCTAGATATGGTTTGCATACTCTATTCATGAGGTCCATCAATACTGTGGGTGTGTTTGTTAGCCCAAATGGCATGACCAGAAACTCGTAATGGCCATACCGAGTGCGAAAAGCTGTTTTTGGGATATCTTCCTCTTGAATTCTAAGTTGATAGTACCCAGATCGCAGATCGATCTTAGAGTAATAACTTGACCCTTGCAGTTGATCCAACAGATCGCCTATGCGAGGTAAGGGCTAACGGTTCTTGATTGTCACCTTGTTTAATTCTCGATAGTCGATGCACATACGGAACGTGCCATCCTTCTTCTTTACGAACAAGACCGGAGCTCCCCAAGGTGAGAAACTTGGTCAAATGAAACCCTTGTCCAGCAACTCCTGGAGTCGATTGGACAGTTCCTGCATCTCCGAAGGTGCAAGTCGATAAGGTGCTCGTGCGATAGGTGCTGCTCCCGGTACGAGGTCTATGCGGAACTCCACTTGTTGAGGCGGTGGAAGTCCTGGTAGATCCTTTGGAAATACGTCAGGATAGTCGCATACGACTGGGATGTCTTCTATTCTCTTCTCTTCTTCTGTCTTGTCGGTGATAAGCGCCAGAATGGCTGTGTATCCCATTCGTAAGCATTTGTGGGCTTTCATGCACGAGATAATGTTGAGAGGGGTGTCCCTCCTCTCGGCCTTGATGGTCAAGGTTTCTCCACCAGGGAGAGGTATGCGCACAACCTTATCATGGTAAATGATTTCGGCTTGGTTTTCAGACAACCAATCCATGCCCACTACGACATCAAAACTGCCTAGTGTAACTGGCATGAGGTCAATCTTAAACTTATGGCCTGCTAGCTCTAAAGTACATTCTTTCAGAATGTGTTTAGTTACAATCAATTTACCATCAGCAAGTTCTACTGTGTACTCGACATCTAAGGGTGTCAGGGTTATAGCAAGTATTTAACTAAAATCATTAGATATAAAGATTTTCTCAGCTCCAGTATCAAACAATACAGAAGCATAATTATCATTCAAGAGATACATACCAGATGCAAGGTTTGGATCATTTCTGGCCTCCTTGGCCCTGATCACGAAGGCTCGTCCCTTCGGGCCGTTGTTGTTCCCGTTATTGTTCTTCAAATGTGGGCAGTCCTTTTTGAAATGCCCCAGTTTTCCACATTCAAAGCAGCCCTTCGGTGCTTCAAGTTGTTGTTGTGGTTGTGGGGTCTTTGCAAGCAATTCACCCCTGCAGTCTTTAGCTGCATGTCCCATTTTTCCGTAGCGTTGACATTGAAATTTGCCACATTGACCCTGTGCGTGATGAAAGTTGCACCTCTAGCATTTGGGTTGCTTGCCTGCATAGCCTCCTGGGTTTTGGGTGGTTGGGATGGGTGGTGTGTAAGCTTGGGTTGACCCGAACATACGCTGTTGTGGTGGTGGTTGAAGTGTGGATGGTTTGCTCAGGGTGTTATCCCATTTGCGTTTGTTGTCAGGGGTCTTGGTTACTGCACACCGAGGTGGTAAGAGTCCTTGTGCGACCGCTGAATAAGTGAGCTTGTGGGCTAGTCGCACAGTTTGTTGCATGGTGATGGGGTCAGCAGAGAGTACCATGCCCTGTATTTGAGGTGGTAGTCCCTCAATATACTTCTCTATGTGTTTGAAGGGTGGGGTTGACATTTCCGGGCACAGGTGTGCCAGCTCATAGGATCGAGCGGTGTATGCCTCAACCTTGGAACCAACCATCTTGTGGTTCCAGAACTCAGTTTCATGTTTCTGTACTTCACCGCGAGGGCAGTATTCACGGTTTAACATCCTCTTAAACTCTTCCCAAGGTAGGGCATTGGTTGCATCGAGCCCCATATTCTGAACAGTGGCATTCCACCAAGTGAGGGCAGCTCCTTCAAATGTCCCGGCAGCGAACTTGACTCGGTCCTCATTCTTGTAGTTGCTCATGGCGATGGCCAATTCTGCCTTCTCTACCCAGCGTAATAGTCCAAAGGCACCCTCAGTGCCGCTGAAGGAGTGGGGTTTGCAGTCCAGAAACATATTGAATGTGAAGAGAGGAGGTTGGGGTTTGCTTCTGAGATATGTAAAGAATAAAGTTGGATTCAGTATCGGCAAACGTGTTGAATTGGAAACGAGTAATTGTGATGCAAGGCAATTATGAGATAAGACTCACCACCTTGGTTCATTGGGTTTTGATTACGGGAAGCTTCCCGTGCAGCAAGCGCCTCTTCAACTCGCTCGTTGATGAGTGCGTTCAGTTCAGCTGGCGTCAAGCTGATGTTTCCACGTCCACCCGCATTTTTGCGTCCTCCACGTCTTCCAGCAATGATCTTCATAGCGAGAATAAGTGTTAGTGTTTGGTGACTAATGTAGTGTGTACGGTAGGTATTGAAAGGAAAACATGTAGAACTATCGCCTCTTCCCGTCATGGGTAGTCACATGTGGTGATGAATGTAATGCATAAAAGATGTGTGCAAGTATCACAATACTAAGCGCTAAGTGTTGTGTGGAGACTCGTGGTTATAGACTAAGTTCACTAAATGCAAACCTAATTCGCACTAACCGGAGTCTCTGATACCAATCTGTCGCACCCCGGCCCTCCCGGCTTGTGCGAGGGGGCGCGACTCGACTGGTTTTGCAGGATCGCAGTCTCCGGTCACACTACTGTGTTGCGAGACCTACATGTCTGGTTGCATACGTACATCCAATAGTTGGGTAAAATAGTTTTGTAAAATCAGAGTTGCGGAAGTTTAATAAGATCAAAACATATTCAAATAATAAACTGCAGAAGCGGTTAAAGATGGTTAATAATACATAACATAACAAGTTTATAAATGTTCTCAAAATATCCTAAGACACTAAAGCCGATGCACGGGACTCCATCCTAACATCATATCCTTGAGTGCGTGCCTTAGCTTCCTGAGAAAACATGCGAGTAAAGGTCAACAAAAAGGATGGTGAAAGCACATGTTTTATGTCAGCAGTAAACATCAAAATGTTTAAAGTAAATGTTTGCATGCCTACATTTCAATATAATGCAATATCCATTGATACGTAGTCAATATGAGTTATACCATATGCGGGTTCGCAACCGAAGCTAACATGCTGCCTCCCACCATATCCATCCAAGATATGGCAATGTTGTTTGGTCAATTTTGCACTGTTCCGACCTCCAGTCGGGGTGGCCATACTGCCCGCAACTGTGGGGCTTGTCAAGCCAAAATAGTACTATTCAGAATTACCACGCTAAGTGCAACGCGCTGTTAACGGTTCGAGGTGTGTTTAACGAGGACTTATCAGTTTTGTGGATGAATTCCAAACATATGCATATACGATATTAGCATGTACAAATGTAACAAAAAACTGTGTATGTTGTTCTAAAACAGTTGTATGCAATGTTTTCTCCCCCAAAGGTAGAAAATGTAAAAAGGGGCCGTGAACTCACCTGATTAGCAGTTCCGGTATGTGTGTATTCGCGTCTTGCGAAAGCTAGCACCAGCTAGTATTCACCTATAACCATATAGGTATGAGTATGTGTTTTGTGGTGTGTTGTAATCCATACAACTCCAAGTGTCGTTGTGCTCAACCGAGTGTGTGTGTGTGTTGACTAGTGAGACTTGATGAATCGTTGGTGACACGTTTGTTGTGTTATGACCGTCCAATGTGTCATCAATACAAGTAGGACGCTTACATGCATCCTATGACCCTAATCGTACAAATTACCATTTTTGGAAAGTTTCGATTTTAGGAAAGTGTAGTTATGAAATCTCATTTCATAAAACAAATCACTCTAGTATATTTGTAAAAACATATGTAGACACTTGAAATAGGTCGTTTGTGCATAAAGCACCATTTATGCCGTTTTGTTCAAATAAAGTTTCCCTATTTGGAAAGTATTCGTTTAAAAGTTTGTTTTCACAAATCCAAGTTTCCAATATGTTTAGAAATCATTTTTAAACATATTTCAATGATTACAACTCCTCAAAACATCTTAAAACATCAAAAGCCCTCTTTCGATTTTCAAAAGTTTCCATAAATAGTAAGTTTCTACAAAACCATGTTTTTGACAAAATCAAATGCCCATATGTGTTTCTAAACACTCCAATATGTATTTGACAACATCTAGACATGTCTAACATGTCTAGATCATCACAAATCTAAGACATGCACATAAAAGTTTCCTTTTATGACAAGTTTGCCTAAATCATCACCAAATCAACCAATAACTCAACAAAACTCAAATCTAACATTCTTAGACTTTAAAATCAGTAAATCTATAACAACTACACATCAAATCACCAACAAATTCGTGTACTATAATCATATGGAGTTGGATGTGGATTTTTAGCCCTTGCATGTACGATCTAACAACTAATAAACAAGTAAAACTACGTTAGATGCTAGGATTCGAGTTGTAGCAGGTTTAACGATCCCTGGAAGAGGCTGGAGATGTTTCTTTCGCGTGGTGATGGCTTCCAAGACCTCCTCTTGAAGCTCCAATGGTCCAAAATCACCAAAAGGAGGAAAGAAATGGTTTATCAGAGGTTGGTGTCACACCCCGAGCCGGCGGGGTAGGATCGGGTTTCCCCGACGGGCGGAATGTTCCCGGGCGCGATATCAAGAGTGATAATCGGAATGATCAGATTGTTTACGTTGCGCATGATATATATAAATGAGAAACTTGCTAAAATAAAATAGAATTACAAAGTTAAATTGCATCAGTTAAGTTTATAATTTAACAATGTAAATCTTCTATAACATCATAAATCTTCAATCTTGTATCTGCACAAGATATGCAAAATAATGGTGTATGATGTCCAAAATATGCAGGTCCAACAGCTAGGTACTCTATCTGTAACCTAGTCCAAAAGAAACAACTCTTCAGTTGACCTGTTCGTCACCTGAGAAGTCATGCAAAAAGATCAAGTCAACACATGGTTGGTGAGTTCATGTAGTTTAGTATTTGAAAATGATTTGGAAATGATTTGATAATGATTTGAAAATGATTTGATAATGATTTGAAAATGATTTGATTATGATTTGAAAACCTCCTTCGGTAAAGACCCTAACCTCATTAACTTCACATGTAATATCCATATCGGTATGCTTATATATAGGGCATACCCCTGGGTCAAGCCAACAAACTCGCCCAGACGCCATCCCACCGCATACTAATACGCATATGACACTGTTGTTAATGATAATTAAGCATTTTTACCCTACACACCTCTGATTTTGATTATGTTTTCCAAAACTTAATTTACCTTTGATTCTCTTGAGTTCATCATAGATACATGATTTTCCCAAAAGTCAATGATAGAAATAAAATGTTAAATATTTAATTAAATAATTAAATAAAACATTTAAATACAACTACGACATGATGATTGGGCCTTATTTGACTCAATCAATTAGACTTAGTTGTTGGTGGTTGTCCAAGTTGTAACCTCTCACACGTGACCCATGTCAGGCATAACTCACAAGGAGTACACCTGAACTGAGCGGGATTTTAATGTTTTGCCCGTTACAGCCTGACACAATGGTCTTCTGCATCTGAGTGGGACTTTAAGGATATCCTTTGATTCTTGATCTCTTGATTCTCTTGATTTGACTTTGATATTGATTTCATTTGATCGTTCATGTTAATGCCCGTATAGCCTGACTACAAGAGTCTTCTATACCTGAAAGGGACTTTATATGTGTGTTACACGTGGTCTTGATTCCCTATACAACTGACATCCACCTTAACTTGAATATTAATGATTTCATTAGATCATAATGATTTCATTATTATAATGATTCACACACATTTATGATTTCTGATTCCTTGAGCCTCTTGATCTTGATCTTTTGAATTCCCATGATTTCCAATGATAATTGATTTTTGATTATGATTCTTTGTTCTTAGATTCCACACTGAATTAGATTCCTTTGACTATGATCTTTTGATTTAGTTCATATGATTTCACTTTGAATTTAGATTATTGAATTTGAACTGAATGGACTAGGGGTTTGTTTAGAGTTTAGAATTAAAGTATTACTCATAAGAGTGCTTTAATTAATTTGATAATTTGCTCTATTTAATAATTTCCTAGACAGGAGTCTAGGAGTATCAACAAACATATATATGTAAGAACATATAATAAATAAAAGCATTTAAATAAACAGTTTAAATAAAACAGTTTACGCATGCTTCTCAGCCCCGCGTTTTAAAACAAAAAAGTTAGAAAAGGAGCAATGAACTCACCTGTGTTGCCGTGCCAATGAAACACAAAAGATATACGCTCTCTTTGATAGTTGCCTATGTATCTTTAGTACCTGAGTTATTTTAAGAAGATTCGTAGACGATAAGTATTTATAATAGTCGTATCTAGATTTTGGTCTCGGTGTGCAACTAAGTGTCCTAGGTTACTAATGTGTTTCCACGATTCTATCTAATTAATATAACATATCACCCGTAAGTAACCCCTTTATCCCACATTACTATTATAAATCCTTTGTTAACTATTTTTAATATAATTTATTTTAAGTTAGACTTTTATTTAGAAAATCATTTAATTTGTTTTAACAAAGTTTACTATTTAACTTCTTTTATTAAAAACATAATTAATTTAAGAAAATGGAATCTTGCACATGATGGGCTTGGGCTAATCAAATTGGATTAACCTTGGGCCCAAACACTAACCTTTTGATTACCCAATGATTCTTTGATTGAGTCTTTGCATAATCCATCCTAGATAGTTCAATTGAACCACCTAAGGTAGTTATACGATCTATGAAGTGTCTAGGTATTTGGTGTTAATAGTTAAATCGACACCATAACCTTATACCTTGGTCCTTGATTCTCAATATATTCCGAAGTGTGTTTAACTCTATTGATATTAACACACGCGTTTAGATTATGAGATTATTCATGAAACCTTTATTAGTGAAAACCCTAATCTAGGGTTTCCTTAATTAATTCCTTGTATATTAGAATAATTCCCCACATGAAATAACCCATGATCTAACCTTTCAATTCTTTAATAACATTTGCGTTAACCCTATTTGATTTCTTTCCCATGCATGTTTCCATGTAAACCCCATGCACTCACACATTTATCACACATGCATGTAAGATGACTAACCCCTATCCTCTTGCCCATGACCCACTGCCGAATGAGGTTTCCACCCATGTAATTGATCGACGAATCAGGCTTGGACCGAATGAGTCAAGCCACGATCGAATGGGGTTTCGGGCGAAGGAAGAAACCAGGCGAATGGGTCCTGGCCGAATGAAGATGTTGCTGATCGAATGAGCTAGGGGCGAAGGGACCTGGCCGATTGAATGTGGAGTTGGCGAATGGCTTGGGTCGAAGGAGAGATGTCCGAATGAATGCATGATCGAATGGGCTAGCAGCGAATGTGATTTAGCCGAACGAATGGGGCCATTCGGCCGAAAGATGGCCATTCGACCCTTCTGCAACCCAACTCATTCGGTCATTCGAGCACATCCATGGCAGCCGGAATTTCGTGGGCTAAACGGCTAGAGTTTGAAAAGGCTTCTGTTCCTACACTATCTTAGAGGGTTGGTGAGTGATTTCCCTTAAGTTTCTTGGCATAGAACCGGTATGGATGGGGTTCGAACACAAGGGTTAGAAACCCTAAAAATCGCAACACAAAACTGATTTTTACCTCAAATCAAGTGGTTTAAAGCTCAGATCCTCTGTACTTTTGGGTTCTACAAGTAATGGTGGTGATTTGGACACCAAGAATGCGAGATTTCGTCAAGAAACGAGTGAGATCTAGATGAGAGAAGTTGGAACTTTCTAGAGAGAGAAAGTTCCGGGTTTTTGAGTTTAGAGAGAGAAAGTGATGTGGTTAAATGAGGAAGAAGACTCATTCCGGGTATTTATACCCCGCGTGAGTTCGGGTTCGTTCGGTTTCGTGTGGTTTCGCGTATAATTGCTGATTTCTCGTCGTTTTCGTAACGAAATGATACGGTTTAAAAAAATAGAACTTACAAAATTATTTTAGGTTGTGATTCCTAATAAATTAACTACTATCTTCTATTTATTTAAATTTTTCAAAAATATTTAATTTACTGTTCGAAATCGAATCGAACGGTTATCGCGCGTATTCGTTCGGATCGTCATCCGTACGAACAGGGCGATAACTATACTTTTCAATTTTGTTTTCTAATTATTGGATATCATTCAGAACGTTAAACTTCCAGATTTATTCGTACAGATCGTCACCTATACGAATAATCCGTCGGTTTAGCATTCACGTAACAGCATCCATATTGTTTTGTTCTTTAAAGCCTCACATACGTTTATACGTAATAAAATCCTAACAATTTATCACATGATGGTTCTGTATCGTCAAATAATTATCTGACTCAAGAACCCTATTTCTAAAGTTTGTTTTCTGAACTTGAATCTGAATTGTGCTATGATAACATGTAATGAAGATGATATACAATTGATAACCGAAATATGTACCTGGTTTACTGTTCATGTACTGTAGAGATCACTGTTCTGGTGACGTTTCCGGCACTGATGTTACAGTCTCCCCTTGTTAGAGAAATTTCGTCCCGAAATTTAAGAATTATTGTCGGGTACAGCTTCCTCTTCAAACAGTTGGGGATACTTTGACTTCATGTGATCTTCACGTTCCCAAGTAAACTCGGGTCCGCGTCTTGAGTTCCAACGAACCTTTACAATCAGAATACGGCTTCGCCTCAGTTGCTTGACTTTGCGATCCATAATCTCTAAAGGTTCTTCAATAAAGTGTAACTGATCATCAACTTAATTTCTTCGATTGGAATGACTAGTGATTCGTCAGCAAGGCATTTCTTTAAATTTGAGACGTGAAACACGTCATGCACACCACTGAGCTCATCTGGTAGTCTCAGTCTCTACGCTACAGGACCAATACGTTCGATGATTTCGAACGGTCCTACGTACCGTGGTGCTAACTTACCTTTCTTTCCAAAGCGGACTACGCCTTTCCATGGAGAAACCTTCAACATAACACGGTCTCCAATTTGGAATTCCAACGGCTTACGCCGTTTGTCAGCATAGCTTTTCTGTCTACTTCTTGTAGCTTGTAATCTTCGTTGAATCTGGGCAATCTTATTAGTGGTTTCCTGAATAAGCTCTGGCCCAGTTATACGATTATCTCCAACTTCAGTCCAACAGATCGGTGACCGATGTCTCGACCATATAGAGCCTCTAACGGTGCACCTCCGATGCTACTGTGGTAACTGTTGTTGTAGGAGAATTAAATCAGTGGCAAAGGAGAATCGCAATTCCCATTGAAATTTAACACATAGATTCCTAACATGTCTACCAGGTCTCAATTGTATGTTCGCTTTGACCGTCCGTTTGTGGATGGTAAGCTGTACTCATATTTAACTACGTCCTTAGAGATTTCTGTAATAATTGTCAAAACCTTAATGTACAACTGCTATCTCTGTCAGGGATAATAGACAATGGTACTCCATGGTGTACCGCTATCTCATTGATGTACAATCTCGCCGATTTATACATCGTAAGAGTCTCACACATCGACAAGAAATGATAGATTTGTGTCAATTGATCATTGATAACTCATATGGTATCATGACCACTGGAAGTGCAGGGTAGCTTGGTAATGAAGTCCATAGCTGTTGTTCTCACTTTCAGAGCGGAATTTTAGGCTGTCCCAGTAACCCTGACGGCTTCTGGTGTCCCGCCTTTACTTTCGCACACTCAAGGCATCAACCGACATACTCGACGATGTCTTTCTTCATTCCCAGTCATCAATAAAATCTCCGTAAATCTCGGTACATTTTATCGATACCCGGATGTACTGATTATCTGACTTGTGTGCCTTTCCAAGAATAAGTCTTCCTGATTTACCTATCATCAGAATCCACCCACTATTTGATAGTAGGTATTTCATCCAATTTATCTCAAACTGTCTTTCAACTTTACAATTTGACACACTCCTTAAATCTTTCGTAGATGACTCTCACAACTATGGGTGTTGATCATCGGATCGAAATCCTTAAGTCACACATGGTGAATCCTTAGGTTATTTAATATAACCGTATACATACTTCACCATCTATTTAATCTATTCTTAGCTTTGGAAGTGTACATTATACATAGGAGGGGTCTACCTAAAATATGGTAGTACTAATTGGATAAAGGTAATGATTTACCTTCTAAGTAATCCTATATCCATCTGCGGAATGATGTATACTTATCTTACTTTACCCGGACGTCATGTGACTTTCGGGACTCATTGTAACTGTTGTTCCAACTGTTACTTATTCTCATCCTAATTTCAAAATGAAAGAAATTAAGATAGAGTTGTTCTTCCTTTAACAACTCCAGAATATCCTTGAGATGTTGTTTGCATTTTGTCTTAATAGGATAAATCAGTATGTCATCTCTAATGGTAATGACAAACTAATCTAGGTAGGGTTTGCACACTCGATTCATGAGGTCCACAAAAACCATAGGTGCACCCTTCTATCCGAAAAGCATTACCGTAACTTGGAATGCCCATCTTTCATTCGGAATATTTGTCTCTGGCATCTCTTCGTCTTGCATTCACAACTGATTTCCCTTGATCTACTTATCCTATTGTAGCTATACTTCAAACACAGTCGTAAAATTCGTCCTGTCCTAGCATCCTAGGACCGGGATTCTCTAAATCAAATGATTCGAGTTCAATGGATCTAGGTGGGGAAATAACAGTTTATATACTAGCTTTAGCATCTACATATCTATGGCCTTCAAATTTTCTAACCAGATACGGTTATTTTCCTAACTGTAGTAACTAGACTGTAATTAGGAATCACCCTATCTTATTTAGTTATTTAACTCTTATTCGACTTAAGACTTCCTTAAGTTACTATTCCTATTGTCTTATTAGCATCAAGCTTCCTACAGTTTTCCTTGAATTTATCGTTTATAAAGTCACAACGGAGAATGCTTTCAAACTTAGCACACCAATAAATAGTTTAACGTAATAATATGAAATATGCATACCTGTGGGGTCATCGGACTCCGAATGTTCCCAGGAGCTGGTAAAGCGAGTAGTTCCTCGGTGACTGCTGGGTCTGCTGGAGGCACTTTCCTAGGGCAGTCCCTTGCGAAATGTCCGTGCATTCCGCACGTGTAGCAGTTGTTGTTGTGATGAGAGGAAGTAGAGGTACTCGCTTTTTGTTCCTGTTTCCTAGTCGAAATAAACCGACACTGTTGAATCCAATGTCCGTATTTTCCACAATTGAGACAGTGTCGACAAGGTTTCTTCTCACCATGGTGAAAACCACATCTGGCACATTTAGGATCTGCACCAACGTATTAACAGGGAGTATAGGTTGTTGATGACCTACACTGCTGCATCCGGTGTCCCGTCTCTCCACAGTGCGTGCATTGTACACATGAGAGTTCAGCACGATGATGGTGGTGACAAACCGAACAGAGGGAAAATTTTCCCTTAGAATGTGCAGGACTTGTGGAAGATATCCTCACGTGACAGTCTCGTGCAATGTGTTCGGACAGTCCGCACACATAGCAATCCTTTCTGTATCGAGGAAGAGGATATGTAGTGTTTCCAGGATTCTGGTTATGAGTCGGGGGATTATTACAATCACGACTCCAGTGTCCCTTTCCCCCGCAGTTCAGACAATGTTTGCACAGTTTATCCTTAGAATGGTGAAGACCGCACGTGGCACATAAAGGAAATTTGCCAGCATAACACTTACGACTCTCCGGCTCTGGAGCAACTGCCATCTGGCGTAGGGGAATAGCCTCAGTGTAGATTATAAGTTCTCTTGATTTCTTAGAACAACACCGCTTTCGCTTCCTGCTTGTTTCTCCTCCTTCCGGGTCCTTCTTCTCTGCAGCAAGTAGTGGGAAGTTCCTAGCAAACTCCTCACTGTTCCTGATCCGACTGATGATTCCAGGGAGGACCGCCACCAACTGTTCAGTGATCAAGGTTGCAAGTGCCTCAACTGCTGGTTCCGTCTCCTGCGAAGGGAGAGGCGGTGATGGTTGTCTTCTTGGTGACATTCTAATCATAACCAAATGAATATTGGTTAGTGCAATGATCGAATGCAGAAGACAATTATGCAAGTAAGTCTTAAATCCTATGTTCTCTACATGCAGGGTCCCTAGGTTACAGTCTAGGCCAAACCGTTTTAAATAAGTGACCTATATTTCTCAATAACCATGGCTCTGATACCAATCTGTCACACCCCGAGCCGGCGGGGTAGGATCGGGTTTCCCCGACGGGCGGAAGGTTCCCGGGGCGCGATATCAAAAGTGATAATCGAATGATCAGATTGTTTACATTGCACATGATATATATAAATGAGAAACTTGCTAAAATAAAATAGAATTACAAAGTTAAATTGCATCAGTTAAGTTTATAATTTAACAATGTAAATCTTCTATAACATCATAAATCTTCAATCTTGTATCTACACAAGATATGCAAAATAATGGTGTATGATGTCCAAAATATGCAAGTCCAACAGCTAGGTACTCTATCTGTAACCTAGTCCAAAAGAAACAACTCTTCAGTTGACATGTTCGTCACCTGAGAAGTCATGCAAAAAGATCAAGTCAACACATGGTTGGTGAGTTCATGTAGTTTAGTATTTGAAAATGATTTGGAAATGATTTGATAATGATTTGAGAATGATTTGATAATGATTTGAAAACCTCCTTCGGTAAAGACCCTAACCTCATTAACTTCACATGTAATATCCATATCGGTATGCTTATATATAGGGCATACCCCTGGGTCAAGCCAACAAACTCACCCAGACGCCATCCCACCACATACTAATACGCATATGACACTGTTGTTAATGATAATTAAGCATTTTTACCCTACACACCTCTGATTTTGATTATGTTTTCCAAAACTTAATTTACCTTTGATTCTCTTGAGTTCATCATAGATACATGATTTTCCGAAAAGTCAATGATAGATATAAAATGTTAAATATTTAATTAAATAATTAAATAAAACATTTAAATACAACTAAGACATGATGATTGGGACTTATTTAACTCAATCAATTAGACTTAGTTGTTGGTGGTTGTCCAAGTTGTAACCTCTCACACGTGACCCATGTCAGGCATAACTCACAAGGAGTACACCTGAACTGAGCGGGATTTTAATGTTTTGCCCGTTACAGCCTGACACAATGGTCTTCTGCATCTGAGTGGGACTTTAAGGATATCCTTTTATTCTTAATCTCTTGATACTCTTGATTTGACTTTGATATTGATTTCATTTGATCGTTCATGTTATTGCCCGTATAGCCTGACTACAAGAGTCTTCTATACCTGAAAGGGACTTTATATGTGTGTTACACGTGGTCTTGATTTCCTATACAACTGACATCCACCTTAACTTGAATATTAATGATTTCATTAGATCATAATGATTTCATTGTTATAATGATTCACACACATTTATGATTTCTGATTCCTTAAGCCTCTTGATCTTGATCTTTTGAATTCCCATGATTTCCAATGATAATTGATTTTTGATTATGATTCTTTGTTCTTAGATTCCACACTGAATTAGATTCCTTTGACTATGATCTTTTGATTTAGTTCATATGATTTCACTTTGAATTTAGATTATTGAATTTGAACTGAATGGACTAGGGGTTTGTTTAGAGTTTAGAATTAAAGTATTACTCATAAGTGTACTTTAATTAATTTGATAATTTGCTCTATTTAATAATTTCCTAGACAGGAGTCTAGGAGTATCAACGAACATATATATGTAAGAACATATAATAAATAAAAGCATTTAAATAAACAGTTTAAATAAAACAGTTTACGCATGCTTCTCAGCCCCGCGTTTTAAAACAAAAATGTTAGAAAAGGAGCAATGAACTCACCTGTGTTGCCGTGCCAACGAAACACAAAAGATATACGCTCTCTTTGATAGTTGCCTATGTATCTTTAGTACCTGAGTTATTTTAAGAAGATTCGTAGACGATTAGTATTTATAATAGTCGTATCTAGAGTTTGGTCTCGGTGTGCAACTAAGTGTCCTAGATTACTAATGTGTTTCCACGATTCTATCTAATTAATATAACATATCACCCGTAAGTAACCCCTTTATCCCACATTACTATTATAAATCCTTTGTTAACTATTTTCAATATAATTTATTTTAAGTTAGACTTTTATTTAGAAAATCATTTAATTTGTTTTAACAAAGTTTACTATTTAACTTCTTTTATTAAAAACATAATTAATTTAAGAAAATGGAATCTTGCACATGATGGACTTGGGCTAATCAAATTGGATTAACCTTGGGCCCAAACACTAACCTTTTGATTACCCAATGATTCTTTGATTGAGTCTTTGCATAATCCATCCTAGATAGTTCAATTGAACCACCTAAGGTAGTTATACGTTCTATGAAGTGTCTAGGTATTTGGTGTTAATAGTTAAATCGACACCATAACCTTATACCTTGGTTCTTGATTCTCATTAGATTCCCAAGCGTGTTTAACTCTATTGATATTAACACACGCGTTTAGATTATGAGATGATTCATGAAACCCTTATTAGTGAAAACCCTAATCTAGGGTTTCCTTAATTAATTCCTTGTATATTAGAATAATTCCCCACATGAAATAACCCATGATCTAACCTTTCTATTCTTTAATAACATTTGTGTTAACCCTATTTGATTTCTTTCCCATGCATGTTTCCATGTAAACCCCATGCACTCACACATTTATCACACATGCATGTTAGATGACTAACCCCAATCCTCTTGCCCATGACCCACTGCCGAATGAGGTTTCCACCCATGTAATTGATCGACGAATCAGGCTTGGACCGAATGAGTCAAGCCACGATCGAATGGGGTTTCGGGCGAAGGAAGAAACCAGGCGAATGGGTCCTGGCCGAATGAAGATGTTGCCGATTGAATGTGGAGTTGGCGAATGGCTTGGGTCGAAGGAGAGATGTCCGAATGAATGCATGATCGAATGGGCTAGCAGCGAATGTGATTTAGCCGAACGAATGGGGCCATTCGGCCGAAAGATGGCCATTCGACCCTTCTACAACCCATCTCATTCGGTCATTCGAGCACATCCATGGAAGCCGGAATTTCGTGGGCTAAACGGCTAGAGTTTGAAAAGGCTTCTGTTCCTACACTATGTTAGAGGGTTGGTGAGTGATTTCCCTTAAGTTTCTTGGCATAGAACCGGTATGGATGGGGTTCGAACACAAGGGTTAGAAACCCTAAAAATCGCAACACAAAACTGATTTTTACCTCAAATCAAGCGGTTTAAAGCTCAGATCCTCTGTACTTTTGGGTTCTACAAGTAATGGTGGTGATTTGGACACCAAGAATGCGAGATTTCGTCAAGAAACGAGTGAGATCTAGATGAGAGAAGTTGGAACTTTCTAGAGAGAGAAAGTTCCGGGTTTTTGAGTTTAGAGAGAGAAAGTGATGTGGTTAAATGAGGAAGAAGACTCATTCCGGGTATTTATACCCCGGGTGAGTTCGGGTTCGTTCGGTTTCGTGTGGTTTCGCGTATAATTGCCGATTTCTCGTCGTTTTCGTAACGAAACGATACGGTTTAAAAAAATAGAACTTACAAATTTATTTTAGGTTGTGATTCCTAATAAATTAACTAATATCTTCTATTTATTTAAATTTTTCAAAAATATTTAATTTACTGTTCGAAATCGAATCGTACGGTTATCGCGCGTATTCGTTCGGATCGTCATCCGTACGAACAGGGCGATAACTATACTTTTCAGTTTTGTTTTCTAATTATTGGATATCATTCAGAACGTTAAACTTCCAGATTTATTCGTACAGATCGTCACCTATACGAATAATCCGTCGGTTTAGCATTCACGTAACAACATCCATATTGTTTTGTTCTGTAAAGCCTCACATACGTTTATACGTAATAAAATCCTAACAATTATCACATGATGGTTCTGTATCGTCAAATAATTATCTGACTCAAGAACCCTATTTCTAAAGTTTGTTTTCTGAACTTGAATCTGAATTGTGCTATGATAACATGTAATGAAGATGATATACAATTGATAACCAAAATATGTACCTGGTTTACTGTTCATGTACTGTAGAGATCACTGTTCCGGTGACGTTTCCGGCACTGATGTTACAGTTGGGGTGAGTTTGGCAGAGAGTTTGGTCGAGAAAATGCGTACAAGTTCGGAGAAAAACAAGAGAAAACCGAGTGAAAGAGTTTGGGGTTGATTTTATAAAAATTTTGATCTGCATGGCCTTCGCGTACCGCGAAGGCCGATCAAAATCTTCCTCGCGTATCGCGTTGAGATTCGGGAATTTCAGGTAAATTGCAAGGTAATTCATTAAACAAATAAAGTTTTGAACTTTATTGCAAGGGATTGTTAGTTAAATGTTAATTAACAAATTGACATTTAGTGAAACTTTAAATATTTAATTAAATGCTACTAACTAATTGTTACTTAGTAATATTGGAGAGTAGTAATTAAATGGTTTAAAAACTAAAAGAGTTTAATCAAATTAAAAGAGTTTAATTTAAATTAAATGTGAGATAAAAAGGTGGGAATTCCAATTTTGAATTGGTATTCTTATATCCTAAAAAGGTGGATCTACTTTTGACTTTAAAAGTAGATCCGACCTCCCACAAAGATGAAGTCTTTCAGCCATTCCCCGTTTTTCTCTTGTGTAGCTGTCGCACCCCTCTCCTTGGGCTGCCATTTCCGTCGCCCAACACCACAACCATTTTGGTGTTTCGGTCAACTAGCCACTAGCCGGGTCAAGTCATTGTGAGCCACGGGTTGCACCGTCGAGCCGAGCCGAGTCGTGGGTTGCACCGTCAAGCCGTGAACTGAATCGCGAGCCGTATTGAGCCGGATTTGGATTGAGTTCCTTTCATGATTCGTAGGACGAAATCGGGAACCGGGTGATCGTATAGAGACAACTAGCGAGACCGTTGCTGATCCATCGTGTGGATTTGGAACCGCTTCGTAAAGGTCGATTTCTAAAACCCCATATGGTCGTGTTATTTAATTTAATTTTTGTTCAAACGATTTATACTTGGATCCTGATTTGGGAATTGTTTCGATTACGAATCGAAAGGTTATAAAATTTAAATGCTTCCACTGTGTCAGATCTGATCTGATAGTTTAATCTGGTTTTATGAAAACTGATTTTTTCAATTAATTCGATTAATTGAAATTGATTAAACGAAAAGTAACCTAGAATTCCCAACATAAACACGGGGCCGACCGAGCTATAACACGGAGCCTATCGGGCTATAAATATGGTAAGATTCTATCTTACTATAAACATGATGCCGATCGGGCTATCAACATGGAGCAGATCGGGCTATAACACGGAGCCGATCGGGCTATAAATATGATAACAGTCGACCGAACTATAAACATGGAGCCTTGTTCCGGTATAAGCCCATTGGTCATGTTAATGACAGTGGAAGTATGATTATGATGATGATGACGTTTATGGTGATTATGTGATAATGTTATGGTTTTTGTGAATGAATTAATGTTTTGTGTTAAAATTGTTTAACTCGCCAAAATGTTTACGATGTTTTATAAAAACTAGAACTCACAGCGTAAACTGACATTTTAGCATGTATGTCAGGCTAAAGCTAAGGCAAGAGGATGCGTGGAGCTCGGGGCGTAGGATTTGAAGTCCGGTGGTTGGACAATCATAAATATCTTGATACAATCTATTCCATTATATTTTGTATTTGACAATTGTCTGGATCGGAAAACTTTAAGACAATAAAAAATGAGGGTTTCCTAAACAATGAGTGGCGGAAACAAACAGGTTTATTAGTTGATACAGATATGAATTAATTGAACAACAACCCAAATATAATATTCATTTTTCATTAATCATCAATCAATTTACAAAGGAGCATGGATCAGGAAAAATTATTATGATCACATAGCATCTCTAGTTTCTCTCTCTAGAACTTTGTCTCTCTAGCTGATAGTGGGTGTCTGTGTGTTTTCGCAGAGTTGCCCTAATTCTATTACATCACTTTCTATATATAGACAATTGGGGCCCATGAAAACATTCCAATTAGGGCCCAGGATACAATGTAATAAACAAAAGGGCTAAGCTGTCAAAATGATCTTGTCAGCATCTTAGGTGTCATTCCTTGACAGCAACAGCTGCACACTCTATCAGCATCAGCAGATTGAAGAAAGAAAATTATCAAGTCATGAAAGCATTGTGAACATTTGAGAATAACAATTTGATTGTTCGCAAATTTCAAAAGTTCAGCTAGTCTTAGACTTGTTCACAAACGCCTCAACTCTGGCAATCAGTAGTTTCAGCAGGTGCTAAGTTATGTTAGATATATTTTCTTCAAATCTGCAAGCCAAACAAATTTAGAGTTAGAAAGTTCAGAGATAATCTAAGTGTGCACAAGTTGAACATTCGTAAATGTTCCAACTGTGCAACACTTTTTCATTCACAAATGATCTGAGTGATCACAAGTTGAACATTCGTAAATGTTCTAACTGTACAACACTTGTTCATTCGCAAATGATCTGAGTGTACACAAGTTTAACATTCATAAATGTTCTAACTGTGCAACACTTGTTCATTCGCAAACGATATGAGTGTGTACAAGTTGAACATTCGTAAATGTTCTAACTGTGCAACACTTGTTCATTCGCAAATGATCTGAGTGTGCACAAGTTGAACATTCGTAAATGTTCTAATTGTGCAACACATGTTCATTCGCAAACGATCTTAGGGTGCACAAGTTGAAAATTTGTAAATGTTATAACTATGCAACACTTGTTCATTCGCAAATGATCTGAGTGTGAATAGTGGAACATTCGTAAATGTTCCAACTGTGCAACACTTGTTCATTTGCAAATGATCTCAGTGTGCAAAAGTTGAACATTCGTAAATGTTCCAACTGTGCAACACTTTTATATTCGCAAATGGTCTGTGTGCACAAGTTGAACATTCGTAAATGTTCCAACTATGCAACACTTGTTCATTCGCAAACGATCTGAGTGTGCACAAGTTGAAAATTTGTAAATGTTATAACTGTGCAACACTTGTTGATTCGCAAATGATCTGAGTGTGCACAAGATGAACATTCGTAAATGTTCTAACTGTGCAACACTTGTTCATTCACAAATGATCTGAGTGTGCACAAGTTGAACATTCGTAAATGGTCAAACTGTGCAACACTTGTTCATTCGCAAATGATCTGAGTGTGCACAGGTTAAACATTCGTAAATGTTCTAACTGTGCAACACTTTTTCATTCGCAAATGATCTCAGTGTGCACAAATTGAACATTCGTAAATGTTATAACTGTGCAACACTTGTTCATTCGCAAATGATCTGAGTGTGAACAAGTTGAACATTCTTAAATGTTCCAACTGTGCAACACTTGTTCATTCGCAAATGATCTCAGTGTGCACAAGTTGAACATTCGTAAATGTTCCAACTGTGCAACACTTTTTCATTCACAAATGATCTGAGTGATCACAAGTTGAACATTCGTAAATGTTCTAACTGTACAACACTTGTTCATTCGCAAATGATCTGAGTGTACACAAGTTGAACATTCATAAATGTTCTAACTGTGCAACACTTGTTCATTCGCAAACGATATGAGTGTGTACAAGTTGAACATTCGTAAATGTTCTAACTGTGCAACACTTGTTCATTCGCAAATGATCTGAGTGTGCACAAGTTGAACATTCGTAAATGTTCTAATTGTGCAACACATGTTCATTCGCAAACGATCTTAGTGTGCACAAGTTGAAAATTTGTAAATGTTATAACTATGCAACACTTGTTCATTCGCAAATGATCTAAGTGTGAATAGTGGAACATTCGTAAATGTTCCAACTGTGCAACTCTTGTTCATTTGCAAATGATCTCAGTGTGCAAAAGTTGAACATTCGTAAATGTTCCAACTGTGCAACACTTTTATATTCGCAAATGGTCTGTGTGCACAAGTTGAACATTCGTAAATGTTCCAACTATGCAACACTTGTTCATTTGCAAACGATCTGAGTGTGCACAAGTTGAAAATTTGTAAATGTTATAACTGTGCAACACTTGTTGATTCGCAAATGATCTGAGTGTGCACAAGATGAACATTCGTAAATGTTCTAACTGTGCAACACTTGTTCATTCCCAAATGATCTGAGTGTGCACAAGTTGAACATTCGTAAATGGTCAAACTGTGCAACACTTGTTCATTCGCAAATGATCTGAGTGTGCACAGGTTAAACATTCGTAAATGTTCTAACTGTGCAACACTTTTTCATTCGCAAATGATCTCAGTGTGCACAAATTGAACATTCGTAAATGTTATAACTGTGCAACACTTGTTCATTCGCAAATGATCTGAGTGTGAACAAGTTGAACATTCGTAAATGTTCCAACTGTGCAACACTTGTTCATTCGCAAATGATCTCAGTGTGCAAAAGTTGAACATTCGTAAATTTTCTAACTGTGCAACACTTGTTTATTCGCAAATGGTCTGAGTGCGCACAAGTTGAACATTCGTAACTATTCAAACTGTGCAACACTTATTCATGAATGTTGCATTATCTCAAAGCATTACTTGTGAGGAACATTATCATATATAGTTATTGTTAATATGAGTTATCAGAGCAATATGTCCACGTGTTCTTTCATAAGATTATAAATATGTCAGTACTTAATAATGAATGATTTTTATGAACCTTAAACTTATGTTGATTTTATTTAAAACTATTTTTGGACATAGCATCTACCCTTTAAAATACCCAAGAATCTCCCCCTAAGAATGATGCTTCCAAAATTATTTAAAAGAATGTGCAAGAATTTATGTACCTTTATTACTTTAGAATGTTAAGCCTTGTCAGCCTGCTGTTCCAAAATTGGTTCAGTGTAAGATCTTGCACACTGATTTATTACTTGACAGAAGTAGTTAGCAGGTTTTTCAAAATCATCTGTATAGTATTCAATCTCTGTACAATTCATCTTCAAAACTGTTTCTTTACTCAATGCCATTATTTCAGATTTTGTAGTAATTACAATGTCTCCTTGACTTGAGCTATGTACCCTCAGGTTTCCATCTTTATTCATAGACAATCCTATAATATTTTCAATTACGGTAGGAGGAATGTTCCAGTTAGACAAAGCTCTTCTTGTGGCAATTTTCTCATATACAGAAGCCAGAGTTCTGATTAAGTGAAAAAATATACATAAATATGCTTCAGCCAGTTTATTAAAGACCTTATTAAATCTTTGTTGATCAAGAAAAAGAATGTATATGGGATCAAGCAATTTGAGTTCATAAGGTGTGAAAAGATATGTATCACTGTGCTCTTTTCCATCTTCTCTTCTTTGTAGCACTAACTCATATTCTGTAGCATCATAGAACCATGTTGTGATAGGATATGAGTTTTGATCTCCATTTATGCATTTTGGTCTTTATTGAATCTTTGCCTTTTTGTAAAGGATTTCATTTTATGTTTCCTATCTTCATTTTTATTTTCTTCCCTTTCTCTAGAATAAAGTGATTGTTATATTTTAAATTGCACTTCATTCTAAACATTTGTTTATCCATTTTATTTTTCTTCCCAAAGTTATGAAGAGTTGCCTCAAATTCATATCCTCATGGATACCAAGCATGATTTACTAAATGAAAATCACCCAGTTCAAACAGATCATGATCAGGAAGAGTAACAATGGTATTTGCATTGAAGAAAAATATTATTGACCCATTTACTCTTTTTATGATAAACGCATCCCAATCAAAATCATATTTCTAAGCAATTATCTTTGCATTGCTGCTTCTCTTGCATTCCATGGTCTCATTCAATTCAACAAATGTTTTCCTTTCTTCAATAATTGATCTTGCGTATTCACCTATAGTGTCTAAATCAAGGAACTACTTTCTAGCATAAGTGTTTGTCAATTTTGAAGGGGCTGTAATTTTTGGTTTCTTGGATACTTAAGAAGATGGAGCCCTTGTGGATGTAAATCTTGTATATTTGGGCTTTTTGATATCAAGAATTTTCATCTTCTTCTGTCTTTTCTCTGCCTCAACTAAGGCAGTTACCTATTCTTTTAGTCTCTTAGTTTTCATATGAGATGAGCTTCTTGTTGGATAATTTCTCAAAGTGAGAAATTCTCTATGTTCAGTATCATTCATCTCATTTATGTTTTTGATTAGAGGAGAAGGCTGCCTTTCTGCCTTCTGTTTTTCAGCAACAATAGATTTTACATATTTTGTATCGACCTCACCTCTATGAAGCTCTTCATATTTTGCAACTTCTTTTGCTAATTCTTCAGAGGTCATTGTCAATACTTGCTCAGCTGGATAATCGTTTCTTATTAAAAACATTTCATGAGCCATATGAGGATCTTTTTGAGCTTCTTTAGAGAAGTTAGCTGCAAAGTCTTCATCTATTTTTGTCTCTGAAATGATATCATCTTTCAGCATATATCCTCCAGCTATTTCTCCTTCCTCTAACTTTGATGATTCATCATTTTCATCATCTTCAAAAATGTTGTCATCACTCTCATTATAATCAACCAGCTGCTCATCATCATCTTGTTCTTTCAGCCTTTGACTTTCCAACTGTCTTTTAGCAGCCATATGCTCATCAATAAATGGAGCAAAAATGGCTTTATCAACTTCAGATAATATTTGTGAGCTTTTGTTCTTATTTTGAAGTTCTTATTCCAATAATTCCTTATCAGTTAATTTTCGTTTTCCTTTATCTATTACTTGTAAAGAAGAAGAAGGTACATCAGATGCATTAGACACATTTTCTACATCAACAGTCTTGATCAAATCAACCTTTTTAGCTTCCATTATCATTCTTTTGATGAGATTCATCTGCTCATCAGTAAATCGTATTACTTTAACGAGCTGAGATTGAGCAGATGTAGTGTCTTGTAGTATGTGCTCTCTGATTGGAGTGTACCTAATTTGACTTATTATGTCTTCTGAGATATGAAGATCATCAGCAGAGTAGTTTTCTTTAGTAGCAACCATGGGTTGATCAAACCGATAAATTAGGTTGCTTAGTTGTCTCTATTTTGATGATCTTTGCATAAGTGATGCAGTAGTGGTATTGTCATCATTATCATCATCAGAGTCATTAGAAATCTCATACACATCAACAACATCATTTCTTTTTCTTTTCTCCCCCTTTTTGAGAGCATCATCCTTTGGATCATTATCATCTTTTCTTGTGTTTTGGGATGAAGACGAGAGCATAGAATCCAATGCATTATGGAGTGACTTATTTTGAGATTCAAGAACTATGGTAAAATTGAGTTGACTAATTTGATGTTGTTGTGAATCAGAGATTACTTTTACTTTAGCATATTCTGTTTGAAGCACGAATAATTTCTTTATGGATTCATCAGACAATACTTTGTTCTTTTCAACTTCTGACTTCAATGAAGAAATAAGGGATGACTAAGCATCAGAGGTAGCTTTCAAAGAGACAGCTAAACACTTTCTTGCATCATTTTTTTGGACAAATTGAAAATTTGAACTAAAGCAGCATCTAGTTCTTGTTTCAAAGCTGTTAACAATTTATCTTGATTATAGCAAGCTTCAGGCACTTGTTGAACTGTATCTAAGTATCCAGACAAATCTTGAGATTGAATCTCAATCTTTAGCTCATGTTTCAAGATCTATTTTTCTTGCCTCTGAATTCTTCCTTCTCTCATGATTAATTTCTTTGATTTTGTTCTCAATGATTTAAGAAGAGATTTGTTTTGCAATTTAAGCAACCAATTTCTTCCGTGAGAGGAGCATTTTGTGAGACAGTTAGGGCTAGATTGAAATTTTCACAAGGATGAGTGGAGGAGGAAGTTTTGACATGTGATGAAGAAGGTTTAGGAGACGGAGAAGAAGATAAATGAGTATGAATAGGAGAAAGTATTAGAGAGCAATGAGGAGGGGACAAAGGTGAATGCCTTTTAGAAATCTCAGGTTCTTCATGAATGGATTTAGAATCAGTAATATCTTGTGAATTAGGAACATATTCATATCCAGATGCAGCTTGATGTTCTAGAGACAGAATTAGTGGAGAAGCTTTGCCATATAAAGTGGATGGAGATGAAGATGAAGAAGTTGATGTCGAATGAATTGAAACAGTTTTTCCTGAAACATGAGATCCAGATTTAGAGTAGAAATAAACGGATTCAATAGATTGTTGTGATTTAAGTGGAGGATGTGATTGAGCTGGTGAGGATGATACTAAAGGAGTTGGATCAGCTTCTTCATTGCCAGGAAAAGAAGTGGTTCTTTGTTCTTCAGGATGAGAAATATGAGTGTCTGAGCGGATGAAATGAGAAGGAGAGACATGCTGAAGAAGGGTTTCTTGAAGATCAATGCACATTTGAGGCATTGGAACATCTACTCCTGAGAATGTATTTTTGTAGTGAGTTCTTTTCATTTGTTTAAAAATGGTCACGTTATGATGTTGAAGTGAAAGAACATGACCAAAAACTGGAATGGAGTGCATATAGTCATTGATCAAGCATTGAATGAACCGAGGATACATCAAAAAACGATTTCCAGATCCTCTTGAATGTTTGAACTGAGTCCATTAAAAAGATAAGAGGCCATATTATCTGGCTCAAATGTTAGCAATCCAACTATAGCACTTGAGAGTTGCATCCCAATATTATTCCATCCAGTCTTCCTTTTTGATAGACAATGTTGAAAGGTATGATACAAATATTTCCATTGTGGACATAGAATTCCCTTTTCAATATGCTTACCTTTGAATTTAGCTTCATATCCCAATAGATTTTGAAAAATATCCAAGACTGTTTGAGAATCATACTCAGTTGGGGCATCTTGCTCATTGCCTAATCAAAGACAAGAGCGAATAGATGGCACTGTGATTTGAAAATTTTTAGACCCAATTGTAGCAGTAATATTGGTTTCATCATTCTCAGTAATCACTTGAGTAGAGTCCCAAAAAGCTTCAATAATTTCTTTGTATAATGTAGGATTACTAGTGAAAGCAAAGTGATATTTGGATGTTTTCATAAACTGAATAACATCTGCATACTCTAATCCTTCCGCAGTGTCTTCTTCCAGAAATGCGCACACATTATGGTCTTTGACAAACAACAAGGATGCCATTTTTCTGAAAAAGTGAAATAATTTCAAAATTAGTATTAAGTATAACGAAAGTAATCTAAGAAGAAATCTACTTAATTTGTGAGATTTTGCTTATTAGGAATATTTCAGATTTTAACTAGTTATCGTTTCAAATACGTTTTAAGTTCAAAATTTAGGGTTTGCGAACATCAACAACGTCATATTGAATGACGATTAAACTATGAATCACTACCTAAACTCAAGTTATCAAGTGAAATGTTGCGTTGAAGGTGGATTTATAGACGCTTTTGCAAAAAACAATGGAGGTTCGTTTGCAAACAAGTAGGTTAAACGATGGTTTTCTCAAATGTTCTGATGATTATGACTAGAAATTCGAAAGACATCTGATTATATAAAGTGATTGAGGCCCACAAAATCTTTTAAATCAAGAAAGGCCCACAAATTTGAATTGGGATTTGATAGGAATGCGAATAAATAAAAATCATCACCGATTTAGTAAGTTTATTTATTCGCAAAAGCATCTACAATTATTTGAACAAAACAAGATACAATTAAAATACTTAAGACTTAAAAATTTACACATTAATGTTCATTCATTAAGTATTTTAAGATCAATGTTTGAGAATTTTACAATTTATTGCATAATTTCAAATATATAATTGTAGATTATGAATTTCTTGTTTCACACAAATGTGAATTTTAATTTATTTTAACAAATATGTTCTATGACAACATAATGCTATAAGTATCTTTACCTAGCTGAGTTGTTAGTATGTTGCTCAAAATTATTTTAATTTGTAAATAATCTTGTTAGCCATGTGTTCAATGTTTTTTTTTAATTAATGCTAAAATTTTGAATCATATAATTTTAAACAATTTAAAGAATGAAAAGAGACACTTATATAGTATTTAACATATTTTTAATATAACTTGTTGGTATATGATCCTTTTAATTTTTTAAATTATAAGAAATAGGAATAATGAGAATTATCATGTTTTAGGTACATTAAGAATGAAATATTGAAAATTTTAAGGTATTTAAAGAAAGATATATTCTTAATAGATATATATTGACAATCAATACATTAGTTTAACCAAGAAAATTGTATTTTACACACTTATTTGATTGGATGCATTAAGATCACCAAATTTTTACAATTTACACCATTGGTTCATCATGCATACTTTTTATTTGTATTGGATGTAACAAATATCCAGGTCTATACATAGTATAACAAAGGGTAATTTGTTGCATGTACTTATTCGGTTGGATTAAATAAGAAAATCATGACTATACATTGTATATCAAAGGTATCTCAAGCATACTCTTATTTATTTTTTTGTCTTAACTAAACTAAGTATATGATATTCTATAATTCTTTTATGAAAAGCATACTTTCTTTAAGTAAACAAAATAGTCAATATTTCACAAACTTTATTTAGTTTTCTCACACATCCTATTCTTCTAAACTTTAAAGTCTACCGGTCTTATTAAAATAAAAATATTATTTTATACCTCAAACTGTGTCAATTCATAGGAAAAATTAATTTAAAAAGATTCGTATCATTTTCAAAATTTTGCATAAATCATATATTTATTCATGAAAATTTATTATTCCAAGTGACTGAATCAAAAATTCAAACCTTGAGGTGTCGAAAGGTTTGGTAAATATATCAGCCAATTGAAATTCAGTATCAACTTGTACATGATTTATTAATCCTTTTTCTGATTTATCTCTTAGGCAGTGATACCTTATTTCTATATGTTTTGTTTTAGAATGTTGAACAAGATTTTTAGTTATGAAGATGGCAGCAAGATTGTCTATATATAATGGAGTTTTAAGAAAACTATAACCAAAATCAAGCATCTGGTTTTGAATCTAGAGAACTTGAGAGCAACATAAAGATGCAGCAATGTACTCAGCTTCAGCAGTAGATACTGAAACATTTGTTTGTTTCTTGCATTGCCATGAAACTAATCTATTTCCTAAAAATTGACATCCACCAGATGGGGATTTCCATCAAATTTACAACCTCCAAAATCACTATCAGTGTATGCAAAAAGATTAAAATCTCCATCTTTGGATACCAAACACCTAAGGATGATTTTACTTTTAAGTATCTAAAAATTCTTCTTATAGTCGTTTGATGTGATTCTTTTGGATTTGATTGAAATCTAGCACACACAAAGACTCCATACATAATGTCAGGTCTGCTAGTTGTTAAATACATCAGAGAACCGATCATTGATCTATAGTGTTTCTGATCAACTGAAACTCCATTTGAATCAAGATCTAATTTACTTCGTGTATCAACAGGTGTACTAGCTACCTTTGAATTAGAAAGATTAAACTTAGCAAGAATATCAGCAATATATTTTGATTGATGAAGGAAGATTCCAGTTGGAGTTTGTTTCACCTGCAAACCAAGAAAAAATGTCAGTTCACCCATCGAATGTCACACCCCTGCGCCGCGTGCGAATCCACGGCGCGGTGACGTATGAACAGTTGAATCATGCACAAGTATTGAATAAGAACAACCACAATGGATTACTACACTTCATAATGTTTAGACAGTTGTTTAGTTACAGACAATCTTTCTACCAAAAGAAAGACAACTACAGACCCAAAATATAGTTTACAAAATAAGACTTCAAACAAGACAAGTAAACAATTAGGATTTAGTGTGTTTCTAATCCATCCTAGCATGTTTCTTCATCTTGTTCTAACTTAGAGTGGTCTCCTTAGTTGTCCCTGAGAATGTCTTAAACCTGATTTCCTGAAACACGTGAAAAGTAACTGTCAACTACAGACGTAGTTGGTGAGAACAATAGGTTTAAACATTTGTAAACATGAGTATATGATATAAGGCATAGGTAAGTTAAAGCATCATAAGATTCACACGGATGAGCTGCAACCCAAACTAACATCAAGTAAGAAAATGAGTGTAAACAGTCCAATCACTGTTCACACGAAAGCCAACATATAATATCAAGTCCCAAAACACGTTTGGAGTTAGATAATACATCAGCAGTTTTGATAACCATATGACACCAGACCTGCAGTTGGCTTTTAAAAGCAAATTTAAAAGCCAACTCCATCCTGGATAAGAAAACCATGACACCAGACCTACAGTTAGCTTTTAAAACAAATTTAAAAGCTAACTCCATCCTGGATAAGAAACAATGTGTCCGCTTTCCCTTGTTGTGATCACCCAGTACTAACGCTAATGAATATGATACTTGATGCTTTTACAAGTTTGTTTACAACAATAGACACCATGTTTTCTGAATCTTACTTTAACCGGATGTGTTAATGCCTTATTTGATAACATGAATTGAAAACCTGGGTTTAATTCCACGAATTAAATCCTTTGTTTTGAATACCATGAAATGAACCACTTGATTTGAATACCATGATGTGAACCACTTGATTTGAATACCACACTTGATTTGGAATACCATGTTTTGAACCACTTGATTTGAATACCATGTTGTGAACCACTTGTTTTGAATACCATGATGTGATGACCTTGTGTAACAACAAGGTTTATAGCAAAAGAGTTTATAAAATCATTCATTTAAAAGTGTTGATCCTTTATAAGAACATTTGAGTAAATCTGTTATAACCCATTCCCAAAAGTCTTTATAAAATCCTTTTTAGTAAAAAGATTCCAATAGTTAATAAGTCCTTAAAACGGTTGACAACTTCTTTAAACCATTGATGAATCCCTTGGATTCGTAAGATGAACCTGTAATGTTTATGAGAATACACACACCTTGTATAATGAAATATGATTGTAAACGATTGTTTTGATCACGTGTTCCACCCCAAAACAGTTATAAAAACAGTAAAAGAGGGGCTAAAGTTCTCACCTGTCTGCAGTAGACTCTGAACTAAACAGTTAGCAAGTAGCAAACAGGACTTCTAATTGTTTCCTATAACATTGTAATCATACATAAGATATAGGATTTATAATTGTATAGACTTTGATTCATTGATTGACTTGTGTTCTCATGATTATGATTGTTGTGAAAACTTGAATGTTATGATTTGAATCTCTTGATTGATCATGGGTCCAAGAAACGATTGTGAAATGATTCTTTGTGCATAAATCTTATGCATAAATGATAAATGTTCAAGGATTTGATAACCATTGATTAATCATGACTTATGAAAAGATGATCCAATTGTTTTAAGTCTTGAGATTGTGATTTGATGCTATGATTAGTTTAAGTTGTACTTAAACCAACTAAGATCAAATTACAATTACTTTGCATTATGACCAACAAAGAGGTCCTACGCCCATGAAAGTCATTATGGACTTAGACAAAGGCCATGAGCCATTTAAAATGATAATGATCCAATTGAAGGTGATGTTGGGCCTATTGCATGTGACGTTGGCCCAACAACTTGTATGTAGGCCTCATAACGCGCTCAAGCTAATATCGAGCTAATTTATATCATAATGAGTCGTATGGGCTTGGATTGGGCCTAAGGATTTGAGTTGGGCTAAGAAATGCTTAAGTAGGCCATTAAGGTTCCAAAGTGACATTGGGCCAATTAAAGATCTTAATGGGCCAAACCATCTCAATTGTGTTTGAATTAAGTTCATGGGCCAAATTGCTAGTGGAGTTGGGCCTTGTATCATTGAGTTGGGCCGATTGGGTTTGGGCTGCCACCTTAGGCAGCGAACCTCTTGAGGTTTCAGCCCAAGGTTCGGCCTTTATAACTGAATGGTTCGTTCAAAATGAGTGGTTCAAGGGTTCGTGGTCAATAAGCTTCGCAGGAGGCTTGAACAGGCTTCGGCTAAGGTGTGAGGGTTCGCAGCTAATGTGGATCGACCCAGGGTTCGTCTGATATGATGGTGGGTCTGCATGGTTCGCTGCATGACAGAAGGCTTGGCAGCTGAATGGTTCGGTTGGCATCAACTGGTTCGCAAGGGTTCGACTAGAATGGTTCGTAGGCTTGCTGTGTTCACGAGGGTTCGTTGCACATTCACTAGTTCGGTGAAGACTAGGGTTCGTGGCAACAGAAAAGGTTCGCCAATCAAGCCAGGGTTCGCCTAGGATGTCTGATCGAAGGAAGGTTCGTCTGAAAAAGCTGATGATGGTTCGTGAGCTGGTTGGTTCGGCAAGGGCTCGCCATAACTCAAAAGCTTCGGCCGCAGCATTAGGGTTCGGCCGTGAGTCCCCTTGAACGAACCTGTACCTGCATCATCATCATCATCGCATACCATCCTTTCCAGTCCACTAGCTACGCTGATCTAATATCCAGGAGGGTTGTTATAGCTTCGAAACTGAAAAGGAGAGTGCTAGGACCGGCTATGTGTCGGGTTTCAACATAAACTCATGAAAACCCTAATTTCCAGATTTTTCAAGCCTCATTACCTCACGATTTGTTGGTTGAATCTGCGAAAATCCTGTACTTTCTGATAGAGAATGTTGAGGGCTTGGCATGGACACCAAGAACACCAAAATCCGTTGAGAAACGAAGAAGATACGAACGTTTAAAGTGGTGAATTTTTAGAGAGAGGTGGGAGACGAAAATTTAGAGAGAGAAAGGGTTGTTGGTTGCATTTATGAGGAAACAAGCTTTGTTCAAGGCTTTTATAGCCCGTATGGTATTCGGGTCCGTTTCGGTCGCTCGGTTCGCGTTTCCGGAACGTAACGCGTATTTTACGCGGTTTTAATAAAAAAAAAGTTGTTAAACTCAAATAAATGATGAGTTTCAAAATTGTAAAAATATAAAATAATTAATATAATTATTTTTACTCTTCGTGTGTTGTCGGATCGTTAAACATTCACAATTACGTGTATACCCGCAATCGCGTACGTTTTTCGATCGTATTAAAATATTTAAAGTCGTTTAATCATAATTATAAGTTCAACATTCGTATCATTATGGATCGTCACCCATAACTATACTCAGTCTCGCTTACGTATTACGATTCTTGTTGAATTAATTGTCATAATATTCGTCTTGACACTACGCACCAACACTATCCTGTTACACCGAACGCAGTATATATATTGGGCTCACTCTCGCTGCCCACCACTGTTTCGATGTAACACAATACTGTTCTTGCCTAGTGAACTCGACTGTAAATAAATAATACATACTTGTTAAATGATAAAGATTCTAACACACAAGCACATAATGACACATGATTCACATTGACTGACTGAACATGGATACACACTGTTCTAACACTGTTCACTACTACATGACTAAATGTACAAATGTTACAGTCTCCCCTAGTTAAGGGAATTTCGTCCCGAAATTAACTAGCCGAAGATACTGTAAAAAGATGAGGGTACTTAAGCTTCATCTGGTCTTCACGTTCCCAGGTGAACTCAGCACCGCGTTTGCCCTCCCATCGCACTTTCACGATCGGGATACGGCTGCGTTTAAGTTTCTTGACCCCATGATCCATGATCTCAACTGGACGTTCAATGAATTGCATGTTGTTCTGAATCTGTATGTCTTCCAGTGGAATCTGAACATCATGATCCGCTAAGCATTTCTTAAGATTTGATACATGAAAAGTATCATGAACATTGCTTAGCTCCACTGGAAGTTTGAGTTTGTAGGCTACGGGACCAATCCGTTCCAGGATCTCAAAAGGTCCAACGTACCTTGGTGCAAGTTTCCCTTTCTTCTCGAATCGGACAACGCCTTTCCAGGGAGAAACTTTGAGTAAGACTCGGTCACCGACTTGAAACTCAAGCGGTTTCCGACGTCGATCAGCATAACTCTTCTGCCGATCTCGTGCGGCCTTAAGCCGTGACTGAATGATTGTGATCTTGTCTGATGTTTCCTGAATGAGTTCTGGTCCTACGACCTGTGAGTCACCAATCTCGGTCCAACAGACGGGTGATCGGCCCTTTCTACCATATAGAGCTTCGAATGGTGCACATTGAATGCTCGTATGATAGCTATTGTTATATGAAAACTCAATGAGTGGGAGATGAGTGTCCCAACTTCCACCGAAGTCAATGACACAAGAACGAAGCATGTCTTCAAGTGTTTGGATAGTCCTTTCGCTTTGACCATCGGTTTGGGGATGGTACGCCGTGCTAAGATTAACACGCGTTCCCAAAGCCGTTTGCAATGATTGCCAAAAACGAGAAGTGAAGCGACTATCACGATCAGAAATGATTGATGTTGGTGTACCATGACGTGCAATGATTTCGTTGATGTACAATGTGGATAACTTCTCCATCTTGTAATCCTCTCGGATTGGGAGAAAATGAGCAGATTTGGTGAGTCGATCAACGATCACCCAAATCGAATCGAAACCTCGTGGAGTTCTCGGCAACTTGGTTATGAAATCCATGGAAATTTGCTCCCATTTCCATTGAGGAATTTCAGGTTGCTGCAGAAGTCCCGAAGGTTTTTGATGTTCTGCTTTGACCTTTGAACATGTAAGACATTTTCCCACATACAGTGCTATGTCTTTCTTCATTCCCGGCCACCAGTAAGATGTCCTCAAGTCCTGATACATCTTGTCGGCTCCAGGATGAATTGAGTATCGCGACTTATGGGCCTCATCACAGATGAGCGTGCGCAATTCTTCAGACTTTGGAATCCAAATGCGGCCATTGAGATATAACAACCCATCAGATCGAGGTTCTAGTTTCTTCTCAATGCCACAATCCAAGTCTGTCTTGAGTTGATTGTCTGTTACTACTTGTTGTTGTGCAATACGAATCAAGTCTTTCAAGTTTGGCTGTGTGTTGATCTCCATGGCTCTTACACGAATTGGCTTGACTGGTTCCTTGCGACTAAGAGCATCCGCCACCACATTGGCTTTACCCGGATGGTAACGAATCTCACAGTCGTAATCAGTTAGAAGCTCAACCCAACGCCGTTGTCTCATGTTGAGTTCTTTCTGATTGAGAATGTGTTGTAGGCTCTTGTGGTCTGTATAGATGACACATTTAGTACCATAAAGGTAGTGTCTCCAAATTTTCAATGCAAAGACCACAGCTCCTAACTCAAGGTCATGAGTAGTGTAATTCTTCTCGTGAACCTTAAGTTGTCTTGAAGCATAAGCAATGACCTTGTCCCGTTGCATAAGTACACAACCGAGACCAAGGTTTGAAGCATCACAGTAGACAATGAAGTCATCACTGCCTTCTGGAAGACTAAAAATAGGGGAGTTGCATAACTTCTGTTTAAGAAGTTGAAATGCATCTTCCTGTTTCTGTCCCCATATAAACGCTTGACTTTTCTGAGTCAAAGTGGTAAGTGGCAAAGCTATCTTAGAGAAGTTTGCAATGAATCTTCTGTAATAACCTGCCAAACCCAGAAATGAGCGAATCTCTGTTGGAGTAGATGGGGTAGTCCAGTTCTTAATCGCCTCAATCTTCGCCGGATCTACATGTATCCCATCTTTGTTTATGACATGTCCTAAGAAGTGAACTTCCTTTAGCCAAAATTCACACTTTGAGAATTTAGCATAGAGTTGTTCAGCTCTTAGTAACTCTAAGACTTTCCTCAAATGATCCTCGTGCTCTTGTTCCGACTTGGAATAAATCAGTATATCATCAATAAAGACAATAACAAACTGATCCAAGTAAGGTCTGCAGACTCGATTCATCAAGTCCATGAACACTGCGGGTGCATTGGTCAGCCCAAATGGCATGACCACGAACTCATAGTGTCCATATCGAGTCCTAAATGCCGTCTTTGGTATATCCTCATCATTTACTCTTAACTGATGATACCCGGATCGCAAATCAATCTTAGAGAAACAAGTTGCTCCCTGTAATTGATCAAACAGATCATCGATCCTGGGCAGAGGATATCTATTCTTGATTGTCAACTTGTTCAGCTCACGATAGTCGATGCACATACGAAATGAACCGTCTTTCTTTTTGACAAAGAGAACCGGAGCTCCCCACGGAGAGAAACTCGGTCTGATGAAACCTTTGTCTAAAAGTTCTTGAAGCTGACTAGACAGTTCTTGCATCTCAGACGGTGCCAAACGATACGGTGACTTCACCACTGGGTTTGCTCCAGGGACGAGATCAATTCTAAACTCCACTTGTCGGACTGGTGGTAGTCCAGGCAAGTCTTCTGGAAATACGTCTGGATAATCTTTGATAACTGGAACATCTCCAACTGCTTTTTTTTCAGGTTTCTTTTCCACCACGTGAGCTAGGAAAGCATAATATTTCTTCTTCAAGTACTTCCTCGCCTTGATGCACGATACAATCTTCAATCCGCGGCATGGTTTCTCGCCGTAGACTATCATCGTTTCGCCGGACGGTAAGGGGATTCGGATAAGTTTCTCCGAGCATACGATTTCAGCATTGTTTTTGGATAACCAATCCATTCCTACTACAACTTCGAAGCTTCCGAGAGTCATAGGAATGAGATCGATGGAAAAGAGATGGTCATTTAATCTTAGCTCACAAGCATGAATTATGGAATCTACAACTATGGTCTTACCATTCGCTACTTCTACAGTATAGGGAGCAGTAAGTGTGGATAGTTGCATATTAAGCAAAGAAGCAGTATGAGTAGAGATAAAACTTTTATCAGCACCAGTATCGAATATGATAGAAACATAGTGATCATTGATAACAAATGTACCCGTGATGACTGCCGGCTCTTCACGTGCCTCAGCAGTTCCAATAACAAAAGCACGAGCAGCAGCAGTGGTGTTGTTGAGTTTTGGACACTGGTTTCTGAAGTGTCCCTCTGCCCCACAATTATAACAGGCCCTTCCACCTGTAGCAGCAGTGGTAGTGGTAGCAGTTGTTGCAACAGCAAGATGAGCAGCTCGGCATGTAGCTGCAAAGTGTCCCATACGCCCACATTTGAGACACTTCTTGCATGGAGTGTTGGGCAGATGATGATACTGGCATTTGGTGCAAAGTGGAAATGTGCCAGTATAAGACTTTCTGGCGTTAGCAGGTTGTGGCATAGCATTGATAGGTGTGGCATGAGTAGGTGCAGCCGCAGTCAACGCTGCAAAGTTCTTGATTGTCTTTTGTTTCTTCTTCTTGTGATGGTGCTGTTCAGGCTTCTTGCCTTCTTCAATCTGTGCTCTCTTGAATCCCTTTCAGGTGAGCACTCCAGACTTCACATACTCTTCAGTAAGAGTAGCACCAAGTTGAATGGCTGCTTCCAGAGTAGTGGGGTTGTTCCCCATAACAGTTCCTCTGACAACCAAAGGCAACCCTTCAATGTATTTCTCTATCCTGCGGGATAGAGGAGTAACCAAATGGGGCACCAGAATGCACAACTCATGGAACCGAGTTGTATACTTTGCGTTCTCTCCACTATCTTGCACCAGATTCCACATCTCCACCTCCAGTTTCTTCAGTTCATGACGTGGACAAAACTTTTCCACAAGTAAGTTCTTGAATCCGTCCCATGGTAAAGCTAGAGCAACTTCACGTCCTCTGGTGTTCTTCTCAGAATTCCACCAGGTGAGTGCGCCCTTATGAAAAGCGCTTGAGGCCATCTTGACCTTCAGATTTTCAGGGCATCCAGTGAAGTCGAGAATGTCTTCGATACTTTCCAGCCATTGCAGTAGGCCGGTAGCTCCTTCAGTACCGGAGTACTTAGGAGGCTTAGCATCGTTGAACTGCTTGAATGTGAAGTTAGCAGTTCCAGTAGTTGTAGCATTTGAGTTATGTGCTGAATCACTAGTACTTCCCCGAAGATTCTGGGTAATATCAGTGACCATACCAGGGATTACTTCCCTCATATGAACAGCAATAGCTCGAGCAATCTTGTTGATTTCATCGTCGTTGCCACTTGTTGAACCCCCTCCGTTAGGATCACGTCGGGGAGGCATTCTACGAATAGAAGCCACAAGCGGGTCAGTAATGAGGAAGGATACAATTGAATTTTCATGATAAGGTCAGTAATATATCCATACTACTAGTATTATCATTCAATTGTAATATGATCCAGTACACGTATAAGTTATCAACTTATTTGCATACTTATCATGTGAATATGTACGATGTCCCATGATCTCTCCACCAAACCTACACACTGACACTTTCCCGATATACCGAAAATAGTTTATATATAGGGCTCACTCTCGCTGCCCACCACCATTTCGATATACCACGGTCATGCCCTTGCTAGCATTTGGCAACACGTTTGTATTGATTTCCAAGTGTGTTCCATTGATTAAGAATCCCATGATCTTTGATCAACTTGAACTATGATTGATTCCATGATTGAACTATGATTATGTTATGCGTGCACCTACTAACAGTTGTTAACATGTAGAACTAAATCACACGTGTGTTCTACACTTTCCTGTTAACCTATGTCAGTAAGTACTAATGATGTAATCACTTAAGAATTTCACTTAAGGTTTACATTGAAAATGTTCACAACTTGATTGATTCACCATGATGTTTGGTTCATCCAAGTTTGAATTGCACTATGATTTGATTCACCAATGATTGTTTCCCAAATGTTTGTATCCCATGTGTCCAGTTGATCCCGAATCCTCACTCCAAATACAAACGCCGGATTCCCCCTAACATACTGAAATAAGCTTATATATAGGGTAAGCTCTCACCGACCCACCACTTACCTCAACACATCAGCGTTAATCCGTCGTCTATATTTGGGGCTAAGATTCCAACTGTTGATTGATTATGATTGTTTCATGATTGCCTCTTGTTCTGTGACTATGATAATGATTATGTAAACCATGGTTCTTAATTTACTCGAAATTAAAACCTTAGGTTTTAGCATGTGTGTCCTAGGTTAATTAACCTAGGTTCTCAATACCTACAGCATCGAGTATAATGATCTCTTGTGAGAACTTCAACTAAAGAATACTGTTACACAGATTCTAAGTTATAAAGTTCCTATGATAATGAACACCTGATAATGATAACAATGATAACAATGACAAGGATTTCAAATCAGGATTCTAAATTAATAGATCTTGACATTTGAATTCCTATAATGAATATGACAAGGATTTCAAATCAAGCCTCTAAATTAATAGATCTTGACATTTGAATTCCTATAATGAATATGACAAGGACTTTAGATCAAAGATATCAATCTTTGTCTCTAAATCCTATAATGAATATGACAAGAAATTCATATCAAAGATACTGAAAATACAGATCTTTGCCTCCGAATTTCTATAATGATCTCTGTGTGAGAATTTCAGATCAAGGATACTAAGAATACAGATCCTTGCCTCTGAAATCCTTAAATGCATATGTGTGAGAATTTAATCCGGTTTCTAAAATTATAGAATTCCGGTTCAAATTCTTTGACTCGATATCTAATCTTAGAAAAATGTCCCTAAGATCTTTCAAGCTTATTGTAGACTTAATGCTCACTTAAGTTACTTAGATCCTAAGTATCCTCAAGCCTATAGCACTTAGTCCTATTGGGTAGCTTAGGTTATAGTCTAGGTCATTAAACATTGGGTTTTTCCTAGTTCTCTACAACCTTGGCTCTGATACCAACCTGTCACACCCCTGCGCCGCGTGCGGAATCCACGACGCGGTGACGTATGAACAGTTGAATCATGCACAAGTATTGAATAAGAACAACCACAATGGATTACTACACTTCATAATGTTTAGACAGTTGTTTAGTTACAGACAATCTTTCTACCAAAAGAAAGACAACTACAGACCCAAAATATAGTTTACAAAATAAGACTTCAAACAAGACAAGTAAACAATTAGGATTTAGTGTGTTTCTAATCCATCCTAGCATGTTTCTTCATCTTGTTCTAACTTAGAGTGGTCTCCTTAGTTGTCCCTGAGAATGTCTTAAACCTGATTTCCTGAAACACGTGAAAAGTAACTGTCAACTACAGACGTAGTTGGTGAGAACAATAGGTTTAAACATTTGTAAACATGAGTATATGATATAAGGCATAGGTAAGTTAAAGCATCATAAGATTCACACGGATGAGCTGCAACCCAAACTAACATCAAGTAAGAAAATGAGTGTAAACAGTCCAATCACTGTTCACACGAAAGCCAACATATAACATCAAGTCCCAAAACACGTTTGGAGTTAGATAATACATCAGCAGTTTTGATAACCATATGACACCAGACCTGCAGTTGGCTTTTAAAAGCAAATTTAAAAGCCAACTCCATCCTGGATAAGAAAACCATGACACCAGACCTACAGTTAGCTTTTAAAACAAATTTAAAAGCTAACTCCATCCTGGATAAGAAACAATGTGTCCGCTTTCCCTTGTTGTGATCACCCAGTACTAACGCTAATGAATATGATACTTGATGCTTTTACAAGTTTGTTTACAACAATAGACACCATGTTTTCTGAATCTTACTTTAACCGGATGTGTTAATGCCTTATTTGATAACATGAATTGAAAACCTGGGTTTAATTCCACGAATTAAATCCTTTGTTTTGAATACCATGAAATGAACCACTTGATTTGAATACCATGATGTGAACCACTTGATTTGAATACCATGATGTGAACCACTAGATTTGGAATACCATGTTTTGAACCACTTGATTTGAATACCATGTTGTGAACCACTTGTTTTGAATACCATGATGTGATGACCTTGTGTAACAACAAGGTTTATAGCAAAAGAGTTTATAAAATCATTCATTTAAAAGTGTTGATCCTTTATAAGAACATTTGAGTAAATCTGTTATAACCCATTCCCAAAAGTCTTTATAAAATCCTTTTTAGTAAAAAGATTCCAATAGTTAATAAGTCCTTAAAACGGTTGACAATTTCTTTAAACCATTGATGAATCCCTTGGATTCGTAAGATGAACCTGTAATGTTTATGAGAATACACACACCTTGTATAATGAAATATGATTGTAAACGATTGTTTTGATCACGTGTTCCACCCCAAAACAGTTATAAAAACAGTAAAAGAGGGGCTAAAGTTCTCACCTGTCTGCAGTAGACTCTGAACTAAACAGTTAGCAAGTAGCAAACAGGACTTCTAATTGTTTCCTATAACATTGTAATCATACATAAGATATAGGATTTATAATTGTATAGACTTTGATTCATTGATTGACTTGTGTTCTCATGATTATGATTGTTGTGAAAACTTGAATGTTATGATTTGAATCTCTTGATTGATCATGGGTCCAAGAAACGATTGTGAAATGATTCTTTGTGCATAAATCTTATGCATAAATGATAAATGTTCAAGGATTTGATAACCATTGATTAATCATGACTTATGAAAAGATGATCCAATTGTTTTAAGTCTTGAGATTGTGATTTGATGCTATGATTAGTTTAAGTTGTACTTAAACCAACTAAGATCAAATTACAATTACTTTGCATTATGACCAACAAAGAGGTCCTACGCCCATGAAAGTCATTATGGACTTAGACAAAGGCCATGAGCCATTTAAATGATAATGATCCAATTGAAGGTGATGTTGGGCCTATTGCATGTGACGTTGGCCCAACAACTTGTATGTAGGCCTCATAACGCGCTCAAGCTAATATCGAGCTAATTTATATCATAATGAGTCGTATGGGCTTGGATTGGGCCTAAGGATTTGAGTTGGGCTAAGAAATGCTTAAGTAGGCCATTAAGGTTCCAAAGTGACATTGGGCCAATTAAAGATCTTAATGGGCCAAACCATCTCAATTGTGTTTGAATTAAGTTCATGGGCCAAATTGCTAATGGAGTTGGGCCTTGTATCATTGAGTTGGGCCGATTGGGTTTGGGCTGCCACCTTAGGCAGCGAACCTCTTGAGGTTTCAGCCCAAGGTTCGGCCTTTATAACTGAATGGTTCGTTCAAAATGAGTGGTCCAAGGGTTCGTGGTCAATAAGCTTCGCAGGAGGCTTGAACAGGCTTCGGCTAAGGTGTGAGGGTTCGCAGCTAATGTGGATCGACCCAGGGTTCGTCTGATATGATGGTGGGTCTGCATGGTTCGCTGCATGACAGAAGGCTCGGCAGCTGAATGGTTCGGTTGGCATCAACTGGTTCGCAAGGGTTCGACTAGAATGGTTCGTAGGCTTGCTGTGTTCACGAGGGTTCGTTGCACATTCACTAGTTCGGTGAAGACTAGGGTTCGTGGCAACAGAAAAGGTTCGCCAATCAAGCCAGGGTTCGCCTAGGATGTCTGATCGAAGGAAGGTTCGTCTGAAAAAGCTGATGATGGTTCGTGAGCTGGTTGGTTCGGCAAGGGCTCGCCATAACTCAAAAGCTTCGGCCGCAGCATTAGGGTTCGGCCGTGAGTCCCCTTGAACGAACCTGTACCTGCATCATCATCATCATCGCATACCATCCTTTCCAGTCCACTAGCTACGCTGATCTAATATCCAGGAGGGTTGTTATAGCTTCGAAACTGAAAAGGAGAGTGCTAGGACCGGCTATGTGTCGGGTTTCAACATAAACTCATGAAAACCCTAATTTCCAGATTTTTCAAGCCTCATTACCTCACGATTTGTTGGTTGAATCTGCGAAAATCTTGTACTTTCTGATAGAGAATGTTGAGGGCTTCGCGTGGACACCAAGAACACCAAAATCCGTTGAGAAACGAAGAAGATACGAACGTTTAAAGTGGTGAATTTTTAGAGAGAGGTGGGAGACGAAAATTTAGAGAGAGAAAGGGTTGTTTGTTGCATTTATGAGGAAACAAGCTTTGTTCAAGGCTTTTATAGCCCGTATGGTATTCGGGTCCATTTCGGTCGCTCGGTTCGCGTTTCCGGAACGTAACGCGTATTTTACGCGGTTTTAATAAAAAAAAAAGTTGTTAAACTCAAATAAATGATGAGTTTCAAAATTGTAAAAATATAAAATAATTAATATAATTATTTTTACTCTTCGTGTGTTGTCGGATCGTTAAACATTCACAATTACGTGTATACCCGCAATCGTGTACGTTTTTCGATCGTATTAAAATATTTAAAGTCGTTTAATCATAATTATAAGTTCAACATTCGTATCATTATGGATCGTCACCCATAACTATACTCAGTCTCGCTTACGTATTACGATTCTTGTTGAATTAATTGTCATAATATTCGTCTTGACACTACGCACCAACACTATCCTGTTACACCGAACGCAGTATATATATAGGGCTCACTCTCGCTGCCCATCACTGTTTCGATGTAACACAATACTGTTCTTGCCTAGTGAACTCGACTGTAAATAAATAATACATACTTGTTAAATGATAAAGATTCTAACACACAAGCACATAATGACACATGATTCACATTGACTGACTGAACATGGATACACACTGTTCTAACACTGTTCACTACTACATGACTAAATGTACAAATGTTACATCGAACTCATTTGATATTTAGAATGCATAAGTGATTCAAAATCTTTGCGAAGTTTAGAATTTGTGGAACCAAAAATTATGTCATCTACATAAATCTGAACTAGCAGGTGATCTTTTCCTTCTTTCTTTAAAAACAACGTCTTGTCTATTTGTCCTTTCTTGAAAATTATTCTTTTGCAAGTAATTGGACAGTGTCTCATACCATGCTCTAGGCGCCTGATGAAGCCCATAAAGAACTTTATCTAGCTTGAAAACCCTATAAGGAAAATTAGGATCCTCAAACCCTGGAGGATGAGACACATAGACTTCCTCATGTAGATTTCCATAAAAAATGTTGACTTTACATCCATCTGATATACTATAAAATCTTGGATGCAGCATATGCCAGAAAGATTCTTATTGCTTCAATTCTTTCTACTGGAGCAAATACATCATCATAGTCTATGCCTTCTTCTAGAGTATATCCCTGTGCCACAAGACGAGCTTTATTCTTGATTATTATTCCTCTATCATCCTTTTTATTTCTGAAAACCCAACGAGTACCAATGGGATACATTACATTTGGAATATCAACCAATTTCGATACTTCTTGTTTTCTGAATTGTTGTAGCTCTTCTTGCATTGCTTCTACCCAACTTGCATCTGTAAGTGCTTCCTTTATATTCTTTGGTTCTATTTGACAAAGGAAGCAAGAATAAAGACAAATATTTGATTCATGAGATATGCTTCTTGTTGTTCTTTGATTCAGATCACCAATTATATTTGATGAAGGATGATCCTTTTCTATTATTCCTATGATTGGAATGGGATCAACTGGAATCAAAGATTCTAAATTTGTTTGAATTTGTATTTCTTCATTTGAATCATTTGACACAGGAGTAGTTATATCAACATTATGAATTGGAGAAGATGCAACATTATTTTCAACAGTATATTCTACCAAAACATCTTCACTATCTGATGCAGACTAAAATTGCTTTCCAGGATCCTCATTTATAGGATGTGGACTGTTTTCATTTGAACTTTGATTTTGAGGTCCCTGAGATGGAGATGTAGTGTATTGGGGAGGATCAACTAGATGAACTCCCATAGGTTTGGGGTTCAGGCCAAGATCACTACCAAAATTTGATATATCTCCTGTAGCAGTATTTTCATTTGAAACTTGATCTTCAAACATGGTTGGATTTAAAGACTTTGTGAGAGCATCTATATCAAATAACCAATCTGGACCAGAGCTATTTATAGGAAATGAATTTTCTTGAAATGTTACATTCAAGGATTCATCAACTATATTAGCTCTTCTATTAAACACTCTATATGCTTTTGATACGAAAGAGTTTCCTAAAAAAATACATCGTCTGCTTTTGGTGCAAACTTAGATAAACGATCTTTGGTATTTAATATAGAGCAAGGAATTACAAAGGCTTTAAAAAATCTAATGTATGCTTTTCTCTTAAAAATTAACTCATATGATGTTTTATTATGTTTTTTGACAATTCTTGTTCTGTTTTGCACATAACAAGCAGTGTTCACTACTTCAGCCCAAAATGTGATAGGATGTTTGGAATCTGTTAGCATAGATCGAGCAGCTTCAATTAGCGATATATTCTTGCGCTCAGCTTCACCATTTTGTTGGCGAGAACAAGCAGCAGAGAATTGTCTAGCAATTCCTTTCTTAGTGCAAAATGAATCAAAGATTTCATTTATGAATTCTGTACCTTTATCACTTCTAATGGTTTTAACTTTAAAAATTAATTGATTTTCAATCAATGTTATGTTATTAATAAGAGTTTCTGCAGTTTCACTCTTCTTAGCCAGAAAGAATACCCATGAAAATAGGGAATAATCCTCTATAATGACTAGACAATATTGTTTCTTTCCAATACTAAGAAGATTTTTTGGACCAAAAAGATCCATGTGAATCAACTGAAAAGGTTCACAAATTGAAGATGTTTTCTTTGATTTGAATGTCACTCTATGTTGTTTACCCTTCAAGCATGAATTATAGTGATCATGACATATAAATTCTTTTTGAGGAATGCCTATGACATGATCTACTTTAACCAACTTGTTCATGTTCTTGAAATCTGTATGACTAAGCCTTCTATGACAAAGTTGTGACATCCACTAGTGCCTTTGAAATTAAGCATGTTTCTTCAGTGGGGTCTACAGAACAGTTCATATCCATAAGATATACATGATGTTTTCTTGTAGTTCTCAACATGATCCATTCTTTAGGAATAACAAATCTTGGTTTTATTAAATGCATTCAGTGCTTGTAAAGTGTGTTGAGAATTTGTTATCACAGATTTGTGATACAATCAGCAAGTTATATTTCAATTCAGGAACATAGTTTACATTTTCAAAACTAAGTTTTCCATTTGTTACAGTTCCTATTCAAGTCACTTTTCCACCTTTATGATCACCTCCAAAAGCAACATTTAGACAATTTACACTTTTGAAATCAGACAACTGAGAACAATTTATTGTCATGTGCTGGGAACAACCACTATCAACATGCCATATCTTTCTTGGAATTTTGTTTTGTCCCTTCATGTCAAAGAAATTCAGTTAGAATTTTGTGGAAGTTTCAGAAGACACAATTACAAATTGTGATGTATGTGGGAATTTGGTTTTTCCTTTTATATTCATAACTGATGGTTCATTAAAAAATGTTACTTTCTTTGGAGATACATGTCTTGAATCAGATTGTTTAAAGGAGGTGTCATTGGATTTCTTCATCATACTTTGATTCTTTCTAAGATAGAAGTCATCATAGAATTCATCATCACTTTGCCTTAAATGTTTTCTCTTGTTAAAATTTTTAAATGATTTGATTGGATGATGAAATTCATTTTGGAACACTTTTGATTTTTGATGATGAAAAGATGGGGAAATCCAAGAGCTTCCTTTATAAAAGAATTTTCCAATCAAATTATGTACCTCGAATGTAGTCATTGTAGTATTCCTCAAATTTTGGGTTAAAAATTTGATTTGAAAATTTTCTTGGTTCAGTGAAATTTCTTGATTGTCTGAATTTAGGACTAACACTTCTTTCAGATCGAAAATTTGGTTTTACACTCTGAAATTTTGAATTTTGATTTTGTTGATTGATGTAACAATCACCAGTTGAGTGATTTGATTTTCCGCAAATTTTACATGAAATCTTTTGAAAATTTTGGCTTGAAGAATCATACATTTGACTTGAGGAATCATACATTAAGTCATCTTTAGCTACATCAAAACCAATGTTTTTGACATTTTACTTTTTCTTTCCTCTTCTGGTCTTTTTCTTTTTCTTTTCAATCTCACTCTCATAAAAGACTGAAGTATTTTCAATATATTGATGTGTTGATGTATTTCATTTATTTTGTTCAGATTTCTTTTTCAAAATTGAAACAGGTTGAAAGTTGAGTATTCTTCCATTTAAAAGTTTGGCAAAGGAATAGAAAGATTTCCTTTGACTTCATGAGAGACATCATAAGATAAAATTTCTAATAGATGTCCTGATGCAATTTTTGAAAAGTCTGTTTCTATAAATGTTTCAATATTTTGAGGCTTAACTTGATTTGCATTTGATTCTTTAATTTTCTTTTGTTCTTCTGAAATTATCTTATCACACATGACCTCTTCCAGGGATTTAGGCATAACTGTATAGTTATTAATAAAAGGAGGAGGATATCCTAAACCTGCTGTGACTTTATTTTGAATCTGATTGTCCAGACTATTTTGGAGAACTTTGGATGAAGATTCATATTTTTGGATTTTAAATTCATTTAGTGAGATATCATTCTTAGCTTGTGTTAGTTTAGCAAGAAGATCGTCTACTTGAACTAAAAGTTTAGCATTCTCAACTTTCAGTTTCTCAATGTCTACATTTTGTGCCTTTACTTTCTTCTCACTTATTTGATATTCTTTGATTAATTAAGCATATTTAACCTTATCAATTAAATCCTTGTTATGACCTCTATAACCTTGAACAATTTCTTTGCATTTTTCAGAACTAACATTTTCAAGTATCTCTTGAGGCATTTCTGTCAAGTCAGCCATCAAAGCAAAATTTGTGTGCTGAACATCCTCTGCATATGAACTCCAATCGAAATGTTCATCCTGTTGAGATGCTAGAGCAGTTGATGGAGAAGTTCTAGCTTTTTCTTGATTTTGATTTCCAAACTGGTTTTGATTTTGACTTCTTCTGTCATTCAAATTTTCATTTCTTTGAAAACTTTGCATTGTTGGTTTTGAGTTTTGATTATTTGAAGATGAAAATCTTTGATTTGTAGAATATTGTCTTGATGAGCCAGGCACATTACATTCTTTTGAGAAATGTCCATATAAATTGCAATTGTAACATCTAACTTTTGATTTGTCAAAACCTACTCTTGAATCTTTGTTAAAATACATGTGACCTCTATTTTTTAAGGATCTTTTGTTCCTAATAGCAACCATAGTAGTTGGCCATTTAAGATCCATTTCGTGAAGATCTTCTGGATCAAGTTCATCAAGACTCCAATCTACTTCAGATAGGTTTCCACTCAAATATTCTTGATATGTAGATAGAAAACAACAAAAAATGCTTTTTGGTCAGCATATTTTACTTTCAAGGTAATATCATCGCCATCTGACAAATCTGTTCTTTTCTTTTGATTATATCCTTTTGACTTGTTTCCAGAATTTCCCTTTTTAGCATTTGAATGAGCAGGTGAGAGGTGATTAAGCCAAATTCATGAGTCTCAATTTCCTCAGATTGATATTTCGACTTGTCTTTTCTCATTTCTTTCAATTCAGTACTTCCTTCAAACATAACACCAAGAGCATCCCACAAAGATTTTGCGATTTCAAATTCTTGAACACACATCAGAATTTCAATAGGTAGACCCATTGTAACAGAACTGTAAGCTTTAATGTCTAGTCTGATTTTTCTTCTGTCTTCTTCATCAGTAACATATTTCAAATCAACAGGTCTACTATGATAGTCATCAACTGACAGATTAACATGTGCAAAAGGTCCTTTAGCTATTGAGTTCCACAGTTCTGGTTCACTGTAGCACAAGAATTTTTAAATCTTCGCTTCCAGTGTTTGTAACTGCAGCATTCTTAAGCACAGGAAGTTTTATTCTAGACCCATTTTCTTGATTACTAGCATGAGCATTAGAATCCATCATTGATTTCAGGGTTTTTGATGATACAATGCAAGAACAGGGTTTTCAAGTCAGGAAAGAAGAGTGTCTTGAATTTATCAAAATTACTAAGAAACTTATGGTCGATCAATCATTATGATGATCTAAACTAAGATTCTATTGAAACGTTTGATAATTTCCTAGATCTGAAGAAACACACACAAACACCAAGAACACACAGTGAATGATTTGATTCATAAATTTGTATTAGTCGTATAAAAACACCTGAATGATTACTTCTAATGATCAGGAGCACAAGGCCCTGATACTAATTGTCAGGATTGGAAAACTTTAGGACAATAACAAATGAGGGTTTTCTGAATACTGATTGGCGGAAACAAACAGATTCATTAATTGATACAAATATTGATTAACTAAACAATAACTCAAATATAATATTCATTCTTCATTAATCATCAATCAATTTACAAAGAAGCTTGGATCGGGAAACATTATTCCGATCACATAGCATCTCTAGTTTCTCTCTCTAGAACTTTCTCTCACTAGTTGATAGTGTGTGTCTGTGAGTTTTCACAGAGTTGCCCTAATTCTATTACATCACTTTCTATATATAGAGAATTGGGGCCTATGAAAACATTTCAATCAGTGCCTAGAATAAAATGTAATAAATAAAAGGGCTAAGTTGTCAAAATGATCTAGTCAGCATGTTAGGTGTCCTTCCTTGTCAGCAACAGCTGCACTCTTTATCAGCATCAGCAACTTCTTTGTCAGCGTCAGCAGATTGAAGACAGAAAATTATCAAGTCATGAAAGCACAGTGAAAATTTGCGAATAACAATTTGATTGTTCGCAAAGTTCAGAAGTTCACCTAGTCTTGGATTTGTTCACAAAAGCTTCAACTCTGGCAATCAGTTGTTCTAGTAGGTCCTAACTTCTATTAGATATCTTTTCATCAAATCTGCAAGCTAAACAAATTTATGGTTAGAAAGTTCAGAGATAATCTGAGTGTGCACAAGTTGAGCATTCGTAAATGTTCCAACTCTGCAACACTTTTTCATTCGCAAATGATCTAAGTGTGCATAAGTTGAACATTCGTAAATGTTCTATCTGTGAAACAGTTGTTCATTTGCAAATGAACTGAGTGTGCACAAGTTGAACATTCATAAATGTTCTTACTGTGCAACACTTGTTCATTCTCAAATGATCTGAGTGTGCACAAGTTGAACATTCGTTAATGTTCTAGCTATGCAACACTTATTCATTCGCAGATGATCTGAGTGTGGACAAGTTGAACATTCGTAAATGTTTAAATTAACTGCGCAACACTTGTTCATTCGCAAATGATCTGAGTGTGCACAAGTTGATCATTGGTAATTGTTCTAATGGTGCAACACTTGTTCATTCGCAAATGATATAAGTGTACATAAGCTGAGCATTCGTAAATGTTCTAACTATGCAACACTTTCATTCGCAAATGATCTGAGTGTGCACAAGTTTAACATTCGTAAATTTTCCAACTGTGCAACACTTATTCACGAATGTTGCATTATCACAAAGCGTTACCTGTGAAGAACATTATCATCTGTAGATATTGTTAATATGTGTTATCAGTGCAATATGTCCACCTGTTCTTTCATAAGATTATAAATATGTCAGTACTTAATAATGAGTGATTTTGACAAACCTTAAACTTTTTTTGATTTTATTTTAAACTAATTTTGGACGTAGCATCTATCCTTGAAAATACCCAACAACAATGTTTTAAATTCCGATGCATATTTATGAAAGTTTTTAGTTTAACAGCTATGTGTTATGATGAAAACCAACCTCGATGAGGTACCCGGGATCTGGGCTTCACACTCGACGAAGGCCAACATGGTATGCTTAAACTTGAATCTCTTTATAAGCTCAAGATTCGTATGCTCCGAACAGACAATGGGACGGAGTTCAAGAGCCACAACATGGAGAACTTTTGTAATGCATGAGGCATTGTTCAACAATTTAGTGCTCCATATGTCCCTCAAATGAACGGTGTTGCTGAGCAGAAGAACAAAACTTTGATTGAGGCTGCTAGGACGATGCTTGCTGATTTATCCCTTCAAGTTCAGTTCTGGAATGAAGCTGTAGCAAATGCTTTCTACACACTGAACCGGGTATTGATAGTGAAGAGACATGGGAAGACTTACTTTGAACTGCTCCACAACAGAAAGCCAAATCTTGAGTATCTTGAACCTTTTGGTTCACCGTGCACGATGCTTAAGAAACACGAGCAGGGCAAGTTCAATGAGAAGGTGGAAGAAGGGTACTTTCTTGGGTACAACACTCCAAATAAAAGGGTCTACAACATATCAACTCAGAATGTAGAGGAGTGGTACCATGTTGATGTTCAGAGACACACTATGCCCCCACCTAGAAAAGGTCTAGACTGGATGTTTGACTATTCAGACCTTTTTGACTCATTCAATATACCTCCCATGTACTCAGATGATGATGTTGCTGTTCAAATGATGTATGATGCACAAAATGCACCTAATGAATCAGTGCAACCTTCATCAGCTTCAATTCCCACAGTACAGATAAATGATGACAGCTCAGACACAGATGAAAACCCAGTTCCACCAGCTGCCCCCGAACCAAATGTTGACAATCTTGTACCGGGACTTGAGGACTTTAATCTGAACAATCTTGATCTATAGGTTAAGGTTCCAGCTCATCCTCAAGAGAACATTATTGGAAGTCCTCTTGACAAGGTTAAGACAAGAAATCAACTATCTTCAGGAGGCCTTGCTGATATTCTTTACTTTGCTGATGTAAACTACTGTGCCCATTCTTGCTTCATCTCTCAAGTTGAACCACGCACAGTCACCGAGCATTGAGAGAAGAATCATGGGTTGATGCCATGCAAGAAGAACTCATGCAATTCAGGAAATTTGGTGTTTGGCAACTTGTTGACAAACCGAAAGGAGCAAAAGTTATAGGCACCAGATGGGTTCTTCGTTGCAAGAGAGATGATCACGGGATCATTGTGCGAAACAAGGGATGTCTGGTGGTTCAAGGATTCAGATAGATTGAAGGATTGGACTATAATGAAGTGTTTGCACCGGTTGCTCGACTTGAAGCAATCCGTATTTTTTTGGCATATGCATCCTTCAAGAAATTTAAAGTCTATCAAATGGATGTCAAGAGTGCGTTCCTTCACGGTGTGATCAGTGAAACAATGTATGTTAGTCATCCTCCCGGGTTTGAAGATCCATTGCATCGTGACCAAGTCTACAAACTAGACAAGACTTTATATGGATTGCATTAAGCACCGCGAGCATGGTACGAGACACTATCTACTCACCTTCTGAACAACGGGTTCAGAAGAGGTGTCATTGACTGCACACTGTTTATTCGAGAGAAGGATGGTGATTTACTCTTGCTGCAAGTTTATGTGGACGATATCATTTTCGGTTCAACCAATGATAGTTTGTGCAAGGAATTCGAGAAGGTCATAAAAGACAAGTTTGAAATGAGCTCAATCGGGGAAATGAAATTTTTTCTCGGGTTGCAGGTGGATCAATCTGAGGTAGGAATTTTTATTCATCAGACTAAATACGTTGGAGACATACTGAACTAGTTCAGTATGTCAGATGTAAAGCCTGCTGGTACCCCTCTGGCTGTTAATCACGGGATTACAGCAGACGAAAAGGGGGGAATTAATCGATGCCACTCTGTACCGAGGAATGATTGGGTCTCTGATGTATCTTACTGCTTCTCGTCCAGATATCATGTTTGCCACATGCTTGTGTGCTCGTTATTAGTCCAACCAAGAGTATCACATCTGATTGCTATGAAGAGGATTATGCGTTATCTCAAGGGTACTCCTGATCTTGGTTTATGGTACCCTAATGATGATAACTTTGAGCTTACTGAATACAGTGATTCAGATTATGGTGGATGCAAGAGAGATTTCAAGTCAACGTCTGCAGGATGTCAGTTCTTTGGAATTACTTACCTGGCAGTGCAGGAAGCAGACGTCGGTGTCTACTTCAACCTATGAATCTGAATACATTGATGCTACTAGTTGCTGTTCACAAATCATCTGGATACAACAGCAACTCAGGGACTATGGGTTACATTTTTCTAACACTCCTATCTATGTTGATAATACTGCCGCCATAGCTGTCACTAAGAACCCAGTCCAGCACTCGAAAACCAAACACATCGATATCAAATATCACTTCATACGTGATTGTTTTGAAAAGAAACTCATTGATGTTGTTAAAATACACACCGATCACCAGAAAGCCGATCTTTTTACAAAAGCTTTTGATAAACCCAGATTTTTATATCTGCTATCGGCAAATGGTATTTTTCAGAAAGATGAAGCCATTCCTTCATCTGAAACTAACAAATGATCATCACTTTGATTAGTTAGTTTTATTTTTATTTTATTGTTCTTTGTTAAGTATTTCTGTTATTTCTTTTATTTAATCAAAAACTCAAAAAGATTCTATGTTTTAGGTTTTTTGGGAGGAGAAAAAGTAGGTTATTTAAAAAACCAAAAACATTTAAAAATTTGAAAAATACAAAAACAATTAAAAAAATTATAAAAATGAGAAAGTCTTATTTGAGAAACTTAATGTATTAATATATCATGTATTAAAAGCTAAGGTGAATGAATAAGCTGAAAATACATGAGAATTGTGAATTGATATACTGATAGGCCAACTTTACAAAATGTATAGACAATTTGTGATAACTTAGAAAGTCTGATTTGTGAGATCTGTTTTAGAAAATCAGCTAAGTGAGAAATAGTTTTTGACTCAAATCAGGCATACACCTGTTATCATAAGATCTATTAAGGTTTCCAATGATTCATGAATTCAAGTCTGAACACGTGCCATACTGCTTTGTAAAGACCTAGCTGAAGCCGTCCATTCAGATGAGAATGATTGAATCATAAGAAAATAAAATAAAATCAAGCTGGTATTAAGCTTGGATAATAAAAAAATAAAATAAGTTCGATTCCATACACGTGCCATATTGCTTTGTAAAGACCTAGCTGAAGCCGTCCATTTGGATAGAACAAGTCAATCTTGTCAACACAATTCTACATATGTGCCATATTGCTTTGTAAAGACCTAGCTGAAGCCGTCCATGAGAATGTGTTGAACATGAGAGACAAATCAAATAGAAAAATACAAAAAGAAAATAAAATTGGAATCTTATAGAATTTATGATTATAGGAATTAAGTTATGTAGAGATGAGTTACAAACTGATTTTAATCTTAGCTAGATAAATTAAATGGGTAACTCAGTCAGAAGATATGACTGATCATCAAATTAGTTTAGATATTTTGTTCTGAAAGGCTTAAAGTGGACAAATATATCAGTAATCATTTCATAAGACAAGTGTGTCTGAAGTGAAACATTCAGTGATGCTGATTGATGTGACTAGGTGTATGTGTTAGTTTCTCAAATGGACTTCTCACAAAAATATGTGTTTCTTTATTGTTAGTTGTTATCTGTACAGTCGTATTTTGTTTCAGAAAATTACAAAAAGATTTTATATTTTCATATTTGTTTTAGATGATCATGGATGTTCAATCATCTCTGAATCCATAACCAACCAGACTATTCTTCATAAATGGCATCTGTTTAACTGATCAAAATGATAAAATTTTGAAATAAATGTGTGTTTTGTGAGTGCCAAGTCTCATTCACACGAATGAACATGGAGAATGACTCATTCGACCGAAGGACAAAATTTCAGCGAATGAATCTTTCGGCCGAATTAATCTGGGCCGAAGGAAGTCATTCGTCTACTTCATTCGCGAATGAATTAAGGGCAAAACAGTTCATTCGCTAGAGTCATTCGCCGAATGACTGTCACTATTTAAGCATTTGTTTCGGCCGAACTACCTCATTCTCCCATTTAATTCTATCGCCCAACTGTGTGTACTTCATTCGCCTGAACCACAAAACTTCAACTATTCTTTGATTCTCTTGGACCAAACTACTTTATTTGGTGATAAATATTTGTGTAATCATCATAGGTACATGTGGATCCAAAGAAACAAACTTTTGACCGAGGAATCTCAGAATACAGTCCCAAATCTAGGATTTTAGGGCTTCTAAATATCGCCCTTAAATAGATGGACAAAATGGATTTTAAACCATAAGAGACCAGTTTTAAAAGTGTTAATCGGTCGTTTCTGAGTGTAGGAATATGATTTTTGTGAACTGATTTGGAAATTTAACAACTTGGAATTTTAATCTCAAACAGCCGACCGACTGACTCATTCGGGGAATGAAACTCATTCGGCGAATGACTCATTCGGCGAATGACTCATTCGACAGAATGACTCATTCGGCGAATGACCTATTCGGCAGATTGACTCATACGTTTAATTAGCTCATTCGTTCAAGGGTCATTCGGCTAAATCAATTTCATTCGGCCATATGTTTTACTTGTCAATTTTTCTGTTTTTGATTCAGCTGCTTAACTGAATTGTACTGACACGTTTAATTCATTGTTTTTCAGTATGGCTAGATATAAATCAATGACCAAGAACAACATTTGTGCTCACCTGGATCTCACCTCGGTGAACGCCCGACACTTCACTGAGATCATTACCTTTCTGAGGCGTTCTAGGATCTTTGTTGCTATTTCTACTGTTCATGTGCCCTATCATTCTCATCAGCAGGACTTCTGGAGATCTGCTGACATTGACTGCGAGGTTGAGCCACCAGTTATCAGAGGCAAGGTGCAAGGTCATGACGTGGTTGTTTCTGCTGAATATATCAGGAGGATATGTGGTTTTCAGGATACACCGGATCAGCCTATTCTACTTGATCGCTACCTAGTTCACGGTTGTTTTATGCGGTGCAAGTATGAAGGTGATCTTGGAGCTGGGATACTCAACAAAGCATTTATGTCTCCTCAATTCAAGTATCTAGCTCACGTGCTTATTCATTGCTTGGGTTCTAGGAGAGTGGATTTGATGATATGCGGGAGACTATACAGTGTGCATTCGTAGCTTTGGTGCTAAACCGGCCCTTCAACTTTACAGATATGATTTTTACCCACATGAAGGAGAATGTGGTGCTCAAGGGAGATAAGAAGTTTCTTATGTATCCTCGGTTCCTCCAGCAGATATTTGATGCCCAGTTGCCTGACTTGCCGAAGATCAACACTCATATTCTTCGTTTGGAGCATATGAATGATATCACTCTCAATAGAGTGATGTCATACAGAGGGAAGGAGAGGAAGCCTCTAGTTCATACTTTGATTGGTCATCTTCTGAGACCCGATTATGTGGCTCCAGGTGGTAGGAGATGGAGGCATGATGATTCAGACTCTGACATGGAGGATATTGTTGTTCCTGGTGATGATGATGATGATGATGATGATGATGGAGATGATGGTGCTAGTGATGTTGGAGCTGGTGAGACTAGTGTTGGTGTGAGTGATGCAGGTGTTAGTGATGATTTTGTGAGAACAGTTGTTGCTAGTTCTGTTGTTGAGGCTGGTATGACGGGTGGTAGTGCAGATGGTGTGAGCACTGTTGCTGGAGTCAGTACATCAGTTGCAGATGATGATATTGACATTGATTCCTTACTAGAGTTAGATTATATGGCCAACCTCAGTCTCTACTCCACTTGAGATGAATGGTACTACCTCTGCAGAAGACAAAGATGATTCAGATGAATCAAATGATGTCGGTGGTGAAGCTGGAGGAGAGGAAGGTGATGAGAGCTCAGATTCAGAGGATACTCCAGATGAATTTGAGGATGTTTGGGTAGGGGGAGACTGGTGAAGAGGAGGAGGAGAAGATGAAGTGAAGCCGAACTTGAAGAGATTCATGATCCTTCCTTTTTTCCAGAGTTTGACTTGTCACCTCCTCCACGTACTTCATCTGTTTCAGCCATTGCAGCTGTGACTGTTGCTGTTGCTGTTCATTCTACATCATCTCCCTCCGGCAAGAGGAAAAGGACTAAGTTTGTCCTTCAGAGGAGGTCAGAACTGTCGACTGCTGTTGCATCTACTGTTACATCAGTGGCAGCAGTTACACTTTCTTCACTGGCTAGGTCAAGGGCTGTTCCGACACGTTCTACTGTTGCCCTTCTGACTACCTCTAGTGTTCATGCTCCAATTTATACTACTGCTTCTGCTGGTCCTTCCACCACTCGAGCTAATTTGATTATACCTACTGTTTCGGTTGTTGAGCAGCTAAGTACACTGAACAGTATGCTCCTCAGGTTGATGGAAAGTTGACTATGAAGATTCAGATCATGATGATGACTCTGATGGTGATGGTAAAGATAGATCAGGGAGCGGGTCTGCTAGGTCCTCTAGTTCAGATGATGCATATGAGCAAGCCCCTCCTCCTGAGATACGGACAAAGACCAAGCACGATAAAAGTGCTACGGCTCCTCCTCCTCCCACTCAGACAAAAGAACCAGCAGCTACTGAGGAAGTCGAAGCTATACCCTTGAGACGTCGATTAGATGAGACACTGACGATGATTTTAGACGCTCAGGATATTATACATCACTCAGTTAGTTACAACAAGGAGGAGGGAGAGATTATCCACTGCTTAACCAAGGAGCAGATTGCCGAGCTGTTCAGGTTGAATCCTGACGAGGTTGTGATTGATGTCACCTCAGCTCCTGTTGTTGATGAGCCTTCTCCAAAGATTTTTGATGATATAGATGAGGTTATTTTGGAAGACATCACAGAGGAGGAAACTACAAAGTATACTTCGGCTCAGGGCGAACTACCAACTTTCAATGACCTTTTTGGACAAGCCACTGAAGAGACTGAATAGAGACGTAGAAGAAAAGGTCAGTGGTGGTGAGTCTTCAGCTGATGACATTCAAAAAAGGAAAGAAGAGTGGAAAGCGTATTGGGAGACCTTGAAGAAGGAGAGTACTGTGAAGATACCAGCAACTCACACTAAACTAAATAGGACCAAAGGCTATAAGGCTGGAGGTCAGATCATTAGCTGGGCATACTTCCATAATTTACAGTGTTATGCAGTCAAGAGAGAGCAGGGAATCCAGTACTTCAAGCATCCACATGATTTCAAGACGTTGCCTGGCTTCGAAGTCAATCTTCTTGCATGCTTGAAGATGCTGTACAGCGAAGACTCAGGGATGTTTGCCTGGTTCTAAAGACAAATACAGTATGAGTACAGGAAGAGGTGGGTGAACTTCAGGCCTCAGCAACCTGAAAGATATTATTTACATGAGATTGATGGAGATACCCGCAAGCATAAAGTCATCCTGAAGTGGCTACCTCCTAAAGTCATGAAGAAGATTCCGTTGTGGAAGATGCTTCAAGACTTTTTGGAAGGCTTCCGAAGATGGTATTATGACGGGCGTACTGGAGAGGCTGTAATTGTGCTCTGCAAAGACAAGAAATGGGAGACTGAATGTATATTTGATTCGATGTGGTTAACAAATTTGTCACACAGCGACGTCAAAACTTTCTATACTTACACCAGATCTTCTTTGATGTGAAAGATATGGAGCAGGAACTACAGTTCATAAGGGTGATCAGGATCTGTATGGTTTTCAGGATTCATGCGATATCAGACTGGAAAGCCATATCAGACAAATACTTCAAGAAAGATGCTGTAAAATGAAGAACTAGGTCCAAGGGGGAGTATGTTGGTGCATAAATGTCCCTTGTTCAGTTTTGTGATTCATTTGTGTTTGATCATTTGATGTATAAAGTTTATCATTAATGAAATCAGTATTTCTATCTTGTTCTTAATGTTTATTGTGGTTTACTAGTGTTTGATTATGTTTAAAGTTGATTTAATATGATTTATAGACCCATTCGGGCGAATGGCTCTAAGAATGAAGCCATTCGGCCGAATGAACACATACAGAAAGACTAGGGCGAACGAATGAGTCAGCTGTAAGACTCATTCGCTGGTTCAGGTCCATTCGGCTGAGTCATTCGCCGAATGAGTTGCTAGCCGCTCATTCGGCCAAATGATGAAAATCTATAAATACAAACCCAAACTGCTTCAAAACTAACTTTCCCAAGCCCTCCTTCTTCCCAGAGCACTCAAGTGTCAAAACCCTAGAAGTTTTGAGCGGTTCTTGTTGTCCATGTTCGATTCTCAACCCATGGTGTTCAATCAAGCATCAAACATTCATCCTACACCTTCGGATCACCACGGTTGCAGTTGGTTTCGATTGGAAAACCCTGGAATAGGATTCCGCACTATTCCAGAGGCTGTCGAGGAGATATCCATTGGAACCGGATTGTTTCCGAGCTCCAACTTGGTCCTACAGGCCGATGCCCTAAGCCAGAAGAACACATAAAACCCAAAATTGTGCGAGCTTTACAACTCACAATCCACACAAATCTCCCTGAGCAAAAACGTAATGCCCAAATCCAAGCTTTGAAGGAGGAAAACCTAGTGGACGAGTCCTTGAGAGGAATGGAAAAGCATCTCAAGGAAAAAGCCAATGGCTTATACTATTTCATGGAACACGTATGAGTACCACATCACGGAAGCTTGCGAGACCTTGTGATTGACGAATCCCATAAATCCCGATATTCCATTTATCCTTGATCAGACAAGATGTATCATGATCTTAAGGTCCTTTATTGGTGGTCCAACTTGAAGGCTGACATTTCCATTTACGTTAGTAAATGTTTGACGTGCGCAAAAGTCAAAATTGAGTACCAGAAACAATTTGGGTTACTACAACAACTAGAAATGTTAGTACCCTGATAACGTCAATTTCAATTGCTGTATTGAAGACTGAAGACTGTTGCAGAATCGAAGTGAAGATCAATCGTTTTTTATTGTAATAGTTTCGTTTTTCTTGTTTTGTTAGATTTCTATTTTGTATATGATTTGTATTTTTTATTTTGACTAAGTGTTGGTTTCATCGATACTATTAATATCTACACTAGTCAACAATCGATGCTACCAGTATCGATGGCAGGTCTATAAATACTTAGTTTCGATACTAATTGTATCGAACTTGTTCAGAGTTCATAAAATTAAGATTATATTTTCTCTCTTCTTGTACGATTTCCATTCCAAGCATTAATACAAGAAATTGACTTTGCATCATTAATTTTTTCTATTTCTACTCAATTTCGATCATTGCTCAAGCATACTTTTATGGATTCCGCACGTATTTCTATGTGATACTAGATCATTCAGATCCTAGACATGGACCTTCAAGTAGTATCATAGCTTTATGCTCAGTTGTGATCTTGGTTGAGCAATTTTTTTGTGATTCTATCGATTTTTGAAGATAAATTCAAGATAATTTGATGTTTTTGAGTGATCAAATCACAATTATAATTTCAAAAACATAGAAGATAGTAGTTACACTTGAAAACTTGTCAAAAATTTGAAGAGTTCATTTCAAGATTGTTAATGTCGACAGAAGCAATTATTCTAAATGTTAGGCATCGATACTAACACTATCGACAATATTTTTATCGATATTAACAGTTTCGAGAACTCTCCTTCGATATTAAAAATATCGACAACACTCTTATCAATACTAACAGTATTGACACTCCAGTTATGAAAATTTATACGTGTGAGAAATTTTTGTGATCAAAGATTCGTAATGGCAAACTTCTCCTCATTGTATGCATTATTAAGTGATAATGAGGCTGGTACAATGACAAAGCCCCCAAAACTGGTGTCTTTAAGTGAGTATTCTTCATGGAGCGCCATATTCGAATCCTTCCTATCGATTGTCGACCCAAGCTTGATGATTCCACTGATTGAAAGGTATAAACAGCCTCAGCTGAGTCTGTTAAAATGTTTCTCGGTTGAGTTAGGATGAAAAGAAGCTTTATGAGTTTGAAAACAAGGCTTATGCTTTGCTAACCATGGAACTTCCGAATGATATTTTTCAATGTTTTAAATCTCATAAAAGATCCAAGGCTCTTTGGGATGCCTTAGTTAAGAGATGTGAGGGCAGTGATCAATTGATGAGGAGTAAGCGCACTTTTTTGAAAAAGCAACTCGAAGTGTTCAAATGTCTTGAGAATGAATCCTTTGAGAAACTGGTTACAAGATACACTATGTTGCTGAGTGAGCTAAGCAATCTAGATTATGAAGTTTCTCAAGAAGAGCAAAATGACAAATTACTTGACGCTCTTCCTTCATCTTCGGAAATTTATGTTATGATCATCACAGATAATACTGATTTAGAGATGATAGAGTTGGAGTTGCTGATTTCAAAACTACAGTCTTTTGATCTTGATATGTAAAAGAAAAAGGCTGGTAGTAAATTTGTTCACAAAATCCAAGCTTGTACATGAAGCCTACTATTTCTGCTGCAAATCCCACTTCAGGATCAGTTGCATTTTTATCCAGTACTAAAGATGGTGATATTTCTGTTGTTGTTGATGACACTACTGAGGTCTGTTTTGCCGCAGCAAACTTCAAAAAGAAAATATCAACCAATTGAGCAAAGAGTGTGAATGTTAAAATTCCTTAGAAACATTAAGCTTTTTTTCATGAAATTTGTGAATGCTTAAGATTCTATTGTAATTGATGAAGCATAGAGGCTTACAGATGAGGATATGGATCAGTTGGAAGAAATGGACATTTAGTGGCAAATGGCCATGTTAATAAGGAAGGCAAGAAGATTTCTACGAAAAACTGGAAGGTCTAAGATTTATGGAAATCAGAAGAAGAAACTTGGTTTATCTAAACAGAAAGCCAAGTGCTATAATTATGGGAATATTGGACATTTTGCAAGGGAGTGTGAGATGCCAGTTAGGAACAATTCAAGATTTGAAGCAGGTGTTAAACATGACAACTTTGATCCTCAAAGAGGAGTTAATGTTGCTTTACCTCTTAAGGCACCGCAAGCTCAATGACCAATCCTCCAGCAAAAGATAAAGCTTTGCTTGTAGAAATCAGTTTGGAGCTGATTGGTCATCATAATCAAAGGAAGTACAAATCAATGAATAATCTAATGTGGCATTCATGGCTCAAACAAGACAAAAGAAGGTTGATTCATCATCATTAAAAAGTCTTAATTATAAACCAAATTGTCTGAAATGTTGTACTTATGGTGAAAAGCTGGACATGGTAACCAAGCACAATCAATCACTTATTGATGATGTGATTTGTTTGGAAGATAATGCAAAACAATATCTGACTAATGAAAATCTTTACAAAAATAAACTGGAAGAATGTAGTGTAGATATTAAATCTATAAAAATGAAATTAGCTGGTCAAGACGACATTATCAATAAGTTGATTGAAGAAATGAACGAGCTGATAAAGAAATGCAAATCAACTGAGTGTTTTCATAGTGCTTAGAAAACATTTGAGTACATCTTGGCAAATCATGTGCCAAACACAGGTACCTAAAGGATTGGTTATAGTGAAGTTCCTCCATCGGTTAACCATCTCTATGGGAAATTACCTGGTGTACCAAATGTTGTTCCTTACATTTCAAAGACCTCTAAGAACTTAGATAAATATTCATCTGATTTATCTAACTAGTCTAGTTCTGTGAGTTTTATAAATGCAGAAACATATGTAAAGAACAAAGTAAACAAGGTTGAAGTTTGTGATGCAGATAACAAGAATAGTAGTGATATTATGGTTTAGTGTGTAATGCTGATATGAAAAATCATGTAATAGATTCAATTAGTATAAACAAAGATTCTAAGTGTGTGTTAATTGAAGATGTTGATATCATTTATGAATCTGTCATTAAGGAATCTGATATTCCTAGGGACAGATGTTTATTCACTAAACCAGATAATATTATCTACTATACACTTAAAGGCCGAGATGAAATTTTCTGTGATGATTCAAGACCTTTAAGTTTAATTAATCCAAATTTCGTTGATAAACTTTTTAAGAAACCTAACGAAAATTTTTTTTCCAAAATCAAAAGGGGTTGAAAAACAAGTTTGGGAAAAGACATGTCAACACAATTTTGTTAAAAGACAAACACCTAATGAATAGACTGACAAGTTGTGTTAGTCAAATGCTGAATTCATAGGTGTTAAAACTTCAAGGCCTAAATCACAAACTTCATCTTCTCAAAAATTTTCAAAGGTGAATCAAGTTAAACAAGATGACAAAATTTTTGAGAATAATTTTTCTTGTAGCAATGGACCTTTAGCTGCATTGTCAAAGGATTTTAGATCTTGTTCTAAGGTTCAGGAAGTAAGTCTATCCAGGAATGATAGTCAATCACCGTTATACATTCAAAGCGAAGTTAGAAGAAGCAACTCACAAATCCAATTAACCTGATTGATTATCTGACAACAGCCTTTACTGCACATTTATCAAGACACAAGAGTATTGATATGCCAGTAAAGCTTGTTATTTTTTTCCTTTTGTGGGAAAGAAACATGTTACACCATTGATTTATAAACCAAAACCATTTTTGGACAATCCAAAAGGATTAATTATGTCAAATCAAAAATTGTTCAAAAGAAAATGGATAAATTTGTTAAACCAATGATGAAACAACAGAATAAGACTATTCCTTATGAGCCAATTGATGATCGAATTTGGACTTTTAAGGCAAAGGTTTCTATTGATTCCACTGTTTGTTTAACTTCTGGTACTTCAACTGTTTCTCCAATCCATGTTAAAGTCCTAAGACTAAGACATGGATTCAAGTTTCTCATTAATTCATTTTCTATATGTGCATGACTCCTTATCACGTGCTCAACAGAATATATGGTACATTTGTAACATCACTGTATTTCAGGTATTGTCATTACTTAAGAATCTTGTATTGATAGAACTTGTTAAGATAATTTGGTAATTTCAAATTTATTTGATGATATTATCATGGGCATACATTGCTGAGAACATATAAGTAATGAGCATAAACCATGGGGAACTCTAGTTTGGAATATAACTAGACAGAACCATAGAGTTTATTGCAGTTGAATATATATGAGATGATATGATTTGATTGGTATTGGAAGTGGAATAGGATTATATCACCAAAGATAGGCAAGGGTATAGTCATGGTCTATCAAAGAGGTGGTGGGATTGCGGCTGGATAAGTTGCGACTGATTCCTACGTATGCCTTATACATAAGCTTTCTTCGATTAGTCATGATTATGTCAGTGTTGAGGATTTGGTGAGGAGAATCCGAGGTTTTGTTGAGTTGGTAAGGGTTTATGGTTTGGTTACTAAATATAGTCAAGGACAAATGATCATGGTTTATCAAAATGGTCGTGGGACGACGGCTGGATAAGTTGCAACCTACTCCTACGTATACATAAACTTATTTTGGTCTATCATGGATGTCTCTGTGATATGATTTAGTGGGGATAATGGTTTGGGAAACTAATAATTGATAAACGTAATTAATAACATAATGAAAGCGATATTGAAAATAATTACACGATGGTGAGGTAACGAATATAACTAAAATGCGAATGTTATTTCAGGAATATTAGCCTAATATTGTGTTCGAGTGGGTGACGATTCACACGAATACAATTCTTAGGAATAATATACTTAAATGATAAATCGTAAATCGCACATCAAGTTGGAATAAGATACGAGCATTGTAATTGTAAAGGTGACGATCTTTATAAGTACGTACGTAAGTTACACGTTCCAACGAGATTACCGAAATAATATTTACGATAATTAAATTAATAAAAAGAAAGTAAAACGTTTATTAGGAATTATTACCTTAAATGTATTTAAATAAAATCATTTTTATTAAACGAAATCATTTTATTAAACGTTTCTTATTTAAAAGACAAAATGCGTAAAAACCGAGCAAACAAAATTGTTAACGCGTAAACGAAGAAGACCGGGCGAGCGGGATCAACCCGAAGTAAAAAAGGGGAAGAACACCTTTTCTTCCTCACTTTTTACCCTCACTTTCTCTTTCTAAAACTCCAAATCCGGCATTTTCTCTCTCTATAACTTCTCACTAGGATTTCTTCATCAAATCACAACCATTTCAAGTGATTATTGTTGCAAAACCTTTCTCCATCAACATAGAGTCTGAAAGTACGAAGATTTCGAGCGTTTCGACACGATTTGAAGGTGGATTTGGTGATTTACTTTTCGATTTTCACTCAAAAAGAAGACCGGTTGCTTATCATCTTTCTCAACAATATTAGCAACTTTAAAATGAACAAGATATGAACAAATCCAAGCTAAGAATCGGACCTGCAATTTGCTGACGAACGAATGAAGATGAAGATGAATAGTAGCATCGAGACTACTAGTCTCCATGCCATGATCTTAGAACTTGGCCACCGGAGATGATAAGATCGACGGCAATATGTTGGACTTGTAATCTTGATCAACCCATTTGTCGAACTTATCATTATTGACATGGAGCCATGGATATTAAAAAGAGTTAGGGATTTCCATTAGAAGGTTGATAGGTTCAATCAAATTCAAGAGCTCAGTATCGATACTAAGGTCTCGTCGACCTTATTAGGGTCGATGGCCATCATCATCATCAAACTTACCTCCTGAGACTATTAATGTCGATGGGAGACCATCGAACATGATAGAACCGATGGTGAAGGCTTGTCGATGCTATGATTGTCGAACTTGTCATTCTCGATACTACTCTACCGATACTATCATCGATCCTAGTCATCGAGATTAATTATATTGGTGGATACATGAGGAGTCAAGTATGATAACATCAAAGGGAAGCTCAAATACATATATAACAATAACTAACCTAAGGAATATAATTGCATGCAACCATGCATGCATGGATGTTACAGATTACCACCTATTCACAATACCTAAATATATATATATATATACACATATATATACATACACTTATGAATTTACATAATTTGAACTTTTATCTGCAGAACAAAAGTATGATTTCCTTAAACTTAACTAAATTTTAACAACTTAAGTTATGGTGGTTAACTTAAATAAACATGCATACATGCATATATATGTGTACGCTTAACGTTACCACCTTTTAGTATACATATCTATAGCTGTACATGTAAAATTTTACATTTTGTTTATCATCACTATTTATTTAAAACTAACATGTTTTAAAACTTTATATTTAATAGTGATAATTTGTAAAACATCAAGTGTTTCATTATAACTTAAATAATTAACCTAAGTTAATGGCACACTTAAGGATTAAAGTTAAACACATTGGACATCTTATGATAATATAACATATATATTTATGAAAATGAAACGCATGTAACACAAGTGGTTGAGTCGTTATTAATTCCATCTACCTGAGCGCACGTTCTACAAAACACTGAATCTTAAGACATCAAGTTGAATTCTCATAACCCCCTTTTAAATCATTTTTTCTTTTAAACTCGGGGGTTGAACACGTATAACAAAACGAATATGATTTGATTACACATGGGTGAAACTTGGATTATCATTGAGATATTCTTATTATTGAGATAATTATTGATTGATGTGGTATTATCATAACTCTGTGAGTCATCGTTGGTTGATTTGATTTCGTTCCTTCGAGATAATGGAATTACTTTTATTGAGTTGATTTCGGTCCTCCACGGTGATTCCACTGTTGGTTGAGTTGACTGCGGTCCTACGTAGTGCACAATATTGACACTTATGCATATTAGGAATGTCGTTGATTGAGTTGACTTCGGTCCTCCGCAATGATTCCACCTACCATTGATTGAGTTGACTGAGGTCTTCCGCACTACATTATTGAGATAATTATGATGAATGATAATTATTGATGATGAATGATGATTATTGATTTGATGTGTTTGGTTGAGATTGATTGAATATACTTGGTTGATTTCTTGAGAATTACTTGAATTATTTGATTAGTGTGTTTGCTTGTGTGTTTACATAGTTGGATTATCTCACATGTTCACATGTGATTTTCTTAAAAATAGAAACTTTTATAAACATTTTTGGAGAATGAAAAACTTATGATTACTCACCAACTACTTCGTAGTTGACACTTGATTTTCTACATGTCTCAGTGAATGAAGAGAAGTAGGTAGAGAATGATAGCTCTACAATTTTAGGACATCATCACTTAGGGTCTCTAACTTAGCAAAATTAACTAGATTATTGAAGACTAGTGTTTAGTTAATTTAGCTATATCTTTTGCGTAAATTGTGGTAATTGAATCATGACGAACATGATTTTTGGGTAATTACTTTAATTGAATTAACTGATATGTGATGATACATTTAGATGCCCACGAGCCTATGAACAATCTACACATCCCTCGTGGCATCCCGACATTTCCGCCATCGGTCGGGGTGTTAAAACATTGATAGTGGATATTATCGCCATATGACTGGAAACTTGGAGCTTTTATCAAATGTTAGATGAACAAATGGTGCCTATGTTAAATTTTCTGGTAACACAGGAGGCTACATTTCCAAGGAGGGAGTGCTATCAAATAACAAAATAAGCTTTGGGCACGTGAGCTTTGTGGAACAACTTAAACTTAATTTGTTGAGTGTCTCACAAGTTTGTGACAATGAATATTCTGAAGCCTAGTGTGGTGATCCTCGAAGACTGGATTTTTGTTACAGCACCCAGACATACCAACATATAGCAACTAGATATGTCTTCTACTTCATCATCTTCTCAAATTACTTGTCTCTTCTCTAAAGCTACTGAAAAAGATTCAATTTCATGGCACAGACAGATAGGACATGTTCATTTAAGAAAAATGAATTTTTTGATCAGAAATGGTCTTGTGGAAAGTGTTCCATCTCAGTCATTTGTTATGTCTGATCACTGTATTTCATGTCAAATGGGGAAACAACGCATACAATCACATAAGCCTAAAGTTGAAAATTCCATCAACACTCCTCTATCTATGTTACATATGGATCTTTTTGGTCTAGTGTCAGTTAAGAGTGTAGGTGGAAGATATTTTTCACTACTTGTTACTGATTATTTTTCTAGACTTTCTTGGCTTTTCTGTTTAGCAGCTAAATCGGAGACTCCTGAAATCTTGAAGAATTTGATTATCAAATTACAGAATGAATTTACTACACTAGTCAACTATTTTAAAAGTGATAATGGAACAGAATTCAAGAATCATAATCTGGAATTGTTTTGAATCTAGAAGGGTATTACTTACCAGTTCAATGCTCCATATGCCCCTCAGCAGAATGGTGTAGCTGAATGGAAGAAACGAGCTTTGATAGAAATTCCAAGAACAATGCCTGCAGATTCTCATCTTCCGATCACATAATGGGTTGAAGCGGTTAATACTGCACGCTACATATTAAACCATGTCTTCACTATCAAGAAGCACGGAAAAACATCTTGCCATATTCTTTAAGGCAGAAAGCCCAACATTGCTCATCTGGAGCATTTTTCTACTACATACACATATTTGAAATTGACTACTCCAAAATTTGAGCCGAAGGCAGTGGATGGAATCTTTTTGGGGTATTTAGCAAAATCTCTAAACAAAAGAGTTCTCAATCTAGAAAATAGAGTGATCGAAAAAGCATTTGAGGTTACTGTGTGTCGATTCACTGAAACACTACTTGGACGTGGTCCAGATTGGCTGTTTGATTATGAATCAATGTTTTACTGCTTTAATAAATTGTTTCCTTCACCTCCAAATGATCTTGCTGAGTCTTTGAGTGACACTATTAATATTGGTGGTTTTTTGTTTCCAAGATTTGTTTTGGAATCATCTGAAGGGAGTTCTTCTGTATTACAATATAATTTTTCACTTTCTTTTATTCCTAAACAAGTAGAAGTTTCTGAAGACTCACATTCTGATGTTGAATTTCATGATTCAAATAACGATCCATCAGTTATTATTGTATCCGAAATTCAAGGGGATATTGTACCTGAAAAAAATCATATTACAAATCTTGAATATGAGATAGCTATGGAAGATATTGCAACTAATATAATTAATAGAGATCATCCAATTGAAAACATTATTAGTAATTTAAATTATAGAGTTAAAATAAGAAGCCAGCATGTTCAAGGTGAAGATGATGAAGTCTTATTGTCAGAAATTCAGGAGATTATGAAATCATGCTTATATACATGCTTTATAAGTCAGGTAGAACAGACGAATGTAAAAGAAGCACCGAAGGAGCCTTTCTGGAACACAGCCATGAAAGAAGAATTAAGTAATTTTGAGAAATTGGGTGTTTGGAAGTTGGTTGATTGTACTGAAGATGTTATCCCTATTGGCACTAGATGGGTTTATAAGTGTAAAAGGATGACAAAGGCATAATTTTCAGAAACAAGGCTAGGCTTTTTGTTCAAGGATTCATTCAACACGAGGGTATTGATTATGAAGAAGTTTATGCTAGTGTGGCAAGAATAGAAGCCATCAAATTGTAATTTCTAGCGTATGCCAGTGTTAAGAAGTTCAAAGTTTTCCAACTAGATGTTAAAAATGCCTTTCTATTAGCAAAGTGAAAGAGGAGGTTTATGTTGTTCAACCACCAGGGTTTGAAGATCCTAACAATCCTACAAACTGTTATCATCTTGATAAAGCTTTGTATTGATTACATCAGGCACCTAGGGCTTGGTATGAAACATTGTCTACTCATTTGCTGGGCAATGGATTTTCAAGGGGAAAGATAGACATCCCTTTATTCATCTTGAAGAAGAATGATGATTTTCTTTTCGTGCATATTTATGTAGATGATATCATTTTTGGAGAAACAAATGAACATTTATGCAAAGATTTTGAAAAAGTCATGAAGCAGAGATTTGAAATGAGTACAATGGGAAAGCTTGCATTTTTTCATGGAATTCAAGTAGATCAGAAGAAGGATGGCTTGTTTATTCATCAGAGTAAATATGTACATGACATCTTGAACAAATTCAAGATGAATGATTGTACATCTATTTCTACCTCTATTTGCACTCATCATATTTTAGGGAATGATGGAATGGTATAGATGTTGATCAAAATGTATATCGTTCAATGATTGGTTCCCTAATACATTTAACTGCTTCCAGACCTGACATTATGTTTGCTATTTGTTTGTGTTCCAGGTTTCAAGCAAAACCAAAGGATTCACAAATCAAAGTAGTGAAACGAATTTTTCGCTATCTGGAGGGAAAACCAAGTCTTGAACTTTGGTACCCTTATGATGATAGTGTGAATTTTATTGCTTTTTTAGATTCTGACTATGGTGGTTGTAACCTTGATAGGAAGTCAACAACTGGGGGTTGTGAATTTTTTGGCAACAAACTTGTAACCTGCCAATGTAAGAAGCAACTTACTGTAGCCATATCTACTTGTGAGGCTGAGTATGTTGCTGCTTTAAGATGTTGTTTACAAATTTTGTGGATTCAACAACAAATGCGGGATTACGGTCTAAAGTTTACAATAACCCCTATCTTTGTTGATAATACAACTGCTATAGCCATAACTGAAAACCCACTTTCACATAAACGACAAAGCACATTGATATTCGATTTCATTTCATTCGAGATTGTTTAGAGAAAAAGTTAATCCAACTTTTGAATATTAATACAGTTGACAACATTGCTAATATTTTCACAAAAGCCTTTGATTCAACCCGATTTTCTTCTCTTGTAGAAGGACTTGGGATGATCAAGTTTGAATGAAGAGTTTTGAATAATTACACTTAGAAAGTTTATTATTTTTCTTTTATTTTTATTTTTATCTTTAAAGTTTAATTTTTAGAATTTTTTGAAAAAACATAAAATTTTTGAAAATTGTATCCATATTTTCTGAAAGGTGATAGGAATTTGATTTATTTTGAATTAAGATTTTCAAAGAGATTAAAATTTAAATTTGTCAAAATTATACATATGAATTTGATAATGTTTAATTTGTGCATTGAAGCATATAAGTGATATATGAAGCATTAGATACTTTAATTTAAGTAATGCTAAGCAACAAATTAAATAAATTTCATGATTTAATGGGATCTCTACCTTAAGATAGACTTGCACTAACTGATTTCAACAAAATTGGATTGAGAGTTGATTTATATATATACATATTATGCTATCAATAATCTTTTAAAGACATATACTGAATTTCCTCTGTAATATGTCAATATAGACATGGAAATTCAGAGGATTCATTAATTCATATGAATAGCGACTCTTTCTGTGCTTCACACGACCTGTTCTCACTAGCGCATTCCATTAACTTATTTATCTAAAAAGATTAATCAAAAATGATAATTCTCATTTCATTAATTTATTATATATGTGAAAAGATCAATGTCATTATATATTTTATCCTCAATAAATTCTGAGGTGGAATAGTTTAATATCCATTTAAGTGTGAGACTCATTGAATTTCATGATTAATTCAAAAGTCAACAATGCTTGGTTTAATATGATGATTCTATATATATGTATATCTTGTTGATAAATTTTATTTTAAATTCTTAGAAATACTAATAAGAATAAGTTGAATATGATTTGACATGGATTTTTTCAAAGATTTTATTAAAAAGAAAAAAATAATTTATTTTTATAGATTGTATAAAACGAAAACTTCAAAAATATTTTACGTTTCACCTTTCAAGGGTGTTTCTCTTATTTTTTTCACAAAAGGTGTTTTTAATGTTTGGTTTGAAATTTTTGAAAATTTTGAAGTTATTTTCGAATATTTTGAATTACGTCTATATTGTTAGTATCGACACGATACATTCGATGAAGTATCATCGATACTATTAGTATCGATGATAAACAGATTGATACTAATAGTATCGATGATCAATTTTTGAATATATACATGTTGATACTATCAGTATTGATACTCACAATATCGACATTACTATGTGAATTCAGAGTGTGTTATTATCGAATTTGTTATTGTGTTCATCTTTAATCTTCATTTATTTACCAGTGATTATACATCACATTTTCATCAAAATGGCTGGTAATACATCCATTTTTAACCGTGAAATTTTAAGTTTAGATTTGCCGAACTTAATAAAATTTGAACCTTCAAATTTTAACAAATCATTTGAATATTCATAGGTTTTTAGGTTTATAACCTTAATCAGTGATGTCTGTTATAGTCTTGATTGGTTTTACAGATTAATTTCATCATTCCAAAATTTTGAAAATTTTAATTTTCATTAATGGTTCTTACATTGATACTATTAGTATCGATGAAAACAGTGTCATCGATACTAATAGTATCGATGGATTGTTTCAAAATTTTTCTAAGTGTTGATGGTATATGATGTGTTGAATAACACATCCAGCTTTTATGTGAATTTGATTCGATTTTAGTCTATAAATATGTTGTTTAAGGTTATTAGTATCGATGAAAACTGATGACACTAATAGTATCGATGGATTGTTTCAAAATTTTTCCAAGTGTTGATGGTATATGATGTGTTCAATAACACATATAGTTTTTATGTGAATTTGAGTCGATTTTAGTCTGTAAATATGTCGTTTAAGGTTATTTTTAGCTTCTTTTTACATTTTATGGTTTTTACAAGTTTGTCAAATGAAATGAGCGGAAATCGAGGCTAAAACACGAGAAAATCGAGCCCCGGGTGAAAATAGGAGTAAAGGACAAATCTGTCAGATTTTGACAGTCTTGGCGGTACGCCAAGAAGGTATTTCAAATCCTTGGTGGTATGCCAAGGATTTCGGGAGAGCCCCAATTGTTTTGTTCTTCGCGGTACGCCAAGAGGACTATTTTGGGCCTTGGTGGTGCGCGATGGCCTTAAAAGTTTGAAAAAGTTTACCCTAATTTGAAAAATATAAAAGGGAGCTTTCAACCTGCAATGAGGAGCATGTTCAGCCATTTTTCAATCCCACTAGCACTTCTGAAGGTCATGAAAGCATTTTGGGAGCTTTCGATGCCAAGAGATTGCTAGGAGATTAATTTCTTTGTAAAGACACTTTGGTTAATTCTTGTTCCAATTGTGTTCTTCATTTTCTCTAGTCTAGTATATTTTATTTCATTGTTTTAGATAATGTTTGACTGAGATGATGTTGATTGGCTAGATCTTTGATTCTACTTAGGTTCGGATGCTTGTTTGAATGATGTTTGGTTGTTATTAACTATTTGTTTGATTATTGATAGAAAATACTTTCGTAACAAATCTTATTATGTTATTTTGATGAGTTTTGCATGTTTAATCTTGATTATATTAGTTAATATGATGTTCCATAGGTGTTTGTTGAATGTCTTTCAGTGTTAGAAGTGTATTAGGTCATTGACTTTGTGTTATGACTAGTTTATGGCTTTTTTGATATCATTAGCCATAGGAAAAGGTTTAATTGATGTTTTTAGGGTTTTGTGTGTTTCCAAGTATAGAAATTCGGAAGGTGATAGACTTGTTGAATGGTCTTTAGCATTAGGTTTCTTCACTAACTACCCGGAAGGGATGTTTCTTTGGAATTCTTTAGGTTATTGTCATTTTGTGTCGGAATAGACATCTTAAGATTACTCCTCGCATCTGTGGTGTATTGAGATAGGAAAATCAGAAATGTGACTTCTCTGTTAGAGTGCGAAAGTGTTGTTGGGAAAATTCGGAAGGTAATTCAACTAACTGGTGTGCGTATTGCAAGATTATGGTTTTCTTAGTTGGTTACATCTGGTAAATGATACAGAATCCATTCGGTTCCCTATGTTTTTCTGTTTAAGATCATAGTTCAATCATGTCAACCAAATTCAATAGTTTCCAAGAATCACAAACATCAATCCAACCTAAGTAGAGTTTTTCCCATTTGCTTAAGTTATTTTAAAAGTTGTTTGTCATTAATTTCAAATAAATTTCTTAATCTATTGTTAAGGTTTAATATTCGCTAAATTGTATTTTCCAATTTAATTAGGATAATTAGTTTAATTAGTTTAGTAATTCTCATTTTTATTCAAAAACCCCCTTTTAAGTAATCACTTGCTAATTTTGTTTTGTTAGGTCAGTGTGTCTTGGGTTCAAAATCCGGACTTTCATTAACTATTCTACAACCGATAGGTACACTTGCCTGTCGTAGTGGTCTAGTTCAGAAATTTCGATTATAACTCGTTAGGTTTAAGTTAACTGGTGGTTAGTGTTTAGAGTCATTTTCTTAGGCCACTTTAAGGAACATCAGTATACTTAGTATCAATATTGTTAATATAGATACGAATTGTATCGATATTAATACTATCGATGATCATTCATTTTTAATTTTTTCTATTAGTTTGAATCGATACTCTGTGTATCGATATTATTAGTATCGATGATACTATATCAATGATATTACTAGTATCGATGATTTTCACACTTAGAAAAATTTTTGAAAATTTTAAGTTTTGAAATTTTTCAGAAACTAATGTTTGTTTTTTTTTGTGTTATTGTTTATAAGTTAAAGACTTTAAAATGACAAACACAATGTCATTGCACTCATTGATGAGGAGCTTAAAGAGGCCTCAAAGTTTGTAGAGGTCGTGTCATTTTTGATGAGATCAAGGATTTCACACGCCATTTTTGCTATTCCTGTGATTATTATGAATCAGTTACTTCTTTCTGGATAATGCTGACTTCAAATGTGTTGTTGAACCACGAGTTAAGTCTTAGGTTAGTGTTTAGGTCACCCCTAACACTAGCCTTCTGGCTACCATAGAGTCTTTAGCGAGAGACATGAAGGAACTGAAGAAGCAGTTGAAGAAATGTGAGATATGTCGATGAGGACATGAGACTAATGAGTGCCCCGTTACTAGAATTCTAATACAAATTGGTGAAACTCAAACAAGAACCGGCGTGGTAACAACTCTTATCAGTCACGTCAAAATCAAGCATCGACTGAGAATGCAGGAGCGGGCCCAGGTAACAGTGGTGACCCAGAAGTGAAGGACATGCTCAAGCAGCAGATGCAGATGCTACAGCAGTTGATAGCAAAGAATCAACACACAGGTGAAGCTTCAGGAGCATGATACATTGCTAAGTAATCAACAGGCAACATTTCTAGACCTACAGCGATCCGTAGGTGATATTGCGAAGAGGTTAGATGAGAGCCAGGATGGATCCTTCTCGGGGAATACTGAAGCAAACCCGAAGGGTCATGTGAAAGTTGTGACGACTAGGAGTGGTCGTGGAGGTGACAAAGAGGTAGAGAAGTCACCGGATGTTGATACTGAGGAACCCGTTCATGATGAGATTGAAATGGAGACTCCTGTTAGTGTGCATCAGAGGCTAGGCCGATCAAGTACAACACTAATAAGTGAGTCTTCAGTTGAGAAGAAGGGAGTTGAGGTAGAGAAGAAGAAGATGGAAGAGAAGAGGACTCTTGATATTGATATAAGCAAACTTCCATATCCAACATGTGCAATGCAACAGAAGTATGCACAGGAATATGGACATTTGTTAGAGATGGTTAAGCATCCTAAGATCAATCTCCCTTTTTTAGAAGCACTCCAGCATATGCCCAAATATGCTATGTTCTTGAAAGATCTTATGTCTAACAAGAAAAAGCTGGGGTCGCTTTCTACAGTTGCTTTGGGAACTCGATGTTATGCGTTGGGTCAGAAAAAACTGCCTGAGAAGCTTGATAATCCATGGATTTTCTCTACTCCTTGTGTTGGAATATAAGGACTGGTGAGCAAAACCACTGAAGCCAGACACTTGAATAAAACCGCGGAAAGACAAGCCGCGGATGCTTCTCTTCCGATTGAAGAACTGGTTCGGTATCGAAAGACTCTCAGCGGAAGCTTCGCCAAAAAGAAGTGCCGCTGAACTTATTCCCTCAGAAGCCAATAGCTGATCCTGACATCATTGGAAGACAACCTCTACATCGGAAGAAGTCAAATGACTCGGAAGACAATCTTCTCTTCCCAAATAACTGATTACCTAATCAGCTTCTGATGAACAACTTCCGAAGGAATAAACACTGAACTCCAGTACATCTACATCAACATCGGAAGGCCTAAAGACTACTGAAGACTCGTGTTTACGTTGTTGACTTTGTATTTGTTCTAGTCTGTTGTATCAGTGTCTGTACTAATGTCAGCTATTTGTCTTATTATTTCTTGTCCTATATCACAGAATGTTTGTGTATTTAATTCCCAATATTCTTTGAATAATTAAGGATTACTTCCCCCATATTTTCTTGTGCTTTCTATCTCTCATCTTCTCTCTTTCTAGACAAGAAAACTAAAACAACGAAAATAACTTGTGCAAAACGTTAGAGGGAGCTGAAACCTAAGCTTTGACTAAGTGTCTAAAGCATTGTTCCTAGTTAAACAGCTACTACTCGAGGTTCTTGTAGTTCAACAATTGGTATTAAATCCTTGTCTTTAGTCTTGGTTTATCCATCAAAACTAAAACAAAGCTCTCTTTGATATGTTGTTGTTTTAGTTTTATGCATTCTATCTCTTCTGTCTTTCTTGTCTCTTTAAATCTGTAGGAGTTTGATTTTTGAACTAAACTATGTTCAAAAGTCATTCTAACAAATCACCTTGAGATCTCATCACTAGTTGATTTGCTCATAATTATTTGTGAACCAATGGCAGAGAAATTCTCTATCGATCCCCATAACACCGGTTCTGCCATGAAGCCACCAATCTTAGTCAGGCATTAATATAACATTTGGCAGAGGCGGATGTTACACTTCCTGTCTAATAATCATACAGGATGTTGGAAGTCTGTCATGTTCGGACCGCATAAACCAACGGTGCTAGACACAGAGACTGGAGACAATGTCCCGAAAGATCCTCGGAACTACACCGAAGAGGATTACCAGAAGTTGGAGCTTGATGCAAAGACACGTGCTCAGTTGGCTATGGCTCTTCCCAACGAAATTTACTCCGGTCTTCTTCACCATGAGTCTGCTAAAGACTTGTGGGATGCTCTAAAAGAGCAATTCGGTGCTACCGAAGATGTTGTGGCTAATACCAGGGAGATATTAGCTCAACAATACGAGACATTCTCCCAACTAAATAATGAGTCATTGACTCAGCAGTTTTAACGATTCACTTCTCTCTTAAGTGAATTAAAATTTGCTGGTCAAGTGTACCCCCTGTCTCAGTCTTGAACCGCTTCTTGAGATCTCTACCTGACAAATGGGAGACCTATTCCATTGTCATGAGATCCTCTCCAGACTTTGGCAAGCTCTCGCTCACTCAACTTCATAGTAATTTGCTCACATTTGAGCGAGAGATTGACCAGAAGAGAAAACTTATAAAGTATGGTAAATCAACGGAAGAGTATGTGCATGGGAACACAGCTCTTTTGAGTCATAACTCTGAATCAAATGATCAGGGTAATGATGAATATATTGACATAACCACTCGCATCACTTCTTCTTCTTCCTGTGATGACCAGTCTCCCATCTCTGATCATCTGTGTTTTATCAAGGATGATCTCTATCAAGTTCCAAGCGATGACTTGGAAGAGACGGATATTCTTCACCAACTGGGCCCTCTTGAGTATTAGAACGAACAAGTTCTATAAGATGGCTAGAAGAAAATTCCCTGTTATTCAAGGGAAAACCAGGTTCAGTCTAAATAAGGCTAAGGTTCAATGCTACAGATGCCATGGCACTGGACACTTCGCCAGGGAGTGAAAAAATGCTCCCCACTCAAATTCTTCTCCGTATGTGACCTTTCTGAACTCACAATCACATACTTCTTCTGCTCCTTTTTCTTCTTCTTCTTCTTCATCTTCCTTCAGAAGGCACAAAAATCCCCAGGAGTCAGCACATATTGTACAAACCCCTCCTTCTGCTAACGTACAATATGTAGAAGTTGCAAATGGTAGCATGTATCAACTGACTCCTGCACCTCTTCAAATTGTTGCACCATCTTCTTCTCAAATAAATATACAAGGCCCTGCTGCTCAATCTTCTTCTTCCAGTCAACCGGCTCTCTTTACCCAAGTGTATGTCGACTGGAGCAGCTTGCCTGACGATGTCGGCTATGCCCTCATTGCCTCCGAACCAACAGATTTTGATCTTATGACTGTTGGTGATTATTCTTCCACTTCTGAACAACCTGCTACAGACACTCCTGATGCACAGGTGTCTTCCTCCACTCTAGAAAAACTATGTACTGATACGTGCATATAGGCTTTTGCAAAAATAAAGAAAGCCAATGTGTTGCTTCAACAACAAAATCAGGAGTTGGAGCAACTGCTTGACAACAAAAATTCCGAAATAGAAAAACTAATAAAGAATAAAGACAGTCAAATCTCTGTCCTAATGACTGAAAAGCCCAATCTACAAGCTCTATTCGATTTGCAAAATGAAAAATATGCAGCTTTTAGAGATGAATTGTCTCAGACCAAGGTTAGCTGTGACAAGTGGGTTGAATCCTGCAAAGGGTTCAAAATGCTTTTAAGTAAGCAAGTTCACAGCAAGGCCAAATTTGGAATCGGGTTTAATCATACTAGTCCTCTAGTGGACTACACCCCGATTGACAACAAAATAAATGAGACTGATTCTAAGCCAATTTCCCCCACCTTTTCTCCGGATGAAATTCCATCCATCACAATCAAACCTCCAAGAGTGTACCAACCTCCAAAGTTTACCACGTTTGTTTATCCCACTGAAACTAACGTTGAGAGACAGGAGGAAACACCTTTGGAAAGTGATCAAAATAAAAATGCTTCTGAATAAACTGAGACTGCTCCTACCATAAGCTCTACTCAAAGTTCGGAAGGTACAAGTCTTCATAAGACTTCTGATAGTCATGCTTCCGGCCTCTACAGAGGAAAGAGGCCCATGTTTGACATCAGATTTCCTCAGTCTCATCCTCATCCTCTCTATCCAATAATGAAGGCAAATAAGCCTTTCATCCCCAACTACTCTGCTTTGTCTCCTACTTGTCTAAAATATTTTAAGTATAATCATACTACTGAAAATTGTTGGACAAAAACTCCTCTGGAGAAAGCAAGAGAAAAACTAAATACTAAAAAATTGAAAGCCGAACAGGGTTCTTCAACTAAAGGAAAATCTCCTAATTAAATGAAGAAATCAAAGAAGGCTAATAGATTTTCAGCATCTTCTCATTCATCACCTCACTCTTCTTCTCCTTCACTTGTTTAACCCGGGCCTTCTATCGTTGGAACACCACCTTCTTACCCCATGCTGATTCATGCCGCCCATCCTTCTGTTGATGTGAACCCTCCTTCCGTGGATTCACAAATCAATATCATGCATCAAAATCAGCAACAGCTGATATTGATGATGCAAAAATTGATGAATAAATCTCAGCAAAATAAATAAACATCCTCTTTCTCTTCTAAAAATAAAATAAGACACATATCTAACCTATTGCAAATAAATTGTCATGTGCAGAGAGAGACCTTCTTCAAACCAAAGTCATCTATGGTATGTGGACAGTGGAGGCTCTAGGCACATGACAGGATGCAGATCCATTTTAAATAACTTCATTCCAAAGAATGGAGGATTTGTTTTAGGATTACCTTTATCCTTCTAGGCTGAGGCAGTAAACACTGCGTGCTATGTCTTGAACAGAGTTCACATTGTGAAAAGACATAACAACACTGCCTATGAAGTCCTTCATAACATAAAGCCTCTCTTCTTCTTCTTCAAAGTCTTTGGATGTACGTGCTTCATCTTGAAAAAAAAAGACTCTCTATCCAAGTTTGCTGCTAAAGTAGATTGTAGATACTTTTTCGGATATTCTTAGACCTCTAAGGCTTACCAAGCTTTCAATCTCAGGACTAAAATTGTTGAAGAAACTATTGATGTCAAATTCAATGAATCTGCTTCGACCTCTTCTTCCCCTCTACTCCTGATGATCTCTTTGATCTTGAAAGCTTCACCTACATCTCTTCTACCCCTTCTTCCTCTTCTTCTTCAGAATCTTGCCAGACTTCTGAAGATCTATCTTCTTTTGAAGAGTGTTCTGTCTCTAAATTCTTTTCCTTTCTTCTTTCTCATCAAATAAATTCTCAAGACCAAAGTGAACAGATTTCTACTCCTTTATCCCCGGTCTTGAATAACACACCTTCAGATGTTCCTGAAAATGGTCATGCTTCCCCTCCAGAAAATTCTCCTGGCCATACAGAAAACTCACCTTCTTCCGATGCTGCCTCTTCCAATAATTGTTTTGACATCATTCCTGATGTGTTGTAAAACACATTTGTTTTTCTATTTGTTTTTAATTCGGTTTGTGCAGTTTTAATCAATTTTTGAGTCGATAGATGCTGGTTCTTCACATTTCTATAATTTAATGTTTGCAGGTTATAAACACATCATTGTGGCATAAAAGATCAAGAAAACGAGTGTCCGGTTGAACGAGAACAGATACAAGAACAGGAAAGAAGAATTCTGGATTTTTCAACTCCTCGCGTTACGCGAGGACCACAGGAAACCCTGTCGCGTAGCGCGACAGGTGGAAATGACAAATTTACCCCTCACTTAATGATGCCGGTTGACCCGACTATTTTGTCGGGTAGTGGAACCCGTCGCGCTACGCGACGGGCATGGAGATACATGTCGCGCTACGCGACAGGGTTAAAAACTCAGAAAATCAAGTTTATGATTTGGAAAACGGCTGAAGGCGCACACATTCGATTTTGGGACGATCAGAGGCAATATTGGAGGCGACCAAGGAGTTCTGGAAGGCAAGTAAGGCAAGATCCATCATCGGGAAGCCCTAGGATTGCATATCGAAGGGTGTAATCACGATCGGTTCTTATTCTTGTTTTGTTTTCCATTCGTATGATGTTTTGCTGTGGTTTATACATTAGATCTTTCTGTTTGTTCATGATGACTATTGGCTAAATCTTTTGAACTACCTAGGGTTTTACAATTATGCATGTTTGATGATAATACCGATTGATTGTGGAACAAGTTTTGATTTTTAATGATTTATGATTTGGTTTTGAACTCTTGGATGTGGATGAATGTTTATGATGTTTGTGATTGAATTGTTGTTTCCTCGTATGCTTTGACGAATGTCTTTCGTGTAATGAGCATATGCTAGGTCATTTACTCGGTGTTCTTGATTCGTGGATGTGTTACTAGACGTAGTAATTCATAGGAATAATAATTGGATCATGAATGAATTAGATGTTTAACCAAGTTCAATAATCGTGAGGTGAGAAATTGTTAGTATATCTTGTATGTTTAAGGACTAGTTAAGGTCTTTGTGAAAAGATTAAGACTAGGTCAATTAAACATAGTCTTGTATGTTAAGTCCAAGAGGAATCTCCTTATTATCCCGTGCATGTTCATGTATTGAGACTTTCATAACTGTGAGGTAGATGGTTTTTAGGATAAATCATTGATGGGTTGGTTAACTCGTGAGAGTAATTAACCTAAACCGGTGCTTAGTAGACTTATAGACAATTTAGTTGAAATCTTTGAAAACGGTTAAAGAATCTCTAATATGTTGATAAGTTAAAATTCAAAGATCCCGGTTCCAAAACAAGTTCCATAATCAATCCATAAAACATTAAACATGAATAAAGTAAACCCTAGGTAGTCATTTCATCATTCGTGGATTCTAGTGTATTTTCTCTTTATTAAGTCTCGATTTGATTGTTCTAAATTGTTAGTTTTATTTTAAGCAGTTAATCACAAAACCCCCCTTTCAAACATTTAATTTAATTTAAGTATTTGTATAGATAAGTCATTGAGTCTATTTATTACAGTCTGTAGAAGTCTGTGGGTTCGATATCCGGACTTACTTCTGTCTTGCAACATACGATAGGTACACTTGCCTGTTGGTAGCTTAAGTTTTAGAGAGTCTAGAGTATTACTTAGTGTCTAGGATAGTTTTAATTTTTATTAGTTTTAGTTAAGCTACTTTACACACATCAAGTTTTTGGCGCCGTTGCTGGGGACTTCTTAGTCGATTGTGTATTTTAGTCTTGTGTCTTATCTGTGCATAGTTGTTTTTATTTTAGTTTTATTATTTTATTCTGTTTTATTTGTTTTTGATTTATTTTTGTTTTATTTGCAGGTTTGGTAGTGTATGCCACACCTACGTTCACAAGGACCGCCGCCTGAGCTTTCTTTGCCATTAAGGAGCGATTCGCGGGACTTTTCTGAGGGTTCTATGAGCGAGGTAAGTGCTTCCACTCCCGTTTCTGCAGAGTTTTCTGATCACACACCACCATTTTCTTCGAGTTCTTCCACCCATTCTAGTCCACACTTTCATTTCATTCCACCCATGGCTGAGCGTCGCACGGTTCACCAGCAGGCCACTGCTGGATTCACGGGACTTAACAATCCCATCACTATGCCAAATATCACGAATAAAAATTCGTGGCAGATTCCTTCGTACATCATGACAGCCAATAACAACACTCAGTTTAATGGCCGGGATGATGAGGATGCACCAGCCCATATAGCTCGTCTTACTCGCATATGTGGTACCTTCAATCTTCAAGGTGCTACTGAGGATGCTATCTTTCTGCAGCTATTTCCATTCTCTCTTGCGGGTAGGGCCGCCACTTGGCTCGATTCGCATGCTCCTGGATCTTTCACGACTTGGGGCAGTCTTAGGGATGCATTCCTTAAGAAATACTTTCCACCTGCTAAGGCAGCTCGCCTTCGTGATGAGATCCACTCTTTCCGTATGGCCCCTGATGAGCCATACTATCTTGCTTGGGAAAGATTTCAGAATCTGCTTAGCAGATGTTCTCACATGGTCTATCTGACTGGGCCCTTGTAGAGAAATTCTACAATGGTCTAACTTATGAGACCAGAGCTCGTTTTGACACTTCTGCTGGTGGTCATCTTATGGGAAAGAGGGATGTAGCTGAGTGTACTGATATGTTTGAGAGTTTTGCTCAGGCTGAGTATGAGCAGAGATCAGCTAATAGGAATTCAAATCCTATTTCTAGTTCCTCCTCTTCCACGAGAGGAGTTCACCACGTTAATGTGGATACTAGTGTGGCAGCTGCTCTCGAGGCCTTATCGAGGGATGTGAAGGAGCTGAAGATGAAGGTAGATAGGTGCGAGATTTGTAGGGGTGGCCACGCCACATCGGAGTGTTTAGTAGTCAATCAGGAGCAGGTTGATTATCTTGGGGGGCAAGGTAGGGGAAACTCAAACTCTTTCAATAATTCGTACAATCAAAATTGGAGGAACCACCCTAATTTTAATTGGCGCTCTTCCGGTCATCCCCCTGGTTTCCAATCTGGGCCATCTAATAACCAGGGGCAGGGTCATTCTTCGGTTAGTCATCCGAGTCATACACCGGGGGCGGGTAGCAGTAGTAGTGGTGGTAGTTCTGGGGGTAGCATGAGTAATATTGAGGAGTTATTGACCCAGTTGGTTGCTAAGGATGCCAATACTCAGAAAACCCTTGCTGAGCATGACATTCTTTTGAAAAACCAACAATCTGCTTTCCTTGATCTTCAGAGATCAGTTGGTGATATAGCCAAGCGTTTAGATGAGAGGCCCCAAGTTCAGTTTTCGGGTAACACTCAGGCTAATCCGAACGCTCATGTTAAGGCAGTGACTACGAGGAGTGGAAGAGGGGGTGTGAGTGTAGAGCCACCGGTTGAGGTAGATGATGAGGAACCGGTGGATGAAGAGATTGAGATGGAGACTCCTGGGGGGGTACACATGAGGCCAGTCCCAGCAAGTACAGTACCGACCAGTGAGTCTCCCACAGTGATCCCGGTTGAGAAGAAACCGGTAGAGGTTAGGCCGAGTCCTAAGATTGATCATTCACGACTTCCTTACCCTGCTCGCTTAGCTCACCAAAAGCATGCTAAGGAGTATGGCCATTTTCTTGACATGTTCAAACAATTGAAGATCAATCTTCCATTCATTGAGGCTCTTCAGCATATGCCCAAGTATGCTAAGTTCCTTAAAGATTTGTTGAAGAGGAAGGATAGGCTTGGGGAACTTTCTAATGTTCCATTGAGTGGGGGGTGTTCTGCGGTGATTCTGAACAAGCTACCGGAAAAATTGACAGATCCTGGGATCTTTACAATCCCATGTTTGTTTGGTAGTGACACTCAGAGACACGCGTTGGCAGATTCAGGTGCTAGCATCAATTTGATGCCCTATTCTTTGTATGAGAAGCTAGCACTTGGTGAACTTTCGCCTACGTGCATGACATTGTCCCTTGCTGACCGCACGGTCAAATGTCCACGGGGTATTGTTGAGAACTTGTTGGTGAAGGTGGATAAATTCGTTTTCCCTGTGGACTTTGTGATTCTCGACATGGAGGCCGACGAGACTGTGCCTATCATTCTGGGCCGTCCTTTCTTGAGGACCGCTAAGGCCATCATTGATGTGTTTGATGGGAAACTCACTCTTAGAGTGGGTGATGAGACTGTCACATTCGAGGTTGTGAAGTCTATGAGGCATCCCAGTGATCATGATGACTTTAGTGACCCATGTCATTCTGTTTACTTCATAAATTCCTTCATGTCACACGTGGATAGGTGTCTTGAGTACGTGTGCGGTGCTGATTTGGTAGTTGAGAGAAGTGAAGAGGAGTGTGAGAGTATTGATGAGGGAGTTGGTGTCATTTCAGAAGCTTTAGAGATTGATGAGTTGAGGGAGGAGAGTAAGAAGCCCTCTGTTGAGTCACCACCCGCCCTAGAGCTTAAGGTGTTACCTTCACACTTAGAGTATGCATTTCTAGGAGAGAATTCCACTTTACCTGTTGTCATCTCATCTAGGTTAAGTGAGGAGGAGAAGAAGAGATTGTTAGGTGTGCTGAGGATGTATAAGGGGGCTGTTGCTTGGAGACTCTCTGATATCCAAGGAATTAGTCCTGCTTATTGTACACACAGGATACTCATGGAGGATGAGTACAAGCCGGTAGTTCAACCTCAAAGGCGTTTAAATCCGAATATGAAAGAGGTTGTGAAGAAGGAAGTGCTGAAGTTGATGGATGCAGGCCTGATTTATCCCATCTCGGATTCATCATGGGTGAGCCCTACTCAGGTTGTCCCTAAAAAGGGAGGGATGACAGTCATCACAAATGAGAAGAACGAGCTCATTCCATCTCGCACGGTCACAGGGTGGCGAGTATGCATCGACTATAGGAAACTTAACGATGCCACCCGGAAGGATCACTTTCCCCTTCCTTTCATTGATCAGATGTTAGAGAGATTGGCGGGACAGCAGTTTTACTGCTTCTTAGATGGTTTTTCAGGGTACTTCCAGATCCCCATTGCACCGGAGGATCAGGAAAAGACCACATTCACGTGCCCTTATGGCACCTATGCTTACCGTCGCATGCCATTTGGGTTATGCAATGCTCCTGCCACATTTCAAAGGTGCATGGTAGCCATCTTTCAGGATATGATTGAATCATCCATGGAGGTGTTTATGGATGACTTCTCAGTTTATGGTGATTCTTTTGATGTATGCTTGGAGAATCTTGAGAAGATGTTGAAAAGGTGTGTAGAGACTAAGTTGATGCTTAATTGGGAGAAGTGTCACTTCATGGTGACCGAGGGAATAGTGTTAGGTCATAAAATTTCGAGAGCGGGGATTGAGGTAGATAAGGCGAAGATAGAGACCATAAGTAAACTCCCACCACCTTCTAGTGTCAAAGCCATTAGGAGTTTCCTTGGTCATGCGGGTTTTTATAGGCGGTTTATAAAGGATTTTTCCAAAATCACTAGGCCTATGACCCATCTTTTAGAAAAAGATACCCCGTTTTTGTTTGATGAGGAATGCATGAAGGCATTCAAATTCTTGAAGGAGAGACTTGTGAGTGCTCCTATCTTAGTAGCCCCCGATTGGAGTTTGCCCTTTGAACTCATGTGTGATGTTAGTGACCAAGCAGTTGGGGCGGTCTTAGGGCAAAGGAGAGATAAGCATTTTCACCCAATATACTATGCTAGCAAAACTCTCAATGATGCTCAAGAGAACTACACTACCACCGAGAAGGAGCTTCTTGCGGTAGTGTTTGCTTTTGACAAATTCCGGTCATACTTAGTGCTTTCAAAGACCACCGTTTTCACTGATCACTCGGCTTTGAGGTTTCTTTTTACAAAGAAAGATGCGAAACCTCGCCTCATTAGGTGGATCTTACTATTATCGGAATTTGACATTGAGATCAAAGACAAGAAAGGGGCTGAAAATGTTGCGGCCGATCATCTTTCCCGGTTGGAGGACCCGGAGAGGAGTGAGATGAGTGAGGAGGAGATTGGTGATAGGTTCCCTCACGAGATGATCGACTTTGTAGAGGCGGAGAAACAAGGAATGCCATGGTTCACCGACTTGGCAAATTTCCTTGCTCATGGAGTGGTAATTGAAGGAATGACCTCTCAACAAAAGAGGAAATTCTTTAGAGATGCGGGTAAGTATGTTTAGGATGACCCGTACCTCTATCGTGTTGGAGGAGATAGGATCCTTAGGAGGTGCGTTAGTAGGAAGGAAGGCCTAGACATTTTAAGACATTGCCATGAAGGCTTGACGGGTGGACATCATGGACATCACTCCACCGCCCAAAAGGTTTTCGATTGTGGTTTCTATTGGCCTTCGGTGGTGAAGGATGCACTTGAGTTTGTTAAGAAGTGTGATTCCTGTCAACGCACCGGCAACATCTCATCTAAGGATGAAATGCCTCAAAACCCCATTCAAGTGTTGGAGGTTTTTGATGTTTGGGGCATTGATTTTGTAGGACCTTTTCCTTTATCTAAAGGGAATAGGTATATACTCGTGGCCATAGATTATGTGTCAAAGTGGGTGGAAGCTCAAGCTTTACCTACAAATGATGCCCGAGTAGTTCTCAAGTTCTTGAAGAAGTTGTTTAGCCGGTTTGGAACTCCTAGAGCTTTAATTAGTGACCGTGGCACGCACTTTTGTAACACCATGTTAGAAAAGTCACTACAACGCTACGGTGTCACTCATCGTTTAGCGACTGCTTACCACCCTCAAACAAGCGGTCAAGTGGAGAATGCAAACCGAGGAGTGAAACGAATACTTGAGAAGACGGTGGGGAAGAGTCGGAAGGATTGGTCCGACAAGTTAGACGATGCATTGTGGGCGTTTAGAACAGCTTACAAGACACCCTTAGGAACCACACCATACATGGTCGTCTATGGCAAAGCATGCCATCTTCCCGTTGAGTTAGAACATAGAGCTCTTTGGGCTCTCAAGACGGTAAACCTTGATCTTACCGAGGCGGGTAGGAAGAGGTATTTTCAAATCCATGAGTTAGAAGCCCTTCATGATGTGGTTTATTCACGATCATTGAGCATTAAAGAGAAAACCAAGTCATTGCATGATAGGAAGTTAAAGGGTTTGAAAGAATTCAAGAAGGGATATCGGGTTTTACTTTACAATTCCCGATTGAAATTGTTTGGAGGAAAGTTGAAGTCCAAGTGGACGGGTCCATATGTGGTTGAAGAAGTGTTTCCATATGGAACCGTTGAGCTACAAAATGAAGTTGATGGGAACACTTGGAAAGTGAACGGTCACAGATTGAAACATTACATCGGAGGACCGATAGACGAGAATGAGGAGGGGGAGAGATCCTCCTAGAGAAACCCGAATGAGAGAAATAGTGAAGGGGTCTTGGGTGAAACCCAAGTGTATAGTATGTAAATGTTAAGTTTTAGAGTTTTTAATGCATTTCTTAGGTGTTTTTTCGTATTTTTCTTCGTTTTTCGTTGTTTTCGTTTTTCGTTTTTTTTGTGTTTTCTTAAGTTTTGCAGGTTTTTAAGCATTTGGATGCAAGAAAGATGGAATAGAGGCACCAGGTATGTTTTCTTTACTTAGAATTTATATTTGATGTTTAGGAAGGAAAAAGAGGTGAAAATTTGGCTAAGGCATGGAATCCTGGAAAACTTTCTGTAAAAAGTGCCACGCCGCGCTACGCGACAAAATCTGGAGGACCTGTCGCGCTACGCGAGACCTAGGGTCAACAACGCGGGTCAACATTTTGTCGCGCTACGCGACAAATGTTTAGACGGTTGTCGCGCTACGCGACAAGTACAAAGACGGGTAAAACCCCCTTTTGTTTCGAGCCCTAATTCATTTCACCCAAAACACCACCTCCATTGTCACTCCGGCGATCTCCTCATTCGCACCCACCACCATCCTTCGACCACCCTCTGCCGATCACCATCATCAACCACCATCACAACCTCCGGTTACCACCTACCTTCTACACCACCGAACCTACCAACCTCCCTTCATAACCACTTTCCAAACCAACACTTTCTCCTCGTCTCTATCACCATTGAACACCACCATCAATCTTCCGGTCAACCGCCATTGCCACCGCCGAACATCACCAACACCATCACAACCCTAATCCACACCCCTGCTGCCACTGCTCATAACACCACCGGTAACCACCACTGATCACAAATTTCGGGTTGGAGCAACAAGGCACACCAATTTTCATCACTTCTTTCTTTCTTTCACGTGTTCCCCAGTCGTCTTTGAGGTAATGCGGCACTACAATTTCATCTTTCGTGCATTAGATTTGTTTTTGGTCATTTTTAGTTTAGTTTAGTTGAAAATTTTTAGCTTAGTTTAGTGTTTGTTGCTGGATATGCTTATTGGGTCTTTGTTATGCTTATACATTTGTGAAGTAGGACTGAGAAGGACCATTTGGGTTTTTGAATAGAAAAGATAATTGATTTTCAAATGGGATTGTTACAAATGATCTTGAATAGGTAATTTTGCTTGAATGGAAGTGAGTGATTTGGTCCTGTTAGTCGTTTTGGTCATTTCTTTTGTTGACAATGAAAAATGTTTGGAATGGTTTTTAAATTGTTCTTGTGTTTGTCTTTGCTGTGTTTTGAAATGATAATGTCCATTAAGGGGTTATTTGTGAGAAACTCTGCTTCTAGGATTGTTATTGGAACTCTTTGGATATTGAATTTGTAACCGCGAATGAAATGCTATACGGTAACATGTTCTTTGGTTTTATGCTAACATTGCAGCTTTCCTTTTTATCTAACTTTGTTTTTCAGGTATGTCGGGAGCTGAGTCTTCCAGAGCTGCAGGAAAGAGGAGGAGAGGGCCAGTTCCAAGGCCCAGGGGAGAACCAGGCTCGCCAGTTCAGTTTCAGAGGGAGGAGCGCACCATTAGCTACTCTGATGTGGAGAGGGTGCCTAGCATTAGGCCTAGGAGGATTAGGGAGCACACTCTGCTTAGTTTTGATTTAAGGACATTTGAGAGTCAGAGACTTGATAGGTTTATCTCTTTAGAGCTCCTTCACCATAGGAATATCGATTGGGAGTTGCTAGATCAGTTGGGCCAGAGAGATAGGATAGAGAGACTTCTAGGGCCACGGTGGACTACCGTTCTAGCTTGTGACTGGCCTCAGTACAAGGAGCTGGCCCTAGAGTTTCATTCGACTTTCATGTATGATGACTCTGAGTTTGATTCGATGGATGCAGTATCATTTGCTTTGGGGAGACGAGTGTATGAGATGTCCATTCCACAGTTTGTTGTGGCTACTGGATTTTATACTGAGGATGAGGTGATGTCACCTAGGTTTACTACCTGCCTTAGAGGTGCCTCTAAGAAGAATAGGGAGTGTTGTTTATCTGAGGCGGATCTTAGTGATTTCTGGGCTACTATAGCAGATTCTCCATTTTCCACCAGCATGGTGGAATCTGAGATTAGGGATCCAGTTCTGAGATACATTCACAGAGTTTTAGCTTGTACGGTGATTGGTAGGTATTCAGGAGAGGAGAAGGTGAACTGGATGGACTTGTTTTGTTTATACTGCATGGTGAGAGGCAGGGAGGCCAATGTGGCATGTGTGATGGCACAGTCGTTTGCTCGAGGTAGGCGAGGAGGTGGTAGGGCGAGACTTGACATGGGACCGTATATTTACCGGATTGCTGAGTTTTTGGGAGTTTTTGATAGGTACAGATTGGACTTGATGACGGTGGGACCGGTCACTACACAGATCACTTTGAGGGACCTGCGCCGGGCAGGTATTTGTGAGTTGGATGATCCTCCCCGATGGGCAGGTTATGTTGAGGGACCACAGGTGATGCCACCACCAGGGTCTGAGGCAGCTGATGTTGTGATGGGTTCAGTTCCCACTCATCGTCAGAGGCCTATATTTAGGAGAGACCAGCCGCCCAGACAGTACCCACTTAGGGAGCCCATTCCTGATCCCCTCACTTTGGAGTCTCTGTGTGCCAGGATTGATGGTTATCATGAGCAGCACAGAGATTGGTTTTTAGCAGGACAGAGGAGACAGGAGGACGCGATGCGTTATCTGATGACATCCCTACACATTGAGATCCCTGAGTTCTACAGAGCACCTGATCAGCAGGATGAGCCAGGAGGAGATGCTGCAGATGATTAGTGTGGGGATGTTTATGGGTTCTTTCATTTTGGTTATGTTTTGTCATGATCATCTTGTACATGTGATACTTTGCATCTGTGGTTGTATTTGGACATGATCTTGGTTATGATATTATTATGTTTTGGATGTATTGATGGTTGCTTGATCTTTGTTTTGTCCAGATCTTATTGTTTGTGTATGGCATGTGAAGCAAATTGTAGCTTGTGGAGATTATTGGAAAGACTGGCACTCGACAGTCTTCTTTACAAGACTGGCACTCGACAGTCTTCTTTTGTTACCAGCTAAGTCATTTTTAGTCATTTATTTCTTTTTGTTTTCCCTTTTCTCTACATTGAGGACAATGTCCAGTTTAAGTGTGGGGATGGGTACTTGTTTTAATTTTGTTTAGTTAGTGTGTAATTGAGTCGAATTTTTTTTATTTTATTTATTGTGTATTTTACATCTTTAGCTTAGATCTTTCTTGTTCCTGGTTAATTTGGTTGCAAAAGCGTGATGGGAAATGATAAGAAAGTTTGGTTTTATGGGATCCTTCATAGTTAACCGGTTGGTTTGGGTTATATGCTTTGGTTATGGGATGTGTAAGTAGGCTCAACTGATTGTAACTGTCCCTTAAGATTGGTATAATTTGACTTAAACGCATAATTTTCATGGGAAACATCCTGGGGGTTTGGAATTGATGAAACTGATTTCTAGCCAGAAATGAATCTTTGCATAATAACAAGTAAGAGTTTTGAAAATCTGATTTTTGTTTGGCACATAAGTACTCTTTTTATGAGAATAAATCCGAGTCTTATGGCGCCCCCATTTCACCAAATAAGTTGAGCTAAAAAGAAAAAAAAAAATAAAAGAAAGAATTTGGATGAAAACTTATGTGTCACACGCCGGGTTGCAGCCTGGTTGAAACACCACTGAGTTAAGTTCAATGTGTAAAAGAAAAATGCTCACGCTTCCATCTGCGTTCATTCATAAAAATCTGATTTGAGAAATTTCTTGTTAGTTTATATGTAAGGATGACTTGAAAGCTAGAATCCAGGATTGATTTGGTTTTAAATTCCTAAGTGTGGGTCTAATGAAATGAAATGTAGGATATGAACATAACGAACCATGATTAAGGGATTGAGAAAATCAGTATGGGTTTAATGGGATAACAATACTTGCAATCTTTTCCAAAGCAGTTAATCTTGAATTAATAAGGTTAATTGTGTAGAAATTATTTCACCTTGCTGTGATCCCAGATTTTTGCATAAGTCTTTTCCAGGGACGAAAAAGAGATAAGTGTAGGGATGTGATGTGTTGTAAAACACATTTGTTTTTCTATTTGTTTTTAATTCGGTTTGTGCAGTTTTAATCAATTTTTGAGTCGATAGATGCTGGTTCTTCACATTTCTATAATTTAATGTTTGCAGGTTATAAACACATCATTGTGGCATAAAAGATCAAGAAAACGAGTGTCCGGTTGAACGAGAACAGATACAAGAACAGGAAAGAAGAATTCTGGATTTTTCAACTCCTCGCATTACGCGAGGACCACAGGAAACCCTGTCGCGCTACGCGACAGGTGGAAATGACAAATTTACCCCTCACTTAATGATGCCGGTTGACCCGACTATTTTGTCGGGTAGTGGAACCCGTCGCGCTACGCGACGGGCATGGAGATACATGTCGCGCTACGCGACAGGGTTAAAAACTCAGAAAATCAAGTTTATGATTTGGAAAACGGCTGAAGGCGCACACATTCGATTTTGGGACGATCAGAGGCAATATTGGAGGCGACCAAGGAGTTCTGGAAGGCAAGTAAGGCAAGATCCATCATCGGGAAGCCCTAGGATTGCAAATCGAAGGGTGTAATCACGATCGGTTCTTATTCTTGTTTTGTTTTCCATTCGTATGATGTTTTGCTGTGGTTTATACATTAGATCTTTCTGTTTGTTCATGATGACTATTGGCTAAATCTTTTGAACTACCTGGGGTTTTACAATTATGCATGTTTGATGATAATACCGATTGATTGTGGAACAAGTTTTGATTTTTAATGATTTATGATTTGGTTTTGAACTCTTGGATGTGGATGAATGTTTATGATGTTTGTGATTGAATTGTTGTTTCCTCGTATGCTTTGACGAATGTCTTTCGTGTAATGAGCATATGCTAGGTCATTTACTCGGTGTTCTTGATTCGTGGATGTGTTACTAGACGTAGTAATTCATAGGAATAATAATTGGATCATGAATGAATTAGATGTTTAACCAAGTTCAATAACCGTGAGGTGAGAAATTGTTAGTATATCTTGTATGTTTAAGGACTAGTTAAGGTCTTTGTGAAAAGATTAAGACTAGGTCAATTAAACATAGTCTTGTATGCTAAGTCCAAGAGGAATCTCCTTATTATCCCGTGCATGTTCATGTATTGAGACTTTCATAACTGTGAGGTAGATGGTTTTTAGGATAAATCATTGATGGGTTGGTTAACTCGTGAGAGTAATTAACCTAAACCGGTGCTTAGTAGACTTATAGACAATTTAGTTGAAATCTTTGAAAACGGTTAAAGAATCTCTAATATGTTGATAAGTTAAAATTCAAAGATCCCGGTTCCAAAACAAGTTCCATAATCAATCCATAAAACATTAAACATGAATAAAGTAAACCCTAGGTAGTCATTTCATCATTCGTGGATTCTAGTGTATTTTCTCTTTATTAAGTCTCGATTTGATTGTTCTAAATTGTTAGTTTTATTTTAAGCAGTTAATCACAAAACCCCCCTTTCAAACATTTAATTTAATTTAAGTATTTGTATAGATAAGTCATTGAGTCTATTTATTACAGTCTGTAGAAGTCTGTGGGTTCGATATCCGGACTTACTTCTGTCTTGCTACATACGATAGGTACACTTGCCTGTTGGTAGCTTAAGTTTTAGAGAGTCTAGAGTATTACTTAGTGTCTAGGATAGTTTTAATTTTTATTAGTTTTAGTTAAGCTACTTTACACACATCAATTCCCTTCAGTAGAAATCATCCTCTAGAACAAATCTTAGGTGATCTACATAAAGGTGTTCAAACTAGGAGCCAAATTTCGAACTTTTGCCTTCATACAGTCTTCCTATCCCAAGTTGAACCTTCCAAATATCAGGAAGCTCTCAAAGATAATAATTGGGTAGAGGCTATGCAGGATGAATGGTTACAGTTCAAAAGGCAAAACGTTTGGACTCTCTGCCCCTTGCCGGCAGGAAAATACCCTATCAGAATTAGATGGGTATTCAGAAATAAAACAGATGACAGAGGCATTGTGATCAAAAATAAAGCCCGATTGGTAGTGCAAGGTTACTACCAAGAGGAAGGCATTGATTACGATGAAACCTTTGCTCCTATGGCCAGATTGGAAGCCATTAGACTCTTCCTAGCATTTTACATTTCCCATATCATAAAGGTATATCAAATGGACATAAAGAATTCATTTCTGTATGGGACAATAAAGGAGGAAGTCTATGTGTGTCAACCTCTAGGATTCGATGATGTTCATCATCCTTACTGGGTGTACAGACTTGACAAAGCACTTTATGGTCTGAAACAGGCACCCAGAGCATGGTATGATACTCTCTCTCAATTTCTTCTTTCTAATAAATTTTCTTGGGGAACCATTGATAAGACTTTGTTCATCAAGAGGGTAGACAAGGAACTCTTGCTGGTCCAAATTTATGTTGATGACATCATTTTTGGATCAACAAAACCTTCCTTGTGTGAACAATTTTCTAAATTAATGTCTTCAAAGTTTGAAATGAGTGCTTTAAGTGAACTAAAAACATTTTTGGGACTCCAATTTAAACAGACCCCCAATGGGACTTTCATTCATCAATAAAAATATGTAAAAGATCTTCTAAATAAATTTGATATGAATGATTGCAAAATAATTTCTACCCCCATGGCTACAAGTCCTGGAATAAGTCCAGATGAAAATGGTGAACTTGAAGATCAACCCCTCTACAAGTGCATGATTGGATCTTTGATGTATCTTACTACATCAAGGCCAGACATTATGTATGCAACATGTGTCTGTGCCAGATAACAATCAACCCCCAAACAATCCCATTTATCATTTGTGAAGAGGATACTAAGATATCTAAAAGGCACTCTAGTGCTAGGTATTTGGTATCCTGCTAACCAAACTTGTAAGCTTGTTGGTTTTTCAGACAGTGATTATGCAGGATGCTCGCTCACAAGGAAGTCTACTTCGGGAGGATGTTAGTTCTTTGCAAATTGCTTAGTGTCATGGAAAAGCAAAAAGCAAACATCGGTGTCAAATTCAACTGCTGAAGCTGAGTACATTGCAACAGCTCATTGCACTGCCCAAATCCTTTGGTTGCAATATCAGCTACTATATTTTGGAATAACTGAACTAAAAACACCTCTCCTAATAGATAGCGAAAAAGCCAAATATATAATAAAGAATCATGTCTACCAGTCAAAAACCAAACATGTCGAAATAAGGCATCACTTCATTAGAGACTGTTTTGAAAAAGGACTAATTGTCCCAGAACATGTCTCTACAAGTGACCAAATAGCAGACATATTTACCAAATCCTTGGACGCTTCAACTTTTTCTAAGTTTGTAGCTAAATTGGGTATGATAAATATGAGCTAATAAATGTGGTTAAGAATCTGTTTCTTAAACCTGAAAATAAATACATAAAAGGATAGTCTCTATTGATTATCCTAACAACGGATATTTGATAAACCACTGATAAAGAAATCTTGGTATCTCTCAGTGGTTATCCAATAACTCGGATAGAATCAATGGTTGTTATACCCACTGCTTCATATCTATTCGCGGTTACAGCTTCCGTTGTTACAATTTAAACCTTCTATGGTTTACCTTTCTTCTGACGTCTCTTCTTCTTCCGACGTCTCTTCTTTTTGTGATGTCTCTTCTTCCAAAGACTTTTAATCATGTCATTTATCCTTGGTTAAATTTCTTCCAAAAATAAAACTCTTCCAAAGAGTAAATAATTCTTCATATTTAAGTCTTCCTTGCCCAAGTGGTTATCAAATCTCTTGATAATTATGCCAGATTCGGCCGTCACTAATCTCTCTACAAGATTAGACCTCTTACAGTTAACAGAATTGACACTCATTAATTTTTCTCATGGATCGATGCTATATTTCTTTCCATTTTTATCCCTCTTACTCTAAATGACCACTGATCTTCTTTCCTTATTTATATCAGTCGTTATCTTCTTTAATCAATCAGTCCCTTCCTAGAACTTCTTGATCATCTCTTGATCAAGAACACTTTTTCTTCAACATTGATTCTTTAGGGTGCTACTCATGGCGAAGGACTACTGCTTGTCAGGCATGTCTCCTGGCATGATGCATTTCCATTGCTTCCGCCTGAGCTTTATGCTCATGATGGTGGTGTAACGGCATCGGACCAGGCTTCATTCCCAACAAAGTATTGTCTGTACTTTAGGGTGTGCATGAACGTACTTTGTTGTCGTTTGCTTCTTCTCTTTCATGATCACAGGTTTGTCCGATGGGTAAAAACCCTAAGTTAAAGCTTTTGATAGGTTATAAGTAGTGGCGGTTTTTCATTTTGAAACCGCTCTTGTGTGTGAACGGTTAGCCTTCCTCATCTCCTTTTCTTTAAAGCAAAGTTTGTTCTCACACTTTTCCTTCATAACTGCTTGGTGTTCATCGTTACAAAATAACAATGGCTTTGAAAATCAAACCGATCCATAACCTCGGAGCTTACCTTGTCAAATCTTCTGAGTATCCTCACTACAACAAAGCTATCGACATTCTGGTAAACTCTTTCGTTCACACTGCTCTTGTTCTAAACCTTCCTATTTCTGAAGTTGCTTTAAACCAGTTTTGTGAAAACTCATCCTTGGTGTTGAAGGATGACTATGTTGAAAGCATCGCTTTGGTGGTCGCTGTTCAACAAGTCACCATCACTCCCACAAAAATAAGCGTTGCCCTAACCTTGAACGACACTGAGGCTCCTCCCACTGTTTCTCTAAAACTCCTTCATAATACCTTCATCCAGTGTGATTATCAGGGTGACCAGAAGAACAGGACGTTGTACAAAGCCTTCTTTTACCCTAAGTACAAGTTCCTGTATCACACTATACTTCAGTGTTTGTCTCAGAAGTCAACAAGTTGGGGAGAAATGGCATATGACATGCAATATGTCATGTATGCAGTTCTTTCCAACGGAAAGGTCAACTTGTCACGAATAATCATTGATCATCTGGTACATCACCAGAAAGGTCCAAAGTTTCTGTTGTATGCTAGGTTTATAATGGCCTGCCTCTTTGCTAACCTTAGTAAGGCTTGTCACATTGCTCCTATTTCCACAATCAAGAGCATTGACAAACAAGTGTTCACTAGCTTGAACACTGATCCAAAACATACGGATGAAACTGAGGAAACACCCATCCTCGGTAAACCCACATCCACCTCCTCCACACCAATAAAGGTACCGCCCAAAAGAAAAGCATCTACCAAAGCCTCTAAGCCAAAGATGCCCAAAAAGGTTGTTCAGGAAGATGAGATCCCTGAACATGTCTCTGTCCCCACTAGACAGTTGGATGCATATGTTTCATCCTCACAGATGCATCAAGGATCTCCATCCCACCTAGCTCCTCATCAATCCTCTCAACAGGATGATGTTGTACTTCAAAGGGAACCCTCTCTAGCCACTGAAGTGTCACTTGACTCTCAGTCGACATTTTACTCTCCCAAGGACATTTCTGCTTTTTCCCCACGTGCAGCCCTTAACTCTCCTACCCATGTTCTCCTTGAGATTGATTCTATGTTTGAGCAGCTTGGTTCTCCTCCCCCTTCTCCAACAGAGGAGCTGCCCCATCAAACCTTTGCTCAAACTAATCAATCTCCTACCCATGGAGAAGCCATCTAGACATCTTGATCATATATCTGGAGCATCCATCTCACATGAGAATCCACTGGATTTTCATTTGAATGGATCAAGCAATAAGACTCCTGATATGGCAACAGCCCATGAGGTTCTTGAAACTGAGGCGGGAAATCCCCGGAACCAAGAAAAAGAGGTTCATGACATTCCTCATATGGACTCAGGTCATGATAAAACTGACTCGTTAGTCAGGGATTCAGATGATATCCTTGTAAGGATGGCCGAATCAGATTCTAAAATGAAGGAATTGACGAATTCTGTTGCTCACATTCAGGCTGATATAGCTAAGCTCACCGAGCTTGTCTCAGCAACCTTGAGTCACCAAGCCCTGCAACCCAAATCCATCCCCATGCAGGCACCTTCGCTTGAAGGTACTTCCACCACTTCACCTATTTCCATTGCTACCACCCTCTCACCCCAGGTTCTTCAAGAAGTGTTAAACCCACTTTTTACTACCCAAATCACTTCCCCGCTTCAATCCTTTAACACCCAATTTCTGACCACTCAAAAGATTCAATTGGATCTACTGAAAATTTCAGTAGATACCAAAGTCTCCTCCTTCCAACATGAAATCTCTAACCACACCATATTTTTTGAGTCCCTTACTGGGATTGCTCCTCCTTCTCCCTGGTTCAAAGAACAGGCTGATGAAGCCTAAAAGAGGGAGAATGAACGACTCCTGTCTGCTGCCCAAGCTGTTCAAAGGGCATAAGACAGGACTGAGCAAAGGAGGTTGAAACAAATAAGGCTGCAGAATCAAGAGGCGTTTCTCAAAGCAGCATTGGATCAAAAATTCCAAACTCAAGTTACCAAGGCTAGCTCAAAGCAAAAGAAAACGGAAGCTGAGGCTCAAATAAACACTGGGACATCTCGAGTATCCAGAAAACCCAGACTTTCCAAATCTGCTCCTACTGAGGAAACAAAGCCAATAACCACTGCCCCACCTTCCTCCACACAACCAAATAAAGAAAGTTCACCCACTTTCTCTCCAAAATCTGCTTCTCAAACCCTCCTTGAACTTTCTTCACTTCTTTTCACTCTCAATGCCTCCAACATTGGCCAAAAACCAATCCCAATAATCACTCAGTTTTTCTCAAGAATACAAAAGAGTGTGGTCAGAAAAACCAAAACTCTCAATAACCTACCACATAAAGCTTCAACCTTTGGTCAAAAACCTTCCTCAGACTCAAATGATGATCAGCCCATTGCCTCTCGTGTCTCAAGAAAGAGAAGGCTGCTATTGGCTGATATTGATGAGTCTGATCCTTCAAACACCACCAAAGTTCCCTCTCCATTAAGATCAGCAGATACTGAGAAACCACAAACCTCTCCAGTAATGGAATCCTACTTACCTGTTAGGACCTTTCCTTCCGATAAAGTCCTTCGGAAAATAAAGAATAAAGAAATGGAGAAGGAAAACCTGATTCTGGCTAGTCTTGAAGCTACTGGTCTCTTAGGAGTTGAACTGGTAAGGACCTATTAAGAACAAATAGCCAGATTGGATCAGCAGCAAGATAAAGCCTATCAGGCAGAGAGGGAGTAGCTGATCAAGTACCTACTGGATGATGGGAAATACAAGGTTGAAAACTTCAGCAACTGGGATATCACTAGCCTCAGAAATGACGCTAAAGTGTTATCTGAAAGAATAAAAGCTTAAGCAAGGAAGAAAAGGATCCTTGAGCAAAGGAAAAGAATAAAACACATCCTCATTCAAAATCAATGGGGACCAAAAAACAAAATAACAAGATGGAGAGATGAAGTTCTGTTCGATGAATGGTCTAAATTCAAAAGAGAATACAAAGACCAGCCTGAGCTTTGGAAAGATGTCACTCCCTATCCTTCTACAGTGACTCAGCTCAAGGATGCTAACCCAAGCACAGTGATTGATCACTTGCTAAATGCACCTTTGGGAACTCTAGGTGCTGGGTCTGCCGAACCTCCATCTGCTAAGTCTCTGCCTCTTCAGATCAAAAACTCTATAATAAGAATAAAGAGATGGTTCTATGACTCTGTCTCCAAGAGTATGGCCATAGAGAGATTCAATGGCTCAAGAACCTTCTTCTCAAATTGGGATGAGATTCTCACCCTACCCACTGATGATCTGAAAGAACTGCAGGACAAAACTCTGGAAAATGCTAATACAGAGTATGAAGTTCTGAACTATGTTCGAACTCTTAGAAATAAAATTGGTATGGCTTTAAAAGAAACTAAGTAGGTTTTGGCTTCATCAGTCCAGAGGGAGATTGTTGGAATACAAGGACTGATGAGCAAAACCACTGAAGCCAGACACTTGTATAAAACCGCGAAAAGACAAGACGTGGATGCTTCTATTCCGATTGAAGAACTGATTCAGTATCAAAAGACTCTCAGTGGAAGCTTCGCCAAAAAGAAGTGCCGCTGAACTTATTCCCTCAGAAGACAATAGCCGATCCTGACATCATCGGAAGACAACCTCTACATCAAAAGAAGTCAAATAACTCGGAAGACAATCTTCTCTTCCCAAATAACTTATTACTTAATCAGCTTCCGATGGACAACTTCCGAAGGAATAAACACTGAACTCCAGTACATCTACATCAACAACGGAAGACCTGAAGACTACTGAACACTCTTGTTTCCGTTGTTGTTGACTTTGTATTTGTAGTAGTCTGTTGTATCAGTGTATGTACTAATGTCAGCTATTTGTCTTATTATTACTTGTCTTGTATCACATAATGTTTGGGTATTTAAGTCCCAACATTCTCTAAATAATTAAGGATTACTTCCCCCATATTTCCTTGTGCTTTCTATCTATCATCTTCTCTCTTTCTAGGCAAGAAAATTAAAACAACGAAAATAACTTGTGCAAAACGTTAGAGGGAGCTGAAACCTAATCTTTGACTAAGTGTCTAAAGCATTGTTCTTGGTTAAATAGCTATTACTTGAGGTTCTTGTAGTTCAACACCTTGTTTATTTGGCAGTTCTTTTGTGAACTGCGTGTTGACTGACTTGGGTGCTAGCATTAATTTGATGCCATACTCGACTTATCAGAAGCTAGATCTTGGAGACCCATTGCCGACGTGCATGAGCATCACTTTAGCCGATCAATCGGTCAATTATCCACGGGGAATTGTGGAGAATGTCTTGGTTAAAGTGGATAAGATTGTATTCCCCGCAAATTTTGCTATTCGAGACACGGAGGCTTATGATAGAGTCCCGCTCATTATAGGACGTCCTTTCCTGCGCACAACTAAAGCAATGATTGATGTGTTTGAAGGTAAGATTACATTGCGCGTGGGTGAGGAGAATGTTACATTCGATGCGAGGAGGTCTATGAAACAGTCGAATGGCCAGAATGATTCTGTTTATTTTCTTGATTCTTTTATTCGTTAAATAGATCGTTGTCTAGAAAATATTTCTGGGGCTGATTTACTAAAAGATCAAGACTTGGGTGAGGAGAACCAGGCTGTTGAGATTGATGCTTCCTCTGAGCATATTCCAAGCAGTATGGCTAGTAAGCCTCCTAAGTACCCGATGGCTTTTGAGGTTTTTGAGAGTACAGATCCAGTTGAGAAACCATCTGTTGAGGCACCACCATCCTTAGAGATTAAGGAATTGCCATCTCACCTGAAGTATGCATTCTTGGATGGTGATTCTGATTTACCGTCATTATTTCATCTTCATTGACGGATGAGGAGAAGTCTAACTTGATTGATGTGCTTAAGGAAAATAATTTGGTGATTGCATGGAAGTTGATGCATATAAAGGGCATACACCCTTCATTTTATACGCATCGCATTCTAATGGAGGAGGATTACAAGCCAGTGGTCCAACCACAGAGACGACTTAATCCAAACATGTCTGCAGATTTGCAGAAAGAGGTTCTTCAGCTCTTAGATGCTAGATTGATCTATCCTATATCAGATGCTGCTTGGGTCAGTCCGGTAAGGGAGGCATGATTGTCATTGTGAATGAAAATAAGGAGTTGATTCCAATTAGGACAGTCACGGGTTGGAAAGTATGCATCGACTATAGAAGACTGAATGATGCTACTAGGAAAGATCATTTCCCATTGCCTTTTATTGTTCAGGTGTTGGAGCTTTTGTCACTACAACAGTTTTATTGTTTTATTTCCAAATCCCTATAGCACCAGAGGATCGGGTGAAAACCACAATTACATGCCCATACGGTACCTATGTGTAACTTCGTATGCCCTTTGGTTTATGTAATGCTCCAGCCACATTTCAGAGATGCATGGTGGCTATATTTCATGATATGAACGAGACTTCAATGAGCATTTTCCATGGATGATTTTTCAGTTTTTGGAAGTTCTTAAGATCATTGTTTGTAGAACATATATAAGATGCTTGCTAGAAGTGTGCAGACTAATCTGATGCTGAACTGGGAGAAGTTTCATTTCATGGTGACTGAGGGTATTGTGCTAGGGCACCAGATTTAACGAGATGGCATTGAGGGAGATAAAGCTAAGATTGAGACGATTAGTAAACTTCCACCATGACGAAAATGAGAGAGGTTCATAGTTTTCTTGGTCACGCTGGGTTCTATAGGCGTTTCATTAAAGACTTTTCAAAGATTACCCGACTGATGACCCGAATTCTAAAGAAAGATGTGGTGTTTGAGTTTAATGAAGAGGGCATGAGAGCTTTTGAGTTTCTGAAGGAGAGGTTAGTGAGTTCTCCTACTCTGATAGCCCCCGTTTGGAGCCTTCCTTTCGAGTTGATGTGTGATGCAAGGGATTTTGCAGTAGGGGCCATTCTTGGTCAGCGAAAAGAAAAAAACTTTAATATGATCTATTAGACAAGGAAGACCTTAGATGATGCTCAAGAGAACTACGCGACTACTGAGAAGGAGTTGTTAGCAGTTGTGTGTGCATTTGATAAATTTAGGTATTATCTTGTTCTTTCCATGACCATTGTTTACGCCGATCATGCAGCCTTGCGATATTTATTCATGAAGAAGGACGCTAAACCTTGTTTGATTCGGTGGATTCTTCTCGTTTATGAGTTTGACATAGAGTTTAAGGATAAGAAGGGAGCTAAAAATGTACAGAAGACCATCTGTCACGGCTTGAGGATCCTGCTTGGGAGAAGATGAATGAGAAGATGATTGGTGACACATTCCCACATGAGACTTTGATGTCTCTAAACACATAGATCGTGGGTTTGGTGAATGCAGGTAAGCAGGCATTGCAATTATTTTCAGACATTGCGAATTACTTGTCTGAAGGGTACATACCCAAGGGGCTAACTTCAAAACAGTGAAAGTGGTTCTTTACTGAAGAAAACAATTTTATATGGGATGCTCCATATCTGTTTCACGAGGGAGCAGACGGAATTTTGAGAAGGTGAGTGAGTCGAGAGGCAAGATTAGACATCCTAAGACATTGTCATGAGGGTTTGACTGGATGACATCATGGGCCATCATACACAGCGAAGAAAGTGTTTGGTGGTTGGTTTTACTGGCTGACAGTGTTTAAGGATGCACATGAGTTTGTGAGAAAGTGTGATGTGTGTCAGAGGACTAGAAATATTTCACGCAATAATGAAATGCCCCAAAACCCCATCCAAGGTGTTGAGGTATTTGATATTTGGGGTATTGTCTTCGTGGGACTGTTTCCTTCATCCCAAGTGAATGGTACATCCTCGTTGCTATTGATTATGTTTCAAGTGGGTAGAGGCTCAAGCTTTGTCCACAAATGATGCACGAGTGGTGGTGGGATTCTTTAAGAGGTTGTTTTCTAGATTTGGAGCCCCTAAGACATTTATAAGTGATAGAGGCACACATTTCTGCAATGCACATTTGAAGAAGGTGTTGGCACGATACGAGGTAACCCACCGAGTGTCAACAGCCTATCATCCACAGAATAGTGTCCAGGTTGAGAATGCGAATAGGGGAGGGAAAAGGATCCTTGAGAAAACGATCGTGAGAAACTATAAGGATTGGGCAGACAAGTTAGATGAGGTATTGTGGGTGTTTAGGACAACTTTTAAGAATACGATTGGGACCACTCCTTTTCGGATGGTTTAAGGTAAAGCGTGACATCTGTCGGTGGAGTTAGAGAATAAGGCGTTTTGGGCGTTGCAAACTGTGAGTCTTGATTTGCCGCGTGCTATGAAGAATCAGATTCTTCAGTGGCATGAGTGAGAGGAGTTGCATGATGAAGTGTATGCACGATCATGGAGTTATAAAGAGTGTACGAAAGCATTACATGATCGTATGTTGAAAGGGGTGAAGGAGTTTAGGAAGGGTGATCAGGTCTTAGTTTAGGATTCGAGGCTCAGATTATTCCTAGGTAAATTGAAATCCAAATGGAAAGGATCATTTGTTTTGCATGAAGTCTTTCCACATGGAGCAGTTGAGCTATAATCAGAGAGTCGAACATGGAAAGTCAACGGTCATCGTTTGAATCTTTACATCAGAGGACAGATTGATACTGAGACGGAGGTAGCCCTCCTTGAATTGTGTAATTGATGATAGCTAGGCCTGATTTGTAGAGTTTTGCAACATAGGTTGCTTGAATTCTTGTTGTTTTTTGTATTTTTCAGTTTATTTGTAGTTTTGCGTGTTTTTGTATTGTGTAAAGTGTTGCAGGGTTTCACGATGCTTAAACGACCAGGCGTGTCTTGTTATTTCATAATACGCCTATTTCAGGATTTAAGTGTGGGTTTTCGGTATGGTTGATTTGCCATTTTCGTACATCGTATAACACATTGAACCTGAACCTCCATTCGCATAAGAAACCCGATTAGGTTTAGTTTTGGCATTTTAGTTAATTAATTTGTAGTTTTGTAGCTTAAGTAGATTTAATTTTTTTTAATTTAAGTAGATATTAAGTTTTTAACCAGAAAAATTGTTTAAATAAAATTTTTAGTAATTTATTAATTTTATATATAAATTGTGTAAAATTATGTTAGAACAATGTTTAAATTTTGTAAAAGTTTGTAAATAAAATTTTGTTTTATATTTTTATTAATTGTAATTATAATTAAAATTAGGTTATTACATTGTTTAAATTTTGTAAATAAATTTTTATTTTTTATTTTTTTAATAATTGTATATATAAATTTTGAAAATTTTGGTTATAACCTAGATTAAATTTTGTAAGATTTTATAAATAAATTGTTACTTTGTATTGTATTATTTGTATTTATAAATGTTATAAAATAGATATTCATTGTTTATGATTAAATTCTTGTAAATAGATTTTCATTTTTTAATTTATACTTTCTGTAAATATAGTTTTTGTAAAAATTGTAAATATGATTAAATTTAGGTTTTAACATAGTTTAAATTTGTAAATTTCGTTATGTTTGTTGTGTTGGTGTACATTGGTTATTGTAGGATTTCTGGAGGAGCAGGGAGGTCAGCTGCTGGGGCCAAGAAGTCCAGGGGTTCAGGTTCTTCTCGATGCACGGCACGGGAGATCAAGTATTCGTCTCCAAAGATTTTACCGATAGACGAGGACGAGCCAGTTCCCATCGATGACCGACGTCTCAGAGAGCACACCATGCTGTAGTATGAGAGGGATACAGATGCGTCTACACGATGCTACAGATTTGTGACGATGAAGCACTACCACCATCACACATTGGATCGTGAGCTTCTGGAGCAGTTGGGGTGTCTACACGAGTTTGATGCGATAGTTACATAAGAGTGGAGGACTGCTATCGATTGTAGATGGCCACAATATCTGAGTTAACAGTAGAGTTCCACTCCACCTTCTGTCAGACGTCCGGCACTTTCACAGATTCTGTTGCCGTATCGTTCGCGCTTGGGCGACACAACTAAGCTATGAACATTCCACATTTCACCACAGCGACAGGATTTTTCATGGATGAGTAGATGCTAGCGCCGGCATTTGCAGAGAGTTTGAGAGGGGTTGTTAGAGAGCCCGATGTGTTAGGGATTATAGAGCACTAGCTTTCACAGTTTTGGATGTCTTTAGCAGATGGAGCCTTCATGAGTAGTGTTGTCGAGTCCTCAATTCGCGATCCCCTTATTAGATATATCCACAGGATGATCCGTTGCACTCTCATCGGTCGCATGGCCGGTGCAGAGAAGTGCAACTAGCTCGATCTGTTTTGTATGTATTACATGATTAGCCACCACCCGCTAACCTCGCCTGTATTTTGCTTTCATCATTTGAGAGAGTTCGCCGTGGAGGGGAGACAACTAGTTTGGATCTAGGGCCTTATATTTGGGTCCAGAGACAGGGAGGTACAGTATAGATGAGATGAGGCTAGCTAGTACGTGCCCCATGGATGATCCAGCTAGATGGGAGCCAGCTAGGCCGACCTCAGAGGGACCCCATATGATGAGGCGCTACAAAGAGGCCTTCCACCAGAGCGTCAGAGGATTTTACACAGAATGGAGAGGCCATAACAGATATATCTGATATGTGAGCCTCGCCCTGCGTGCATTACATTGGAGACTATTTGGGAGAGATTACAGCGACAGGATCGAGTACAACGCCTTATTATGGCACATTTGGGGATGGAGGTTCCAGATTGGTTCAGGGATCCAGATCCACCACAGCAGCCAGACGGACAGGATGATGGGCCGCATGATTTGATCTCCAGCATCTTTGTAGTTGTAGCTGCATATTTTGTACTTCTTCTTTATTTATGTTTTCATCATCATCGTCTGTATATATTTAAATTACATTTTGATTCACATTCAGATGTATTTAACTAGCTTATTGTACATTTTGTGGTTGTTTATGGTTGATTATCTTATTTATAGTTTATTATTATCCATGTGCATGTTGATGTTTCGTTGTGAATGTTAGTGGATTGCCAAATTTGTCGTGAATTATATATTTTTGTTGATTTATTCATTATTTTGCATTCCACATTGAGGACAATGTGTGATTTAAAGTGTGGGTATGCGAGACTTGTGTGTAAGGCTTGTATATTTTTGAAATTGAAAATTTTTGTAAATTTTAGTATTTAATGTGATAATTTGATAATTTTTAGTTAATATTAAAAAAGAAAAAAAAGAAAAATCAATAAAATACAAAAATATTTTCCTTTTTAATTTGAGTCAGTTTTAATTAACCAAGTCACTTGTTTAGTATTTTTAGTTTTTGTTTGGTTTTGAGTCTTTTATTTTTAATTTTTCTTTTATTGTTTAATCTAGCAAGGATTGGTTAGATCTTATTTTGCAGTTGGGTTTGAACCACCTTTACCATTTGGGTAGCAATGACCTAATGTATTTTTAGTAGAAAAGGCAGCCAACATGATTACATTAACCCGATCACGAATGGAATGCTATACGATCGTGTTAGTTTGGATTTGACATGCATGGCTATTACACAAAAACCAGCTAAGCCTTTTACAATTTTTATTTTTTCTTTATTGTGTTATTTTTAGTTTTTTATTTATGTTTGTGGTTGTTAATTGTGAATTGAGTAATTTTAAATTTTCTAGGTTAATTTGTGTAAATATTGTATAGAATTTTGTAAAATGTCTTTGAATTAAATTTTGCAATTCAAATTGAAAATGATAGATATAATCAAGATTTTGTGCTTTCTAAAAAGTTTAAACGTACGTATGTAACTTGGGATATGTTGGTAGGCCTAACCGATTGAAAGGTTCTCGAGGATTGATATAACTTACTTAATTTTCATGATGCTAGTGGGTTTTGCCTTGGGAAATATGGGGATTATGAAATTGTTTAACTGTGATTAAAGGAACTTTTGCACACAAATGACCTAATATTTTTAAAAATTAAACCTGGCACATCTGTTCTTTTTTTTTTTAAATAAATCCGAGACTTATGACGTCTGCTTAAAAGTGTTGGACCAAAAGAACCAATGAGCCTGATCAGAAAAACCTTTAAGTCTCACATACACATAACAACTGAAGAAGAACAAATCAGCTGAAAGCCATGTTGAAGAATTACAAGACCTGAAGTTATTCACAACAGCTGAAGTGTTAGTCTTCAGATGTTGTGATGTTTGTTTTGTCTTCAGTAGTTTACTTTCAATAGTTGTAAAAGTCTGATGAATAGTTTACTCATCAGATGTTGTAGTTTGCTTTCAGTAGTTTAGTTATTCAGACTTTGTAATAGGATGTCTTCAGTCTTTGTGAACATCCTCAGTAGTTTTGTTTATTTCAGTCGTTGTCTTTTGTCTGTTAGATGTCAACATCATGTGACATCATCAGATGTCACTGTTTCTATATAAGGACAGTTGACATATTGTAATTGTTAACGAAGTTAGCTCATTGAATGATTTTATTCCTTTTGCAGAATTCTCTTTCTATAACAACTTGCTCGTTACTGTTTTATTAGATTCAAAGTGTTCTTGCTAATTCTATGCTAATTCATCTCTGAATTCCGCTGCTATAATCTAATATTGATCAAATGAGAACAACTGATCCTACAATTGGTATCAGAGCAGGTTAATCATTGATCTATTAAACAATTGATCTCTGAAACTGCTCAATTTAGTTCTCTGTTTGATCGAATTAGCTGATTAGTAAGAACTTGTTATAGTTTGAAGTTTTCTGATAACTTCTGTTGATTTGTTTTTCAATATCAATTTGTTTGAATCAATTGGTTGAAGCTTGTGCTTAATTCATTTGAATTTAGTTGATACTGATTGAATCTGAGATCATGACAACTCCAAACAATGATCCGCACAACACAGGCTCCGCAACCAAGCCTCCGATGCTGGTTCGGAGTGAGTACAACATTTGGCAACGTAGAATGCTACATCACCTGTCAATTAACAGTGCAGGATGTTGGAAATCTGTAGTGCATGGTCCGTATAAACCCATGATCACTGATCCTGAAACTAAAATCATGATTCCGAAACCATCGGATATGTATTCAGATGAGGATATAAAATTGTTTGAAATTGATGCGAAAGCTCATGGTATTCTGGCCATGGCTTTGCCGAATGAGATATATTCAGGCTTGATGCATCATGACACTGCTCACGATCTTTGGGTTGCATTGAAAGAACAATTCGGTGGAACCGATGAGGTTTTAGCAAATACTAGAGAAATCCTTGCTCAACAGTATGAGACTTTTTCTCATAGAAAGGGTGAGTCATTGACTCAACAGTTTGAGCGGTTTTCCTGTCTGATTTCTGAATAGAAAATGGTTAAGCAGGAGTATACAAATAGTCAGATGAACAACAGATTCCTCAGATCACTGCCTGAGAGATGGGACACTTATACTATTGTCTTACGCTCTAATGCAAATCTAGAGAATCTATCTCTCACCCAACTCCATGGGAAACTCTTAACTTTTGAGAGAGAGGTAGAACAGAAGAGAAAACTGTCTTCATCTGGCAAACTCACTGATGATTTCATTCCTGGCAATACTGCATTGATAGGTCAAGAGTCAGAATATACTGGGTCTGAGTGTTCTTATGATGAACATATTGACTTCTCTACTAATAGTGTTGAACATGCTTTTGTGGGAGTTGATGGTAATGCAGGTACATATGGTGATAATCTGTGTTTTGTGATGGATGATTTGAAGGGAATTCCAGATGATGATCTGGAGGAAATGGATATATTAAGTCAGATGGCCTTAATAAACATTAGATCTCAAAAATTTTACAAAAGAACTGGAAGAAAATTTCCCGGATTAACTGGCAAAACCAAGGTTGGTTTTGACAAAGGGAAGTTGAGATGCCACAAGTGTCACAGGCTTGGTCATTTTGCTAGAGAGTGCAAATCCACTGGACCTAGTTCCTCTGCACCCTTTGTGACCTTTCCTAGCAATAACACACCAAACAAAGGACAACAATCTTCTGGATCTGGTCAACAACAATTTTATCCAGCTCATTTTGTACCACAAAGTCCTATGCCTTATCCATATCCTTGCTTCTATATGCCACAACCCACTCACACTCCAGCAATAATCCCTCCACAATCACCTGCTCTTCCTGAACCTAGCAAATCTCAAACCAATCAACAGCCTCAACAACAACATCAGAGTTTCTTCACCCCTGGAGTAGCTGATTGGAGTAGTTTACCTGATGACTTATCTGATTTCAATATGCAGCTGTACTCTGAAGCTGGTCCACATGGTGGAGACAATCCATTCGGGAATCTTGCTTTGATGGCTATAGATTCAACTGACACCTCATGTTCAACTTCTTCAACATCACAGGTATCATCTGAATCAAAAGCTAAGTTGTGTTCAGAATCGTGTATTTTAGCATTTGCTTCTATCAGAGAAATAAATGTTGAATTAATCAATGAGAAATTTGAGCCAGAAAAGGCTGTGGCTAAAAACAAAAATGAATTTGAGAAAGTTTTAAATGAAAAAGAGTCTGAAATTTATAAGCTCAAATGTTTGTTATCTGATGAAAAGGCTAGAGTGGAAGTAATGCTTATGAAACATAATGATCTGAAGCAAACACTTGAAGCAACCCAAGTAAATTGTGAAAAATGGGTTGAGTCCTGTAAGGGGTTTGAGATGTTGTAAAACAAACAATCAGCATCCAATGTTAAGTTTGGGATTGGATACAATCACACTGCCCCCCCAGCTGATTATACACCAAAAAGTTATGAATGTGAGTCTGAAGGGGAAGTGTATATCAATCCACCAAATCTTCAGAAATGTCTGATTCTGTAGATATATCTGAAGGAGAGTCAAGTGCTTGCAAATCTGAGTCTGAAACTGTGGATATTGAAACATATTCTTACTCTATTGGATGTACAAATGTCATTCAGGGTGACACATGTCAGGATAGTGTTTTAATTGAGATTGACCCTGATGAAAAAGTTTCAAATGAATTAAATTTAAACCTGATTGAGTCAGATGGGGATGGGACTGGAGAGAAAGATGCACGGCTTCTGATAAGCCAGAGTGTCTGATCAGCAGTTGTAGAAAAAGCTGGTAATGGTACAACAGATGATGAGAAATGTGTTGATAGACAAGTGCTGAAGAATAACTCTTCAGAGGTTGTCAACACATCAGCAGTTGTTAAACAGTCTACAAATACTGAAGTTCCAAATGTTCTGAAGAACAAAAATTCAGTATCTAAGTCTTCAGTACTTGTAGATACTCACAAGGAGAAGCACAAGAGAGTGCCTTGTGAAATTTGTAGGTTGTTTAATCATTCTTCTGATGAATGCTGGTACAGAAGAGGCTCTAAATTCAATAAACTTAAGAACAAAAACAAGAACATAATCAAAATGAAAAATGAAAAATGAATTTAGTTCCAAATTTGTACCAGAATCATCAGTAGGTTCAAAATCTGGAAAACCCTCACAGGGAAATGATTCAAGTAAATCCAAGAAAAGTAAAGGGGTTTTTCCAGATTCAAAGAAACAACACTTGAAAGAATATTCATCACCCAAAGTAGCTAAGGTGATAAAACACAAAAATCAAAAGTCAGGTACTGATGTTTTTGATGCATCAGAATCTTGACTCACAACCATAATCAACTGATTATTATGATGCAACAATTGCTAGGAAGAGTCAATCTAGCAGAGGCATCTGTTGCTTCATTTCAGAAGAAGAAATCAAGATCAAAAGTCAAGGTTAACTCTTCTGAAAAGAATGGTTCAAGTGTTGCTTCAAATGACAATGTTAATTTTGTTTCTTCATGTGATAACAGACCCAAAACCAAACTGGTTTGGGTCCAAAAGTCTAACTGAGTGTGTTCATGTATGCAGGGTCCTTCAGCATGCCAAAATAGCATCTGGTATGTTGACAGTGGAGGATCCATGCATATGACTGGGAGCAGATCTCTTCTTAATGACTCTTTTACAGGAAGGAAGGGATTTGTTTCATTTGGAAATGATGCTAAGGGATACATTATAGGAAAAGGATATGTGTCAAATGGTGAGATAAGGTTTGATGATGTGAATCATGTAGAGAATCTTAAGTATAACCTCCTGAGTGTTAGTCAGATGTGTGATAAGGGTCACATTTCTCTTTTCACCAAGCAAGACTGTAGGATACTGTCTTCTGAAGTGTTGCCTCTGATTGGCAAAGTTTTGGATGAATATACTCTTCTTAAAGCTAACAGGGTGGGAAAGGCTTATGCCTTTGATTTGTCAAAGAAAATTTCTGTTAAAGGTCATCCATGTTTATTTTCAAAGGCCTCTCTCAAGGAATCTAATCTGTGGCACAGAAGGTTGGGTCATGTAAATCTCAAAAACATGAATCAACTGGTGAAACATGGTTTGGTTCGAGGTCTTCCAATGAAGGATTTTAGTTGTGATGAGAATTGCACTGCTTGCTTGAAAGGGAAGCAACACAAGGTATCTTTTCCTCCAATAGGCGATCCCAAATCAACTGCTCGTTTGCAAATGTTGCATATGGATTTGTTTGGGCCAGTGAAGGTCATGAGTATGGCAAAGAAGAAGTATTGCTTAGTAATTGTTGATGATTACTCCAGGTTTGTCTGGACCTTCTTCTTGCACTCAAAAGATGAGGTTGCTAAGTCTATTATAAACTTTGTGTTGTATGTTGAGAAACAATATTCTCTTCCTGTCAAGTGTGTAAGGAGTGATAATGGCACAGAGTTCAGAAATCATATTCTAGATGAATTTTATCTGGAAAAGGGAATCAAGAGGCAGTACAGCATCCCTAGAACTCCTGAACAAAATGGAGTAGTTGAAAGGAAAAATAGAACCTTGATTGAAGCTGCCAGAACAATGCTGGCTGATTCCGGCTTGCCATTGACTTTCTGGGCAGAAGCTGTCAATACAGCTTGTTATGTGCAAAACAGAGTTTTGGTGAATCAAAGATGGTTGAAAACTCCTTATGAAATGCTTCATACTTTGACCCCTTTGATTTCCTTCTTCAGAGCTTTTGGGTGTCCTTGTTATATCCTCAATACCAAAGATCAACTTAAAAAGTTTGACTCCAAAGTTAATGCAGGATATTTTGTTGGCTATTCTTCCACTTGCAAGGCTTATAGAGTGTTTAACTACAGAACCAAGATGGTTGAAGAAACTCTTCATATCAAATTCAATGAATTTCCAAAAGATTCTATTCCACAAAATCCTATTGAGATGTTTGATCTAGATATTTTGCAACATGAATCTTCTCAATCTCCAGTTGAGTCTATTGTTGTGGCAGATCATGCATTTAAAGCAGTTCCATCAACAGTTTCTACAGAAAACACACAAGGAAGTCTTGTGTGACAATCCGACTTTTCGGATTAACCTTGTTAACTGAAGATGGTGATATCACGGGCCCAACAGAGCCAATGTAGGCCCAACAGAGCCAATGTAGGCCCAATAAGGCCAGTGTAGGCCCAATGAGATTTAGGAAGGCCCAATAAGACTAGAGTAGGCCCAATGAGGTTTAGATAGTCCAATAAGCCCAAGGGTGGCCCAGTAAGCTCAAGATAGGCCCAGTGAACTTGATGGAGGCCCAATTGGATTAATCAAGCCCAATGATGTGTCAATTGGCCGATAAATGACAATTCGGTATTCCGGATTAACTCAGTTAAACTTATACTTAACTGAAATGGGATGTGATTGTACGAAAACAAAGTTCAAGGGTTAGAAATATGCAAGTTTCAAGGAATTGGAATTGTAAAGAGGAAAAATGTCTAATTTTGACTTTTATAAGTCAAAATTCGACCAAATGACTTATGAAATTCGAATTCCACATTAATATTAAGTTGTAACTGAAATTGGTCAGTTGTAAGTATCAACTTAATGATTATTAGTCACTATTAGGCGTTATGGTCACGATTATTAAGCGAATTAAAAGCTAAATGATGCTAAAGGTCGAAACCGTTCCAACCCATTATCAAAATCTCATAATTCAGTTTTAATACATCAAATTGAAACTTCAAATACACTAGTCGGCATCATTAGAGCTTACTACATACCACAATTTCAGTCCAGAGGTTGCAGAGTGAAGAAGTTAATCGGGAGTAGGCCGAACCTCAAGGATAAAGTCGATTCATATCAATTCGAAGACAATCCAAGTAAGTACCAGCATCTACACGTTCGTTCTAACCTTATTAAGCAAATCCCTATGTTAATTCCAAGTTCTAAGATCGAATTGATCAGGTTCCATTTCTAGGGTTCTTAATATAATCCGATTTGGGGATTTCGATCGGGATGAGTATAAAAATGAAATTCAATAGTGCCATTAGCTTCAGAAACCTCCGAATAAACTAACCTATGTTTCAATTTCATGAATCCATAACGAATTGATCGAGTTCGATTGTTAGGGTTCTTGATAAGAACCTAATTGGGGGTTTCGACTTAAACAGGTTAGATATTCAAATTGATTGTTATAAATAGTCTCAGATAGTTCCGATTAAGCTTAAGCATGTATTAATTTGAGGTTCTAGTATCAGAAGTTATGATTTCGACAGTTAGGGTTCATAGAGTTAAAAGATTTGGGGGTTTTGGGTTAAAACGAACGTAATGTCCAAATTAATCGACCCAGATAGCTTCGAAATTTCTGTTTCAACGAAAGCCTATAGTTCTAGGATCGATGGGATTCGAATTTGTGGTCAATTGGGGGTTGTATGCTTCGGCTATGGTATTACAAAGGAGAACCCGATCGGTTTTGGTTAAAAGAAATTAGATGCAATCCTTTAACAATTGTAAACGCAGATTAGATGGTAATGCATGTGTGTTATGAGTTAGGGGTCGCGGGTTCGAGCCCGGCTCCTACTGATTTTTGGATTTTTAAAAACTATTTTTAGTGTTTTCATCTTGAAACGTTCATTATAACTCCGATTCAATCCGTTCAAGTTGCGTTGGAACCGTAACGAAATCTCGAATGTTTTAGAATAATAAAATTCATATTTTAATCCGAAAACGAAATCGCGTATGATTACGGTTATTTAAATAAAATCAGATATGATTTTATTTAAACGATTTCAAAGACACGCGTACTTACGTATGCGTATTCCTAACACTCTAACATACGTGTGTTGACACGTATGTGATTTCAAGCACAAAACGACTATCCGAATAACACTACGTTATTGTTTAAACACAGATCCTTCATAAGAGGATTATCTACACGAGTTCACGTAGTTGATCATTCTGCAACTATCAAAGGTGCGTACACAGCCCCTTTCTTATTTTAAACTGTTTTGGGGGAGAAAACATGTGCAACAAACTATTTTTAGATACATATCACTTGCATGAGTTAGCTGTTTACATTATGTGACAACATAGCAATTGAAAGTCCTTACACACCTCGAACCGTTTAGTTTGCTGTAACGCAAAGCGTGGTAGTTGGAAATAGATCTATTAGGTTTGACAAACCTCACCTGGTAGATGGGATCTACACAGGTGTTTGACTGACCAAACACATTTTACTATTGTTGTGCTAGACAATAGTGGCAAGGCAAAAACATGCTATAGCATGGCAATTCGTCAGCTTCGGTGTCGACCACTTATGTAAATAGTTTATATGACTAGCTATCATGACTGTGCATGTGTGATTATGTTATCTACAAACTTGATATTCAAACTGCTGTTTTGAACATTGTGAGTACTTAAAACCTGTGTTATGCACCAACCTTTGTGTTGACTTGATTTACATGTTTTCTCAGGACGCTAAGGCGCGCATTAAAGCCGCCATGGACTAGGAGATAGAGTCGCATGCATTTTAAACATTTTGGATATTTGAATTTGAACATTTGAGGATTTTGTTTTGTAATTTACATATTACAACTGTTACTGGTTTTATAACGCTTCCGCAATTTTTGAAAACTCTGATGTTATGTTTTAAAGACTAAAGTATGATTTGAAATTCATTTAGAGGTCTTCGTTATGTCTAATGATCTGAGATCCTGGTTTGTCACGTTCCCAAACGGTATGATTCCGTTAGTTTAAAATTGGGGGTGTGACAGATTGGTATCAGAGCCATTGGTTATAGCGAACTAGGTTTGCATTTGTAGACTTAGACTATGACTGTTAGACATTAGACACATATGTTTACACATATTACTTGGAAATTACATATGACATTATGTAATTGACTTGTTTACACATTCCATGGCACTGCACTTACATATGGTATTATGTAACAGGCATGGCATCATCATCAGTACCGTACATTTATATTGATGACTCTGAGGACGAGGAACCGATAGTTCCAGCACCACCGTCATCACCACCACCACCTATTCCATCTCCTCCACCATATGAGATGGATGACTCAGATCCGGAGGAGGATCCGGAGGAGGATCCAGACGAGGATCCGGAGGAGGATCCAGACGAGGACCCAGACGAGGATCCCGAGGAGGATCCAGATGAGGACCCGGATGAGGATCCGGAGGAGGAGCCAGTGGAGGGCACTCAGCAGATCCCTGCTGAGGGACCTTCTACACATCCACCACCAGTACTAGAAGCTCCTGAGCCTAAGAGGCAAAGGACGGACGCTGAGGAGATCGCCAAACTGCGCGAGGATTTGTACGAGGCAGAAGATAGGATCGCACAACATTCTCAGGAACAATGGGATGCTAATGAGAGGCAAGAGGAACTTGCCCATCTGGTTCATGATATGCGGAATGAGATGATTAACTTGATTGATCGTCTTGAAGCTTCAAAGAACCGAGCTGAGATCTTGGAGGGCAGAATAGAAGCCTTGGAGGATTTAGTAGCATCAGACAATGATGAGGAGGATGAGGAGAATGGAGAGGAAGAAGGGGAGGAACCAGCACCAGTTGTTGATTCCGATCCTGAATCCACGGTTGAGGATGATTGATTTTTCTTTGTTTGTTTTGTTTAAACTTATTAGGAACGGGTTGTGTTCCTACATTAGTAATTTGAAAACTTGTATTTGATTTCAAAAGTATTGTACCCAAAGAAAATTTCTATCTATTGAAGAGCTATTATTTATTCCCAACAGTTGTGGTGATTTATATTATATGTTGTGTTTGTTGTTTTACTTACACATGTTACATTAGACTTTGCAAGCATGCTAACACTTCTTGTAAATAGGAAACTAATGGCTGAGGGAAACGTTCACATGACAGTCGCTGAGCTCAACGAGCTAATTAATAGCAGAGTCGCTGAGGCAATCGCACAATATGCTCAGACACACAACACAGGGCCACAGGGTCCAGCTGGGGGATTGGTTAACCCACAAGTCTGCACGTTCAAGATGTTCTTGGACTGTAAACCACACAATTTCAAAGGGTCGGAGGGGGCCATTGGACTCCTTCGGTGGATTGAAAAGGCGGAGTCTGTGTTTGAAATGTGCAACTGCCCTGACGAGAGCAAAGTGAAGTTTGCAACGGGAACATTGGAGGGTCCAGCATTAACTTGGTGGAACTCGAATGTTCAGACTCTGGGGTTGGGTGAGGCAAATGCCTTGACATGGAACGACTTCAAAACTTTACTGCAAGAGGAGTACTGTCCTCGCAGTGAAATGCAGAAGTTAGAGGAGGAATATTGGCACCTCAAGATGGAGGGGTCAAATATTGAAGAGTACACAACCAGGTCACATGAGTTGGCCAGACTTCTACTACACATGGCTACTCCAGCCAGCAAGTGGATTGAAAGATACATTGGAGGACTACTGCCTCAGATTCAGGGGTTGGTTACTTCAGCAAATCCCACCACCATTCAACAAGCTGTTCGTTTAGCGCATCAGCTTACTGATCAGGCAGTATTACAAGGGACTCTGCCTAAACGAACATCTGCTACCAAGGTGGGAGACCATAAAAGAAAGTGGGAAGGTAACAATTCCAAGGGTAACAACCAACAATCATATCAGCAAAACCGGAGGCAAAACTCAAACAAGTCTTATCATAACTCAAGCAGTGGTCAGCAATCGTCATCATCGGGGGGTTATATTGGCAAACACCCCAAGTGCAACAGGTGTGGGTATCATCATGCAGGTAATCAGTGTGATAAAGCTAAGTGCCAGAGGTGTGGCAAGATTGGACATGCGGCTAAGGATTGTCGCGGGGAGCTACAGAACAACCACAACAACCAGAATAATAACCAGAACAACGCACAGAAGGGTTGTTATGAGTGTGGCAAGATGGGACACTTCAAGAAGGATTGCCCACAACTCAAGAAAAGTGGGGAGAATAATAATGCAACAGGCAACGACAACGGCAATGGTAATGGTAATGGCACCAACAACAACAATAATAACAACAACAATGGTGCTAGAGGCAGGGCGTTTGTGATTGGAGGACGTTAGGCACGGGAGGATCCCAACATCGTTACGGGTACGTTCCTCTTAAATAATCACTATGCCTCTATGTTATTTGACACTGGTGCCGATCGGAGTTTTATATCTAGTTCACTTGCTATGTTGCTAAATGTTAGTCCCACTGCCTTAGATAGTCCATACACTGTGGAATTAGCTGATGGTAAGTTAATAGTAGTTGAACAAATCTTTAAGGGATGTGTCCTTGATTTGATGGGTCAAACATTAGAGATTGATCTTATGCCTATTGCCTTAGGCAGTTTTGATGTAGTTATTGGCATGGACTGGTTGTCTAAAAACCAGGCTGAAATCGTATGCCATGAAAAGATCGTTCGCATACCTCTTCCGCAAGGAGAGACATTGTATGTACAAGGTGAGAAGAGCAGTACGCCACTGTGTCTCATATCTTGTCTAAAAGCACACAAATGTCTGCGGAAAAGGTCATACGGCAGTTATAGCACTTATAACTGAAAAGCCGGTAGTTGAGAAGAAGATTGAAGATATACCTGTAGTTTGTGAATTTCCGGAGGTGTTTCCAGAAGACTTGCCGGGATTACCGCCTGTCAGACAGGTGGAATTCCGAATCGATCTTACACCAGATGCAGCACCGATAGCTAGGGCACCTTATCGACTTGCACCGTCAGAGATGCAAGAGTTATCTACACAACTGCAAGAGTTGTTGGATAAGGGTTTCATACGACCTAGTTTTTCACCGTGGGGAGCTCCAGTTTTGTTTGTAAAGAAGAAGGACGGAACTTTCCGTATGTGTATCGATTACCGGGAATTGAACAAGGTTACTATCAAGAACCGGTATCCGTTACCCAGAATTGACGATCTGTTTGATCAGTTGCAAGGTTCGAGTTACTACTCGAAGATTGATCTCAGGTCTGGTTATCATCAACTAAGAGTCCAGGAGGAGGATATCCCGAAGACAGCATTCAGGACGCGCTATGGCCATTATGAGTTCTTGGTCATGCCAATTGGGTTGACAAACGCTCCAGCTGTATTCATGGATCTCATGAATCGTGTTTGTAAACCTTATCTTGATAAGTTTGTCATTGTTTTCATTGATGACATTCTCATCTATTCCCAGTCTGAGGAGGAGCACGCCGAACATCTTCGATTACTATTGGAATTATTGAAGAAGGAACAATTGTACGCTAAGTTCTCGAAATGTGATTTCTGGATGCGAGAAGTACAATTCTTGGGGCATATAGTTAATGAAAAGGGTATACATGTTGATCCAGCGAAGATTGAAGCGATTAAGAATTGGGAAGCACCAAAGACCCCTACCGAGGTACGACAATTCCTTGGTTTGGCGGGTTATTATCGACGATTCATTGAAGGTTTCTCAAAGATCGCTCAACCACTTACAGCTCTTACGCATAAGGGAATGAAGTATAACTGGACGAATAAACAGGAAGCTGCATTCCAGTTATTGAAACAGAAACTCTGTAGTGCACCGATTCTGTCCTTACCGGAAGGGACGGAAGACTTTGTGGTGTATTGTGATGCATCTGCACAAGGTTTGGGATGTGTGTTGATGCAACGTGATAAAGTGATTGCTTATGCTTCTAGACAACTACGAACACACGAAAAGAATTACACTACCCATGACTTGGAGTTAGGAGCAGTGGTGTTTGCTCTGAAGATTTGGAGGCATTATCTGTATGGAACCAAGTGTACTATTTATACTGATCATAAGAGTTTACAACATATCTTTGATCAGAAGGAACTCAATATGAGACAACGACGATGGGTTGAGTTGTTGAACGATTATGAGTGTGCTATTAAGTATCACCCGGGAAAAGCTAATGTGGTAGCTAATGCTTTAAGCAGAAAGGATACTTCAACAAGACGGGTTCGTGCACTTATGATGACAATACATACTGACTTACCTGACAAGGTGCACAGTGCTCAGATTGAGGCCTTGAAAAAGGAAAACTTAGTACCAGAATCTTTACGAGGAATGGAAGAACAATTGGATGTTAAACCTGATGGAATTCGTTATTTCATTAACCGAATGTGGATACCTTTGTATGGAGGTTTAAGGGAACTCGTGATGGATGAAGCACACAAGTCCAGATATTCAGTCCATCCAGGATCAGACAAGATGTATCATGATTTGAAGGCACTGTATTGGTGGCCTCACATGAAAGCCGACATTGCTAAGTACGTTAGCAAATGTTTGACTTGTTCGAAAGTCAAAGTTCAATACCAGAAGCCATCTGGTTTACTACAACAACCAGAGATACCGATGTGGAAATGGGAACAGATTTCGATGGACTTCATTACTAAGTTACCCCGTACACCGAGTGGTTGTGATACGATATGGGTAATTGTCGACCGATTAACGAAATCTGCACACGTCTTAGCAATCAAGGAAACTGATAAGATGGAGAAACTGACTAGCATTTATATCAAGGAAGTGGTAGCACGGCATGGCGTGCCAATCTCTATCATATCAGATCGGGATGCCCGATTTACTTCCAACTTTTGGAAATCTCTTCATAAGTCATTGGGGACTCGCTTGGATACGAGTACCGCCTATCATCCACAGACCGACGGTCAAAGTGAACGAACGATTCAAACGCTCGAGGATATGTTACGAGCTTGTGTAATTGACTTTGGTGATAGCTGGGAGAATCATTTACCGTTAATGGAATTCTCTTACAATAATAGTTATCATACAAGTATTCAAGCAGCACCGTTTGAAGCTTTGTATGGTCGCAAATGTCGTTCACCAGTTTGCTGGGCTGAAATCGGTGACAGTCAGATAACAGGTCCTGAACTGGTGCACGAGACGACAGAGAAGATAGTTCAAATCCGGAACCGTATGGCAGCGGCCCGGGATCGACAAAAGAGCTATGCTGACAAACGCCGTAAACCGTTGGAATTTCAAGTAGGAGACCGAGTTCTTCTAAAAGTATCACCTTGGAAAGGTGTGATACGATTCGGCAAGCGCGGAAAGCTTAGTCCACGTTACGTAGGACCTTTTGAAATCCTGAAAAGGATTGGTCCGGTTGCGTATCAACTCAAGTTACCGGATGAACTCAGTGGAGTTCATGATGTCTTTCACGTATCGAACTTAAAGAAATGTCTTTCTGATGAGACATTGATTGTACCGTTGGAAGAAATACAAGTAGATGAACAGTTACGATTCATTGAAGAACCAGCAGAAATCATGGACCGGGAGGTCAAACAGCTTAAGCAAAGCAAGATTCCAATAGTCAAAGTTCGATGGAATTCAAGACGTGGTCCTGAATTCACATGGGAACGGGAAGATCAAATGATGAAGAAATATCCTCATCTATTCAAAACAGCTACTGCTAACACTGAGAGCGCACGTTAAATTTCGGGACGAAATTTCCTTCAACAAGGGGATGACGTGATGCTTCACACATCAAACACTGCAAATTTCAAACTGTAAGCACAAACACTTTATTCAATTGGTTTTGTTACAAACATGTGTGCTACATTATATTTTATATATTTTATGTGCTACATTTCATATGTTACATGTTATGGTAGTACATACATGATTAGTTACATACATTTTGCTATGTGCGGGGTTGCATAGTACAAACAGTTATAGACACTCACTATGTGTGAGGTTACACAACACAGTATGATCAAACACAAACAGTCACAGTTAGGTGAACTAACTAGTGTACACGCAAACAGTCACATTGAACGATCACATTTAGTTGTGATGTTACAAGCATTAGATTTTGTGTGTGAGTACACACAAGCACACAGAATGATCAAATCACACTAACACGTACGATTTAAACTCGTAAGTAGTTTCCTAACTACTCCTAACATTTACTAATTTTTGGGACGAAAATTCCTTCAACAAGGGGATGATGTGACAATCCGACTTTTCGGATTAACCTTGTTAACTGAAGATGGCGATATCACGGGCCCAACAGAGCCAATGTAGGCCCAACAGAGCCAATGTAGGCCCAATAAGGCCAGTGTAGGCCCAATGAGATTTAGGAAGGCCCAATAAGACTAGAGTAGGCCCAATGAGGTTTAGATAGTCCAATAAGCCCAAGGGTGGCCCAGTAAGCTCAAGGCCCAGTGAACTTGATGGAGGCCCAATTGGATTAATCAAGCCCAATGATGTGTTAATTGCCCGATAAATGACAATTCGGTATTCCGGATTAACTCAGTTAAACTTATACTTAACTGAAATGGGATGTGATTGTACGAAAACAAAGTTCAAGGGTTAGAAATATGCAAGTTTCAAGGAATTGGAATTGTAAAGAGGAAAAATGTCTAATTTTGACTTTTATAAGTCAAAATTCGACCAAATGACTTATGAAATTCGAATTCCACATTAATATTAAGTTGTAACTGAAATTGGTCAGTTGTAAGTATCAACTTAATGATTATTAATCACTATTAGGCGTTATGGTCACGATTATTAAGCGAATTAAAAGCTAAATGATGCTAAAGGTCGAAACCGTTCCAACCCATTATCAAAATCTCATAATTCGGTTTTAATACATCAAATTGAAACTTCAAATACACTAGTCGGCATCATTAGAGCTTACTACATACCACAATTTCAGTCCAGAGGTTGCAGAGTGAAGAAGTTAATTGGGAGTAGGCCGAACCTCAAGGATAAAGTCGATTCATATCAATTCGAAGACAATCCAAGTAAGTACCAGCATCTACACGTTCGTTCTAACCTTATTAAGCAAATCCCTATGTTAATTCCAAGTTCTAAGATCGAATTGATCAGGTTCCATTTCTAGGGTTCTTAATATAATCCGATTTGGGGATTTCGATCGGGATGAGTATAAAAATGAAATTCAATAGTGCCATTAGCTTCAGAAACCTCCGAATAAACTAACCTATGTTACAATTTCATGAATCCATAACGAATTGATCGAGTTCGATTGTTAGGGTTCTTGATAAGAACCTAATTGGGGGTTTCGACTTAAACAGGTTAGATATTCAAATTGATTGTTATAAATAGTCTCAGATAGTTCTGATTAAGCTTAAGCATGTATTAATTTGAGGTTCTAGTATCAGAAGTTATGATTTCGACAGTTAGGGTTCATAGAGTTAAAAGATTTGGGGGTTTTGGGTTAAAACGAACGTAATGTCCAAATTAATCGACCCAGATAGCTTCGAAATTTCTGTTTCAACGAAAGCCTATGGTTCTAGGATCGATGGGATTCGAATTTGTGGTCAATTGGGGGTTGTATGCTTCGGCTATGGTATTACAAAGGAGAACCCGATCGGTTTTGGTTAAAAGAAATTAGATGCAATCCTTTAACAATTGTAAACGCATATTAGATGGTAGTGCATGTGCGTTATGAGTTAGGGGTCGCGGGTTCGAGCCCGGCTCCTACTGATTTTTGGATTTTTAAAAACTATTTTTAGTGTTTTCATCTTGAAACGTTCATTATAACTCCGATTCAATCCGTTCAAGTTGCGTTGGAACCGTAACGAAATCTCGAATGTTTTAGAATAATAAAATTCATATTTTAATCCGAAAACGAAATCGCGTATGATTACGGTTATTTAAATAAAATCAGATATGATTTTATTTAAACGATTTCAAAGACACGCGTACTTACGTATGCGTATTCCTAACACTCTAACATACGTGTGTTGACACGTATGTGATTTCAAGCACAAAACGACTATCCGAATAACACTACGTTATTGTTTAAACACAGATCCTTCGTAAGAGGATTATCTACACGAGTTCACGTAGTTGATCATTCTGCAACTATCAAAGGTGCGTACACAGCCCCTTTCTTATTTTAAACTGTTTTGGGGGAGAAAACATGTGCAACAAACTATTTTTTGATACATATCACTTGCATGAGTTAGCTGTTTACATTATGTGACAACATAGCAATTGAAAGTCCTTACACACCTCGAACCGTTTAGTTTGCTGTAACGCAAAGCGTGGTAGTTGGAAATAGATCTATTAGGTTTGACAAACCTCACCTGGTAGATGGGATCTATGCAGGTGTTTGACTAACCAAACACATTTTACTATTGTTGTGCTAGACAATAGTGGCAAGGCAAAAACATGCTATAGCATGGCAATTCGTCAGCTTCGGTGTCGACCACTTATGTAAATAGTTTATATGACTAGCTATCATGACTGTGTATGTGTGATTATGTTATCTACAAACTTGATATTCAAACTGCTGTTTTGAACATTGTGAGTACTTAAAACCTGTGTTATGCACCATCCTTTGTGTTGACTTGATTTACATGTTTTCTCAGGACGCTAAGGCGCGCATTAAAGCCGGCATGGACTAGGAGATAGAGTCGCATGCATTTTAAACATTTTGGATATTTGAATTTGAACATTTGAGGATTTTGTTTTGTAATTTACATATTACAACTGTTATGGTTTTATAACGCTTCCGCAATTTTTGAAAACTCTGATGCTATGTTTTAAAGACTAAAGTATGATTTGAAATTCATTTAGAGGTCTTCGTTATGTCTAATGATCTGAGATCCTGGTTTGTCACGTTCCCAAACGGTATGATTCCGTTAGTTGAAAATTGGGGGTGTGACATCTTGATGATGAAGATGAAAGTACTCATCTGTTCAGATTTAGTGATAATCTGCCAATGTCTGCTAAATCTGATGCTCCTCCTGCTCCAGTTGTTCCTCCCAATACCAATGCTGATGAAATTCTAGAATCTTCTACATCATTTGAAATTCCTGCTGAACTGTTCCCTGGATCTTCATCAACATCTGCAGCAACTGGACCTCCAGCAAACACTTGCACTGATTTTATTCCATATCAAGAACTGAAGGATCATCCATTATCTCAAGTTCTGGGTGACATTTCTGCTGGTGTTTCAACAAGAAGCCAATTGTCAAATTTTTGTCTCTATGCCTTATTTGTCAGTCAGCAAGAGCCAAAGAACTATCACACAGCAGTCTGAGACAATGGCTGGGTGGAGGCTATGCAGTTGGAGCTATTGCATTTCAAGAAACAACAAGTCTGGGAGCTGGTTCCTTTACCTCAAGGTAAGTGTGCAATAGGCACTAAATGGGTGTTTAGGAATAAAACTGATGAAAATGGTCAAATAATTAAGAACAAGGCCAGACTGGTTGTACAGGGGTTCTCTCAGGAAGAAGGTATTGATTATGATGAAACTTTTGCCCCTGTAGCCAGACTGGAAGCAATTAGATTGTTTTTAGCATATGCTGCCTTACACAAACTAAAAGTTTTTCAAATGGATGTCAAAAGTGCTTTCTTATATGGTAAAATAAAAGAGGAAGTGTATGTGTGTCAACCACCAGGTTTTGAGGACAATAAACATCCTGATTGGGTGTACAAGCTTGATAAAGCTCTTTATGGGCTGAAACAAGCACCTAGAGCCTGGTATGACACTTTATCCACTTTTCTCCTTCAAAATAATTTCACTAGAGGCTCCATAGATAAAACTTTGTTCATAAAGAAAGTAGGACAGCATAAGCTCCTTGTTCAAATTTATGTTGATGACATAATTTTTGCTTCATTTGATCCAAAATTTTGTGCTGATTTTACTGAGTTAATGACAAAGAACTTTGAAATGAGTGCCATGGGGGAATTACAGTTTTTCTTGGGTCTTCAAATCAAACAAAGTCCTGATGGCATTTTCATTCACCAGTCCAAATATACAAAAGAGTTGTTAAAGAAATTTGATCTGCAAAACTGTAAAAATTGTTCTAACCCCATGAGCAGCACCACACAACTTGATGCAGATTTGAAAGGTAAATCAGTTGATGATACACTTTATAGATGTATGATTGGTTCCTTGATGTATCTCACAGCATCTAGACCAGACATTATGCTTGCTACATGTGTTTGTGCTAGATTTCAGGCTGCACCTAAAGAATCTCATTTGATTGCTGTTAAAAGGATTTTTAGATATTTGCAGGGCACTCAATCACTGGGAATTTGGTATTCCACTGGGCATTCCTACAAGCTGGTTGCTTTCTCTGATAGTGACTATGCAGGATGCAAACTTACCAGAAAATCAACTTCTGGTGGTTGTCAGTTTCTAGGAAACTGTTTGGTTTCTTGGCAGAGTAAGAAACAAACATCTGTGGCTACATCCACAGCTGAAGCCGAGTACATTGCTGCTGCCAGCTGCACTTCACAAATTCTCTGGCTTCAGACTCAACTTTTGGATTATGGCATCAAAGAGTCTAAGACACCATTGTTAATGGATAGTGCCTCAGCTCTTTGTATTGTAAAGAATCCAGTTCAGCACTCTAGGACCAAACATATTGAAATCAGACATCATTTTATAAGGGATTGTTTTGAAAAAGGTCTGATTGATCCAAAGTTTGTTCCTAGTGCTGATGAACTTGCAGATATCTTTACTAAGCCTTTAGAGACTTCAACTTTTCAAAATTTAGTTCTAAGGCTTGGTATGCTGCAACTTGAATAAATTGGTTTTCACAATAATAAAATTCCATCCACCAGATAAAAATTTTCAAAAATACAAAAATTTTCCCCTTTGTCAAAACACAAAATTTTGTATCACCTTGCAACTCCTGATATTTTCAGTAAGTACTGATAAGTATCAGAAGTACTGATTCAAGGAAAGATCTGACCTTTACCAATATTATCAGTTAAATGTACTGATGGGTTTTGGGTGACAAAGTATTGAAGGTCAAAAATATTTCACAAATAATGATGAACAACTTTTGTCACAAGTTCTGATGACCAATTTTTCACAAAATCTGATGAGAAAATCTGATGTTTCACAAAGTCTGATGAGCAACTGATGAAAACAGCTGATGAACAACCAATGTCGACAACACCTGGTGAGTAAACGTACTCTTCAGATGTTTCAACCACTGCTGTTTTCTCTCTGTAACATCTGAAGAACAAAATTCCATTATTTCAGTATTCTATTTAAACCAAACCCTCTTCAGTTGTTTCATTACCACTTCATCAGAACTTTCAATCTTTTTAAAAAACCTATCTTCCCTCTCAAGTCTCTGCTTCCATGGCGACAATGAACCTTAAACCTCGTCACAACTCCGTTGCATATCTCACAAAATCATCTTTCTGGTCAAAATTTGATGAAGCAGTTGATCTGATGAATGCATCCCAATTCCAAAAAGCTTTTCGCATCAATCCTACAATCTATGTTGAATCACTTCATCAATTCTGGACAAATGTTGAGCTTATCAATGTCGGCACCGGTGTAATCTCCCTCCGCTCTACAGTGAATGGACACAATGTGCATGTCAGCCCAGCCGAACTGCGGGATGTTCTCAATCTAGATGTTGCTAACTTGGTCACTCAATTTCCAAAGAACCTCACTGATCTCTGTTTTACAAGTCACGAATACCAGGGTGACTTGAGTGACTCCACTCTTTACAAGAAACACTTCAATGATCCTGAACGTCTCATTTTCCACATGATCAACATTTGTCTAGCTCCAAAATCATCTTCATGGGACCAGATGTCCTCAAGGTGGCAGCAGGTACTTTACTCAATTCTGGAATCCCAAAAACTTAATTTTTCACAAATTTTATTTTCAGAATTAACTGAACATGCTGCTAAACCTGTTTCCACAAGATGGCTTCTTTATCCCCGTTTTATAATGGCCATCATTGAAAAACAATTAAAACAAGCAGGCCTTGTTGGTCAGGGAATCTCTGCTCCAGCAGTACTGCTAGAGGTATATTCCAGACACAACACAAACCTCACACTCAAAGAGGCTGCCCTAAAGCTAAAACCCAAGCATAGGGAACCCACAGTCTCCACATCCAAATCCAAATCCAAAGTCCCCACCAAGTCACATCCCAAAAAGCCCAAAAAGGCTGCTCAGGGAAATGAGTCCCCTGAGTCTGCCCATGCCTCACCAAGGCATGACATGGCCACTGGCAGTAGTCAGCCAGTGGTACATCAGACTCCACCAGCCGAAACCGCCCAAGATTCCTCTCATCAGGAACTTGGTGCAACTCTTGAAGGGGTAGACACTCATCTAGAGCCTCTTTCATTTGAAAAGGTTTCTATTGAACAACACCATTCTCCCCGGGTGCACTCTGCTTCAAAGCCTACCACTACTGAAACCACTCAACAAAGCCCCACATTTGTTATTGAACAAATCCTGGATCAGATTAACACTCCAATCTCTACCCAGAAACCTATTACCACTGGGATTAACTCCAACATTGAGGGGGAGGATCAATGTGTTTCTGATAACCCACATGATTTTGACTACAATATCAGATCTCCTAGTGTGGACAGAGACATTCTGAATTCTGCCAGGGCTGCTACTTCATCACCTCCATCATTTGGCGTGATTGATAGTAGTAACATCTCTAAGACCCTGCCAGAGGCAACAACTGATGAAGGGTTTATCCCTGAGGTTGGAAGTCCCCAGTACCAAGAACAAGGGGAACCTGAAAATGTTGAGCCACACTCAACTCAGGTTAATCCTGATACTTTCAGGAGGTCAGATGATTTAGCCAAGGCTAATGATGACCACAGGACCTTATCTGATGTTCTAAAACAGAACATGCTTCTTGAGGCTGAGGTCTGCAGACTCAATGAGCTGCTCACCAAGATGTCCAAGGACAAAAGTCCATCTGCCCTTCCAAACCCACAGATGGCACCTTCAAGTCTTGAAGGTCCCCAAAACACTTCCTCCACTACTCCACAACAAGATAAACCTCCAGCCTCTGCTTCAGGCACTAATCCTTTGGGTTCAAGCCCCCCAGAGGCATTAGTTGCTGCTTTTATCACTGCCCTACCTCTCATCACTCCTTTGTTAAAGAATATAATTACCCAAGCTCTTGATGAGAGGCTTCCATCCCACACTCAACTTCAGAAAATGATTGATGATGCAGTTGATGCAAAACTTTCTAGCTTTCAAACTCCTTCTTCCCCTGCAGCCAAAAAGGGGGAGTTAGTGAAAGATTTAGCAGCTGAGAGA